>JANFNE010000038.1:0-500494 GCA_024867545.1 Phytopythium helicoides
CCTATCGTCTACTTCATCTTGCGCTTGATGGCTCGACAGCAGCTTTGGTGGTGGTTTGCTGATCGAGCTGGAGGTTGAAAGCTGCTTGCTACGTCTAGTTATAACAGCATGGCTTGAGGATGGATTCATCCGAGCATGTCGAGAATGGACTGCGCGCGCAGGTGGAAGTCCTCCTGGTAGTCGTCCAGCAGCGGTCGCAGCGCGTTCGTCACGTCCACGGCCGTCATGCGCTCGCTCGGCTGGTCGACCACGAGCAGCCCGCGGAAAATGTCATAAATAACCGGGTGGAACTCAATGTCGCGGAAGCAAATGAGGCAGCCTTCCTGCCCCAGACAGCTATTGTAGCCCGGCTGCCGCGCGTGGCACAAGAGATTCGCACACCAGTTCGTGTCACACACGAGCGCGAGGTGGCCCTTGGGGTAGCCGAAGCACAGCAACTGGTACAGCTGAGATGACAACAATTCACTGTCAGGGATCAATGATCACACGCTGAACGGGGGAGAGCAAACGTACCAGAACGCCGGCAGACCACATGTCGGCAGGAGCGCCAAGGAACCCCGGTCGAGGCTCAGGATGCTGGTTATGTGCGCGCACCTCGGCCGCGACGTACAGCGGCTTGAACTTGACTAGTCGGTTGCTGGCGCCAGCGCGGCCGTTGTTGGTCATGATCTCCGAGCTTCCAAAGTCGATGATCCGCGGCTGGTCCCGCGCGTCGATGACGATGTTGCACGGATCAATGTCGAGGTGGCACACGTTCTGCGCGTGCATGTACGCGAGGCCCTTCATGACGCCGTCGAAGATGTGTAGCGCCTCGAGCATCCAGGCTTTTGCGACGAACGCGTTGACGGCCCTCTCGAGCCCCGCGAGCTCTAGCGCTGCCATGGTCTGCACGAGTCGTTCAACCGCGAAGCGCTTGTACTCTGTGAGCCGCCGCTTGGCGTACATGATGAGGCTTCCGTTGGCGGCCAGATCCATGGCGATGTACTCGTTGTGCGCGTCCGAGAGGCACTCCCACTGCGAGAAGAAGGGGGAGCTGTAGAATCCCGAGAAGCCCGCGGGCTGCAGCTGCGCCATGACGCGCACCTCGTTGAGCACGTCGTCGTGCTGCAGCTCGATCTGGCGTCGGTCCATGATCTTGACGGCCACGTCGAAGACCGGGGCGTCGGCGTCGTGTATCCGCGAGCGCTGGAAGTACTTTCCGTAGCGCACGACGCCGCACCTGCAGACGCCGATGTTGGCGGCCTCGCTCTGCGTGGCCTCTGGCGAGGCCAGCGGCTCGTGCTGCGCCGCGTGCAAAAAGCACATGACGCCGCCCTGGTCGTCGTCCCACGGCAGGAACAGCACGGGCAGCTGCAGCGCGAACGGCGGGTACCTGGGCGGCACGCCGCGGTGCGCGTACGCCGCGTAGCGCGCCTCTCCTCGCTGCCGGTTGTAGGCGAACACGGCCTGCTGCAGCGCCTCCATGGGCTCCAAGCGCTGGCTCTGGGCGCGCAAGATCGGGAATGACGCGCCGCGAGAGGCTGCGAGAGACCAGGCGGCGGTCGACGCGCGCTGGAGCCGTGGGGGAAGCAGGCGGCGGGGCGCGGCGGCGCGGGTGGCGTTTTCCAGAACGGAAGGGGGCGCAACTGCGGGATACGTCGTCGGCCCGGGAAGGAATATCCAATACTGAGTATAGTCGCGATCTTCTGGTGCGCGTTGCTCAGCGGAAGCATGAAGAATGCACAGGAAGAAGAGGAACGGAGAACCGAGCGTAGTGACTTGGGAGCGTGTCATTGGCCGTCAGCTGGGTATGGCTACATGCGGCGGCGAGGGCCGAGAGGATCGACGGGCTGCGCAGGCCAATGGGAGCGGGACAGCAAAGGGCCACATGGCTGGCTGTCCGCTCGGCCGCGTTGAAGTTGGCGGCGGAATGTTGGTGCTGCTGCGGCAGCGTGAGATGGGTGGGTGGGTGGATGGAGGCGAGTACTGTTGCTGTTGTGCTCGGCGAGCGAAAGTTTGCTGCGACGCATGCAAAGAGCGAAACGTGTGGCCGAGGGGCGCGTGGGTTGACGGTCTGTGGATCGATCTCGAGCGCTTCCTGGGATGTGCCACCCGTGTCATCTCCTGTCACACGCGGAGCTCGCTGGAGGAGCGGGAGGTAGCCATGGGAGCGCTCTCCTTCTCGATTGCTACACGAAGCTCTGCGCCGGCGGTGCTGTCGCTGGTCTCGGGAGTGAGCGGAACGGCTTGAGCTGAGACAGCAGCGCGCGCCACCGACTGGCCCATGGCTGCTGCTGCTGCTGCTGCTGCTGCTGTTGCTGCTGCTGTTGCTGGTGGTCTTCTTTCAGGCTCGGGCGTGGCGTCAAGATCTCCACCCCTAGCACCTTCAACTCGTCTGGGCTCGCACCCTCGGAAGCCTGAAACTCCGACGACCAGACCGGCATTGAGCCACGCTCAAAGGTATCGCAGCTCACCTGGTTGGCTGGCGAGCCTTCAGGGGTGTGCGGCTCCCACTTCCTCCGCCGCTTGAAGATCCACGAAGCGAACGCAGCACAGCAGAGCACGGCGGCCACGGCGCCAGCAGCTGGGAGTACACGATTCGACCGCTCCTCCGTCTCTACAATCATCTTGTCAAGCTGCTCGGCGCTATGCGTGACGATCTCGGACGCCTCCTCCAGAGCCTCGTGCCGCTCCGACTCGACTTCAACGCCAGGAGACGCGGCGGTCGCTGGCGCTGGCAGCAGCAGCGACAGCAGCGCCAAATTGAGGAGTGCGCGACCTCGCATGCTGCCAGTCGTCATGACAGGAAGCGACTACTGCTCCGTGTTTTGTCCATTGCCCCGCGATGAATAAGAAGAAAGGTACACCACGTCGCGGTGAAAGTGGGGACGTCCAGGCTGGATTTACTCCCATCCAGTTGAACTCTACGAGAATGGTTTTGGACCAGGAGACCAAATGTAATTTCAAAGTTTGAGCTTGGGATTCATGTTCGATGTTGTGACCGTCGAAGACAAACATGCATTCGTCACTTCGCATATTGCGAAAGAGATGAGAGCAAGAGAACCAGTTACTTAGACCGACCATTCTTAGACTGGGGCTATTCTTATCATCACAATTCACCATAAGACTTCAGGTGGTCACTGATGACTCAAAGTGTTTCCTTGTTTTCCTGGCAGTACGGATGCAACCATCGAGAACATCGAGATCAGTCGTCGCCTCAAATCACCCGCAACCTCCGTTATCGAAAAATGACTGCAACCTCTCCGTTGTCGCTCTCGTTGCGGCTTTGTGTCTCGCTTGGACTGCTTGTCTCATGCTACTCACAATCGCTCCGAACGAAACTACCAACTATCTCATGGACACGAAGGAATTCGATGAGGGCTCGTTCTGGCGATTTATCAACCCACAAGCATCAGCACTACGTCTAGGACTTTGTGGACTGAGCTGCGTCGCCTTCGCGTATCTATACATCATTGTCCGAGTTACAATTCTTCGCCATCGAGAATTTTATGGCTGGTCCAAGTTGCTCTCTTTCCAGCAGCCAAAGAAAAATACAACAGCAATTATCATTGTTGATGGAAGACCAAGGACAAGTAAAAGAGTACGCCATTCGCAAATCTCTCCAACAAGCTATATAATTCGCGGTGCCATGACTCACTCATTTGATATAGCAAAAGCAAATCGACCAATGCTGGTACGTGCAATATGAGCGAACTGCACGTCTAATAGATAGAGGCTGACGCCCAATTTGAAAGCATGTGATACTCAAGTTTGTCGATATCGGGATCCAGCTCTATCTGCTCATCGACGCAATGGAGAAAGGATTGCCCGTCATGATTGTCACAATATTCACTTTCGTCATTGTAGTCAACGCATTGACAACAGCCGTGATCGTTGCAGGTTTCTCACGACGCACGGGGTTACCTGAACTACTACTTGACACAATGTATGTGAACAATTGATTTCGTTCAAGAATGTTTCGTGACTTACCGTTGATCCGTAGATTCGACATCACGGTCGCTGTCGGCCTGCCGGTGCTTGTCCTCCTCTACTGCCTGACAACCTTTCACGTTGACCGCAAACTACTCGCGATCAATCTTGAGATATTTCCGCGCGGATGGTTCGAGCGCGGAGCGAGCATCAACGTTGATCCAGTTCAGCCAGAGATTATTCGCACCTCCCTCAACTCACTACGCATTTTCTCCTTTGCGAGTAGTTTTGCACGCGTTGGATCAAATTGCGCAGTTTGCCGACGTTTATATCAAATTGCAGCTCGTATCAAGGACCCAGTGAAGCGTAGTCGACCTATTTATCCCAAACACCAACCAAGCGCTATTCTGCTAGTAGTTATTGCGCTGATCACTTTCTTCTTTGTCAAGGAAAGCATTCGGACATCAACTGTGGCGTGCCACCCACATCCAGAGTGCATACAGCACGCTAGACGGTGGATCCTCCTGAGAGGAAACAACAGCTTCATGCAGTGTCCGTGCTTGACGCTAATCGACGCACACCCAGGGGTCAAGACATTCGACGAGTGGATGAATCCTCCAAATGTTATGAAGAAAGTTGCTCAACTTGCTACGTCTGGTGATTTGCAGATGGTCAGTTTGGTGAATCGACGGCTACCAACCTTACCGGATGAGCTACGAAGATGTGAAAATCTCCGCCACTTGTACGTGAATTCGGATTTGTTGAGTTGTGAGTTTGACGTGTGAACTCCTCGGAATGTTGATTGTGTAGCCAGCCTCACTTTTCTCCTCTGACATTTTATTCGTGCCTCAGATCACTTGTTTACACAGACATTAAGGAATTGCCAGCTTGGACGAAAGAGTTTACCAGACTTGAGTACTTGTAAGAGCATCTCATTTGGTGTGAAATTGGTAATGTCGCGTTCTAATCTGACCAATTTATTCCCCACGCTGCAAAACCCAACAAAGCCACATTGAGGGGAAGTATAACCTGGACAACATGGTGGAGATGCCACATGATCTTTTTGAAGATATGGTATCACTTACGTTCCTTCACATTGCTGTCGTCCATGTATCAAGCCTCCCGCCGATTAGAAATCTCAAGAACCTCAAATATCTATTCCTTGCTCAGCTTCTGTATCTCCAGGAGCTGCCAAGTTTCGAGGGTCTCCATAGTCTTGAAGCTGTTACACTCGCAGTCCTCCCACTAGTGGATAGTATACCGGACACCGCCCCTCTCATCAGTTTGAAGTCATTTGTAACTTTGGATCGAGGATCGTTCTGTTGCAATGGATTCCTTGGTGAATGTAATTTGAATCATACATTATGCGAGCAACAACTCCTGTTTGGGTCCCCACCCGCAGTGTGCTTACCGCCAGACCGAACGACCAAAATTCCATCGGCTGCTACTCGTGAAACTTTTATTAAGTTTCGAATGATGGCATGTGCTGACCAGGCGAATAAACCTGGCGATCTTGAATCTGGACCAACGCGAGAGACCTCTGACCAGTGCGGTGGAATCATGTACCGACAGTGCGATCCTCCGGTTGGTGGCAAGGGAATGTGCTACAGCACTCGTATGATGGGGATATCGTGTGGACGGAATGCCTTGGCACAGGAAATGCGACGTCGTCAGATAGCCGAAGGTGTTGGCGATCGCTGTAACCCTCTATACGAAGCCTGGTTGGGTTGTACGGAGAAAAGTCTGTAGTCTCCAACATATTTTTTTTCCCACGTGATTGGCATTACGTAATAGCGTGACGCAATGCATTTTTACGAGCTAGCGGATACTCCACATGCCTTTCTGCGATGGCAAAGAGCATTGGCAAAGGCGAACTCCAGTAGCTCGATTCGTCCGAGCTCTACATGGTCCATGGTGTCCGGGTTTTGACCTGGCAACATTCCTGAAGAAACCTTCGTTGACTTTTCCAAGCCTCGTGCCCCGACGGGCCTCAGTCGCGCCTACAAGCACACAAAGACGGTTGCATCTCGCCCTCAACCCCTCCCTGCTGCTGATGTGCAAGCCCAGTCTCGTTGAAGTTGTCGCTCCCGCGGCGTAACCTCCCTCGTACCCCTCTCACCTTGCATTTGTACCCCGGTTTCCCCACTGCAGAACATCCGCGTGGCCGATGGAGTACGGGCGGCTCGTCGTGCTGGGCTACAGCAGCTACCGCGTGGCCATGACGCCGCGGCGGCCGCGCGCCCCCGACGACTCTCCCCCGCCCTCGTTCGGGCTCGCGGACCCCGAGAGCGCGGCGGCCGAGGCGGCGGGCGAGCCGGCGGTGCCGCGGCCTTCGCCCGGCCGCGCGGCCGCGGGCGGCGCCGAGGAGCGCGAGAACGGCCGCCACCGGCACCGCAAGGCGCTGGGGCAGCTCTGGGAGCCGCTGGGCGCGCAGAACGCACACTTCGTCATGCAGCGGCGCGCGCGCGGCAACGGCGTGGCGCTGCGGCGCTTCCACCACTTCGGCGTGTCGGCGGCGACTGCGTGGGACCCCGCGGCGGCAGCTGCGCCCGCCAAGGGCAGGAAGGACGCGTCCAGCGAGCTCAAGGCCGTGACCAAGCGCATGATGCGCGTCGTCGAGTCGGAGCGCGCGGCGGAGCGGCGTCGAGCCGCGGACGGAGGAGAACAGGCGCAGGAACCCGGCGGACCGTTCCTCATGTGCGTCCCCATGAACGACAAGGACCCCTGCGCGAGCGTCACCGAGTTCCACGCGGACGCGGAGACCGACATGTTCCAGATCGGACGCATGCCCTGCAGACAGAACGACTTTGTCATTCCTGGACCCCGCGTTGGCGCGTCCGGGACGATCTCGCGCTACGCGGCGCGACTGTTGTGCTCCAGAGAGCCGCCGTACGAGTGCAGGTTGTTTGCGGGAGGCTTTGACGCGTCCAACCGCATGAGCACGGCCGGACATGCGCTCAAGTACTGTGTCACGTGCGGCAAGTGGATGAAGCGGGTTGGCTTGGACCACAGCTGCGTAACCGCGCGTCTGGAGTTGCTTTCGAGCAACGGCTCTGCTGAAGGCAACCAGGCACAAACGACGTATAGCTCGGTCGTGATGAGCGTGGACAATGGAGAAGCTGATGGAGAAGACAAGGCATCTTTGATACTCGACCACTACGAGATGCACGTCGACGACTCACATGAATTGCCACTCGACGGATTAACAAAGAACGGCGTGCGCGTCTGGCTGCCCGAGCACAAGCAATGGTTCGAGGTGTCAGTGAATGGCAATTTGTATGCCATCGAGGGACGGTCAGCAACTCCCAGCAACAACGGAACATCCAGTCGCGTTCGCAATAGTGCTTTCAACCGACCGACCACTGGCGCGGATGGTCGCGCCCCGGTGCTCACCGATGGTGCAATCATTGACCTTGGTGGCGTGCAGCTCCAGTTTCAGACCCCCCACGGCCCGCGAATGCTTTCATCTGGTGATGGTACCAAGGATGGAGAGACTTCCGACGACATCCTGATTGACGCAATGGCTCCGATGGTGCTTGGTCGCGGCAGCGTTGTCGTTGCGTCTGTAGCCAAGCAACTAGATATCCTGAACGTCCAGTGCCCCGTTCAGCTGCACCCACTACGCTTTACTCGTCCCGACCCAGGCGAACCGGAGGTGCCCAAAGCACAGATCCCGCATGTGTTTCCTGGTTGCGGTCACGTCTTTGGGTATGACAAACGAATTGCGAGTGCCAAAACCTGTCCGCTGTGCCGCGCGCCTGGTAACCTTGTACAGCTGCTTCTGAAGGAGAACTCTCAGCTTCAGTCGGTCGCGGAGCGTCACTCCATTCCCGAGTGTGTGCTGAACCCGTGCGGGCATGCAATCAGTTCGAAGCTCGCAGCACATTACTCGGCGCTGCTGATGCCCAACGGCCGCGCGATTTGTCCATTCTGCGCTGTTCACCTAGATCTGAACACGCCGTACTCGCGCCTGTACCTTTACAGTGAGGACGACTACTGACCAGGAGTGTGAAGTAGAAAATGAAGAATCGACACGAATCTCCAGCTACAATCGCCAGCGTGTAAACAAGTAAGTACAATCCCGTTCTCGAGTGAAGTCGTGGAGTTTTGGCTGCGCTACTTTGTGGTACTGCTAGCGCCGTTGAGATGGTTGGCGCGCCGCACGTCCCTAGACGCCGTAGTTCCCGTTGCGTGGTTGAGTCGACGTAGTCCCTTGAGCGTCCGTACCTTGAGTTCGTCGCGCGTCAGCGGGTGCATGGTGTCGTCATTGTCTCCACCGCTGTCCTCGTCCTCGGACGAGTAGTCCTCGAGGTTCGGCGGGTTGATCTGCAGCGGATCTTGTCCCATGGGTGTGACTGGTCCAATACCCAGCACTGACTGCATGACGACGGCGCTGCTCTCTGTGATAGCGTTCGGGTCCCGAAGGCCAGTGACGTTAGACGCAAACTGCGCCTCCTGGTCGTACGCTTCGCTCGTGTGCTTGCTCCGTGCAAGCTTTTGTTGCTGCTGTTGCTGCAGCTGGAGTGCTGCGTACTGGTGAAGTATTTCGTTGGCGCGCTCTTCAATGACCCCAAGATATGCCATCATGTTGGCCTCAGTGACCACTGCATCGCCCAACATTTCGACCATTTGCTGTGCGTCGCAGCCGCTGCGTGAAAACAGCGACTGAATGGCTCCCTTGACAGCACCAACTATTTGCTGCGCCTCCTGGCATTTGGCTTCGCACCGATCGGCTGCTTGCTCGGTTGCCTGCAGCTTACTTTCGAGCTCCCGCAGCAGCTGTCGGTGTTGTCCACCACCGTCAGCGTCTCCGTTGCCTCCTTCGTCGCTGTACTTCTTTTCTTCATCTCGAAGAGCGGCGATCCACTCCTCGAGCTTTTCCAGCTCGTTGGTCTGTTCGTTGACGTAGTTGAAGAGTGAGAAATTCTGGTCCTCCTTCTTGATGAAGGCCGCCACGAGCTCCTCGAGGTCGTCGATGCGCGTGGCAGCCTTGATCTTCTGGAAAGCCTCCTCGAAATTCTGCACACGCTCGATGGACACCTGAACATGCACTTTCTCTTTAGCGACGCCCCATGTTCCCTTTTGAATCTTCTTCTTCATCTCAAGCTCTTCTTCAAACGTCAGATCGCCCATGCGCGCTCCAGCTAGTGGTGACGCTCCGCGCTTTCCGAATGTGTCGTCGCCACGAGCTCGCGCCTCGTCCATTTTGTCCATAAGCTCACCAAGAGCTCGTCGGTGAGCCTCGGCCTCGAGTCGGCTCTGCTCCTGCAGCGCTCGGAGCTCGAGCTGCGCTGCATCGCGCTGCTCGTACGACAGGTTGCTGAGTTCAATAGTGGCGGCCATTTGCTTCTTCTTGTCGTTGTGCTCTCGCTCGAGCTTGCGGTAGATGGCGTCGAAGGACACGCGCTCGCGGCGCAGGTTGTCGATCTCTTCCCGCAGCACCTTGTTTTGGGCGAGCGCCTCGTTGAACTTGACGAGCGACTTGTCGAGGCGGTTCTCGAGGATGCGGATCTGCTTGCTGACCATCTGCTGGTTCTCCCGTGCAGCGTTGACGCCACCCATGTGCTTCTTCTGGTGCAGCACCTTGTGCCGCATGACCTGGATCTGGTGCGTGAGCGTCTCGAGGCGCTTGGCCTCCGCGCTGTTCTTCTTGGCGAAGCCCTCAAGCTGATCACTGACGCGCGCGAGCTGCTCCTGCTGCGCCTGCGCGGAGCTCTCGGTCAGGTGTCGCGTGGCCAGCAGCAGCTCGTGCTTCATGTCGTCGTTGTCCTTCTTGAGCTTGTCGATCACTGCCTGCTGCCTCCGCATCACCTGGTGGCTCTCGTCCGCGTACACTCGGCGGTTCATCTCCATATTACGGTACTCGCGCTGCAATTGCGCGAGGTCCGCGCCCCCATTCGCCTCCGCCATGGGCGGCATGGACCCTCCGCTCACCGACGCGCGCATGGGGCAAGGACCGAAAATGGCTCGAAACCACTTCAACCTCCCACCGCCCACCACGTCAGAAACCGGTAGTAAATATCGGTAACAACCGGTATACCGGTACCATACCGCAACCTGCGGCTCCCCCTGGCCCGTGCGCATTTGCCATCGACTCCATCGTGAAGCGCAGCAACCGACCGACATGATGCGCGCGCAGCTGCTCCGCTCGACGGCGACGGCCGCGCGCTCGTTCGCCACGGAGGCCAAGGAGGCGGCTGCACCTGCTGCGGCGGCCGCCGTGAAGCCCGCGGCCGCCAAGAAGGGCGGCAGCTCCTTCTTCCAGCGGCTGACGTCGTTCGCGGTGGGCGTGGCCGTCGGCGCCGGCTACGGGCTCTACCAGATCTCCGAGGACGTGGACAAGTCCACGCAGGACATCCAGAAGACCATCGGCGCGCTCAAGCAGGACGTCGTCGCGCAGAACGCCGCGCTCTCCAAGCGGATCGAGGCGCTCGAGAAGCGCCAGTAGATGCAGCGCGGCGGTGACGACTGTGGAAGGCTGTTTTAAGGGTAAATACGACGACCGCTTGCCATCTCTTCTCTCTTTCTCTCTCTCTCACGCACCAGCAGCTTGCCGATATTCGTCTATTGTTGCACACGTCAAGGCTCGCTTGCTTCTACTACACACAGGTTCGCTCACGGCGTCGACTCCACCGCGCTTAGCCCGATAAAAAATTTCGACGCGGCTGCCAGCGTCGCGCTGTCGGCGTCCACGCTCGGCTCCAACGCCGCTGACACCGCCGCACGCTTCTCCTTGGCAGCCTCGTGCCGCAGGTCGTCACGCACCATCTCAAACATCTTGTTGCTCACCTGCAAAGATCGCAGCGCGTCTTGCAACGTGTCAATGTCATTGCGGTACCCGGCGTTCTCGTCACGCTTCTCGTCCAGCTGCTGCGTCAGTCGTGTCACGCGCTGCTTGTACTGGTGCAGCTCACGTTGCAGTGCCACGAAGATTGCCACATACTGCGATCGCAGTGCTTCCACGTCCATGCCCTTCTTGACCTCGTCGCTCGCGTCATCGCTCTCCATAAAGTCCTTGATCGCGTCGTCAATGCAGCTCGGATCAATCTCGAGTGGGACGCTCGCGTCTTTCTCTGGCTTTGCATCAAAGTCGCTGTCTTCGTCGCCGCTGTTGCTGCCGTCAAAACTGCCGCGAGGCGTGCTCCCATCGCTTCCGATGGCGGAGAGCCGCCGTCGCCGTCGACCTTCCTTCATCTCCCCCTTGCCCGACTTCTGTTGCGCTGATCGTGAGTCTTCGATCATCTCGACGATCTGCAGGTCCGGAATGTCCATGATAGAGATACGCTTGGGCTCGCGCGGCATGATCTGGTACTGAAGACCCATCTTCATGCCGTTGCCAATGAGCGCCTCCGCATCCAGGAGCAATGATTCATCCCATTCATCTCCAAAAAAGCTTTTTGCTCCACTCAGACTGCTGGTGATACTCAGCTTGCGTCGTGGACGTTCGTCGTCCATAAAGTCTTCATTCTCATCGTCGTCAACTTCTTGGAGTTCTTCGGTGAAAGGTGCGTCGGGGGAAGACGCATTCAGACCAAAAGCGCCACCTCGGTTCCACGGCAAGTCGTACGATGGAACCGGAGCCACAACCTCTTGGGCCTGGCCGAAAGCAAGAGATGGCGTGTACAAACTCAGCATACAACTCAGCCCTAACAACCCGCCAAAACTAGTACTGACACCTACGGGTTGCTCGAGAGGCTGTTGCTGATGCTTTTGAGAAGCCTCACGCTCCGCGAGTGTGCGGAGCGTGAGCATGGGTGACAGCCCACGCGCAACCACCTCGTGCGTAGCATCGTTCTCAACAGCTACCTTGCAGAACGCACGGAGCGTGAGCACGATGATATCGCGCACGAGGTTGGACTCGGCACGGAGTCGAACAAAGCTTTCCTCATTGAAGTAGAGGCAAAACTCGTTGGGCGAGTTGGGCGTCACTTCAAGCTGCAACACAGGGAGGAGAGGTTGAGAAATCGAACTTTGGTACATCGCTCGCCAAGAAATCCGACGAGCATTTACCTTGATTTCGGGTGTGTAGAGGCTCTCGAACGGCGGTAGGAGGGACGACTCGCACGTCAGACGCACTCTTCTGTCATCAATCAGCAGCGTCCAGCTCTCCTGTTGATCACGAAGCGAAATATCAGCACAATGGAGCGAAGATTTCGAGTTGGTTTGATGAGAATGAACGCACCCGAAGCTCCTCGCTCTCTGGATACTCGCTGTTGTTTCGGACAGCAACACTTTGCAGACCCTAGTTACGGCCAGGTAGCGATTAGCATGGCAAAACCAGCAGTGCCAACAATAGAAATGCAGCTCCCACGCACCATGAAGAGCACGGACTTTCGCTCGAGGTACATCTCGACCTTGCTGCGCACCTCCGGGTCTTCCTTGATGGGTCCATACTCAAGCATCTTGGTCTTGACGACGTCCTCGTCCTCGATCATGACCTTTGCGAGTATCCTTGCGCCAATGTCGTCGGCCGATGGCGTGAAGAACTCGTCGCAAGCGCCGGGGATGACCTGGAAGTCGTCGTGCTCGTCGAAGGCGCGGAACCACTGCACCGAGACGGGGTAGCAGCAGTAGTCGCTGCGCAGCGGGCGGCCGAGGTACGTGAGCATGTTCATGTGCGTGTGGTGCATGCCGCCCTGCAGCACGCAGTTCTCGAGCACGCGCGCCACGGAGCAGTCGCCCACGCTCTCGCAACGGTCCGACCAGTGCAGGAACGCGGGGTTCTCGGCCTCGGCGGCGCTGCTGGCCTCGGACAGCGTGGCCGTCGACTGCGACGGGTGGCTGGCGCGAGGCGACGGGTGCGAGGACACGCCGCGGCGCACAGCCTCGACCCAGCGGCTCTTCATGGCGGGCGGAGCGCCGACGCCGAGCCGATCGCCAGGAAGATTGCTACGCCGCGCTAATTTTACGACACTCCTTTTCCGGCGAAAGGAGTCAGTGAGAACCCGCACAGCGCATACCGCAGGCGTACCGGTAATTGATAGGTGCGAGACGTTATCCAACGATGCAGAGATCGAGTGGGTAAGGATTTTGGCAAACTAATGCCGCCAAAAGTGTGTTGGCTTTTGGTACTGATGACAAATAGCTCGACGGACTTTATACCGAGTTGGATGCACAAGCATTTGGTCGTTTGGCTTCAAGCCCCACCGCGACAGACACTCGAGGCGGCGTAATGTCAATGAATATTGGTAGGCTTGACAGCTTAGCCACATAGAAAAAGACTGAACACGACGTATGCACACAAGTGCTTTCGTGTTGATCCCATCGCCTACGCTCCGCCTCGCTAGGCGTCTATGACAGCATTCGGAAAACCGACTTTAGCACAAATGCAGCTTGAGTGGCCGTCGGACGCATACTCGGGTCGGCATTCATGCAATCTCGACCAAGTTGCGCAACAACAGCAGGCAAGTTTTTGCCTGAGAATCTGAATCTTGTCGAGAATTAGGATTGAAACCAAGTGAAGGTGCGCGCTCCAAAGCAAGCCAAAAGCAAACATGTTGGAGCGCTCATCTTTACGTCCGCTCCGGACTACCTCGGGCGGCATCCAGATGGGGTCTTTAACTCTTGCCCCAAAGTCTCCAGCAGCCAACTTCGCGCCAATGCTGTGGGTCAGATACACAAACATTCGACGCCAAGCTCTCTTCTACTCAGTTGGCAAGCTTCAAGATGGAGCTCAAGCGACTGCTCACCGCAGTTCACGACCCAGGGCCACGCGCTTGAGGGACTACCGCGCGAGAAGATCAAGGCGAAGACACAACCTCTCGTGATCAAGAACAGCTGGACCCAGGCATTCGCGAAATCCAAGGACCATGCCTCGGCTTCAGCTGCGTGTCCAAGCTCAAGATTTTCACGGAGGCTCAAGCGGTGGCTCCATCGGACGCTTGCGAAAACCAAGCTGCGTCTGTGTGTCTGCAGCTCAGCCACACTCGAGAGCTGGGCCGATGAGCGAGTGCCGTGTGCTAGCGAAACCAAATAACGCTCGCGACGTTCAAATTGACGACTTCAGCACGAGAGCGACGTCGAGGGGGTGCGTCTTCGTAACTTCGGTCGACATGTGCGGCCAGCCAGCTTCTTCCGGGACTACAGCGGGGCGTCTCAGACGTATGCGGTCGAGCAGACGCTAGTCTCTCGATGCACGGCGCAGTGTTCCGCACTCTCCGTGAAAGCTACATGTATCTAGTTCGATATAGTGTAGTTTTTTAGACACCAAGCAACCCCAGAATGTATTTGCGCTATTCGCTTGGTACACAACTGCTCTCGTGTTTCGAGAACTTGATGCCAACGTTTTGACCATCTTGTCTCGAGGATGTTGCCTGAGCAATGCAAGTGTGCATAGAACAAATCAAAGGCATCTTGTGCCACCCAGCTAGGCATAGTGCACGGCCGGGTTCCGATTCGCATTCGCGTTGGGATCATAGGCGGGCAGCGAGTCCACGGGGCTGAAGTCACAGCTGTTGGGTTTGTAGCTCTTGACGTGGGTCGCTACTTGTGCGATCGAGCAGCACGTGCAACACAGCGCCATGCAACAGTCACCACAGCCGCTCCCTGGCAGCTGGAAGCGAAGACGCGTCTGATTGCGGATGTGCCACACGAACAGGAAGACGGCGACCTCGGCCAGGAACGAAAGCGCGCTGAAGATGCCGTACAAAGCTCCAAACGTGTGGGTCGAGTAGTAGCAGTAATAGTAGTCGAAATAGTAGTCGTAGTCGCACAGCTCCTCGCCGTCCAATTGCAGGTAGTAGAAACGGTAGGAGACCAGCGAGCTCACGATCCACTCGACGGCGTACAGACAGGCAAAGACGCTCAGCGTGGCTGCGAACGACATGATACCGAGTCGAGACGCGATCTGCGCGAGCGAGACACAAGGGCAAAAGGTTGACATGGCACAGTTAGGCACCACGTCGGTGCAGCAACCACACAGATCAGCGTCCCATTGTCCAGTGCGCACTCCGGTGACTTGGGTGACGGCTGGAGTTGGTGGGTGGGCCACGTATGCGTTGCTTGGTTGTTGATAAGCCACTGGAGGCGGCATCGCGCGGATTGGAGCTTGGGGAGGGCGGCTCATGTCGGCCGAGTAGCCTTGAGCGACGGGCTCACCATAGTACACACCGACAGGTGAAAGCGGAGGCTCGCCCTTCTGGAAGTTCTCGGACATCGCAGCTTCAGTTGAGGAGTTGCTCGGCTTGAGTTTGTGCTTGACGATGCGTTTTGAAAAGTGGCGGAGCGACTGAGTGGTGTTTCCGAGATCGACAGGTACATGTAACGAAGGAGCAAGCGGTTGCCTGACCTGCCGCATGCCCCACGGGAGGACACACACATGGTTCTTGTAGAGTACGCACTAGGTTCATGTTGGGTCCACGTCTTTGCCTCGGTGGTGCTGCACGAGATTAAACCGTTCTTCTTTTCTCGTTTTGCTTTCTCGTTTTGGTCTCTTTCTTTCCGGGTTTCCCTTCTTTAGCGCTGCTCTCTGCAGAAATCCCGCTGTTCGTGCGTGTCTGCCATGCCAAGTGGCTTTTCAGACTGCACTTCAACGTTGCATATTCACAAATGAGTGTCCATCGAGCCGCTGTCTTTGTGTTGGAGTCGTGGAGTGTCTGACGATACTGGGAGTGGTTTGTTCAAGGGCACCGCCCACCATCCTTTTCGGGTGCAAGACCACTAGGCAGTGCTGGCTTGCTACCTTTTATAATGTTCAGCTTTTGCTTGCGCCTCGATAAGGATTCAATATCGCATCGCTGCTGATTGAGGCGCTTCCAAAAACAATCAATACACAAAGAGCCTAAGACGTGCGATTAGACCGCGATCCGATGCGTATTTACATCCTAGATAGCTTCATCAGCTTATACGCTGCTTCGGCAGCAGTAGGTCGTCTTGCTGGGTCAACATTGATACATGACAACGCCAGCTGGAGTAGCTCTGGGTGCATGTTGGAAGAAAACTCCAATCGAAGCTTCCCCATCAACACCAACTGCATCACAGCCATGTCAGGAAGCGTATCGCCACTGCCTCGACGACGAGCATCCTCGTATGGCAACTCGTTCGTATCCAGCTCCGATAGCACCGCTCCAAAAGAAAACACATCCGCCTTCTCGTCATACCGCTCACCCATCACAACCTCCGGAGCCATCCACAAACACGTCCCCACGCCCGCCGTCAACGTGCGATCCATGCGAATCTGAGACGCACCAAAGTCCGTCACCTTCGCTTGGAGCTGTGCAGTCAGCAAAATGTTGCGAGACTTGAGGTCACGATGTAGTACTGGCTGCTCGAGCGAGTGCATGTAAGTCAGTGCGTGCGCCACCTCCATGGCGATTCGAAGCTTGGTCGAGTCGATGCCTCGTGGGTAGCCTTGGTCTTTGTAATGCGTCAGCAACGTACGCAGATCGCCTCCATCGGCGAACTCCGCGACAGAATACAACTCACTCAACGACTCCCATGCGACGCCGACGAACTGCACAATGTTTGGGTGGTCCAGTGTCGCCGCCAACTTGATCTCCGATAGGAACGCGTTGATGTGCTTCATGTCCTTGCGGTTGGCGTAGAGCAGCATCTTGACGGCGACGGATCGGTCTCTGTATACGCCTCTGTAGACTTCTCCGTTACCACCTTGGCTGAGTCGCTCAATGAGTTGGACGTTGCTGAATGGGATCCGCGCGGCGACGATGACGGGGTCTTCCCACAGTCCAGCGCCGGTAGAGCTAGTTGCGGATGGTCTGCTGGCTGAAGAAGACGACGATTTGCCGGTTGGGATCGATCGTGAATGGGTTGTCGATGGTCTTGAGATTGTTGATTGTGCGGTGGGTGGTGTGTTGTATGCTCGGCGTTGGGCTTGGATGTCGATGACATGCTCTTGGCGCTGCTGACCCTGTTGTAGGTGGTTCCCTAATGTGCTACTGTACGGTGGAGGTGCGGGAGCATACTCATTGATGTTTTGTGCTGCTGGTACGTGAACTGGGAATCCGTGTTCTGGTGCCTCTGGGCTATACGCAGGGAGGGCGTCAACTGGTCCTAGGTCGCACGAGCCTGGTCGATAGCTCTTGATGTGGGTCGCTACTTGAGCGAGTGAGCAACAGGTACAACAGAACGACACACAGCAATCGCAGCAGCAATCTCCAGGCAATTGGAAGCGCTTTCGAGTAGCAGTGCGTAGGCGCAGCGCGAACAAAACAGCGATCAGCCCGCACACTACGGGGATTCCACTCAACACATAGTAGATGCCATTGAAGCCGTGCTCTTGAACGAAGCAATCGCTGCAGCTGTCCATACACGGCGAGCTCCAGTAATCGTAACTGCAGTAGTCGCTTTCACCCGTCGCAAACGTGTAAGCTCGGTAGGCGACAAGCCCGATCGAAACGAGCTCAGCCAGAAGGAGTACGAGAAAGAAGATGAGCGTGCAGCCGTACGACATGATCCGAAGTCTCGAGGAGATCTGCGCCATTGTGATACACTGGCAGAATGTGACCGTCAGGCAGTTTGGTGCGTGCGTGCAGCAGCCGCACAGCCCGGCCTCCCATGCTCCCACACGAACGTCGGAGGACTGCTGGAGGCTGGAGTTGGCCGCAACTTGAGGCGTTGCTGGATGGGGCAGGTACACGTTCGATGGCGGTGGGTATGGCATCCCAGCCGTCTGTCGGTATGAGCCGCCATTGTATCCGTAGTAGTAGGGGTCTTCGGGTGGTTGGGTTCCGTCTTCCTTGGTGTAATAGCTCGCCATGACTTGCGCAAAGCTCCAGGCGGCCGCGCTTGAGTGGTCTAAAGAGTATTCCGGAATGAAGTCAGCAGTTGCAACACCACTTTCTAGAAACAAAGCACCGGCTGTTGGTAGCGGCACAGGTGCTCTTCGATCAAAGGAAAGTCTCTACTGATTCAGCACGTACCACATGAAACGACTTGCTGTCCGAGCAGCAAAGCAACGAGACCGATCATGTTGAACCCAACTCCATGCCAAGCAGCTGGTGCAGTAGTGGGATCTCAGCCCAGCCAAATGCACACGAAGTGTATAGCCAAGTGATTCGATAGACAAGAAGTGTGCCGCAAGAGAAAGCTTCAGCTCCAGTGCCACTCGGCATGTTGGCGATGCTCTGGCTCCTCTTGTCCACGTGCTCGCTGAACTTTTCCAATTGCCACCATCGATAACAGAAATCAACGTTTTACTTGATTGATGGCAAATTCAAACATGCATGGACGCAACATGTATTGGCGATCGTTCATATTCAATTCACTGCCTTCAGCACCTTACTCAGTCTGTACGCTGCTTCAGCAGCAGTTGGTCGTCGCTTCGGGTCGGCCTCAATGCAGTCGTGCGCTAACTGCAACAGCTCCGGGTGCATGTTGGAAGAAAACTCCAATCGAAGCTTCCCCATCAACACCAACTGCATCACAGCCATGTCTGGTAGCATCTCGTCTCCTTCACGCTGACGGGCGTCCTCGTATGGCAACTCGTTCGTATCCAGCTCCGATAGCACCGCTCCAAAAGAAAACACATCCGCCTTCTCGTCATACCGCTCACCCATCACAACCTCCGGAGCCATCCACAAACACGTCCCCACGCCCGCCGTCAACGTGCGATCCATGCGAATCTGAGACGCACCAAAGTCCGTCACCTTCGCTTGGAGCTGTGCAGTCAGCAAAATGTTGCGAGACTTGAGGTCACGATGTAGTACTGGCTGCTCGAGCGAGTGCATGTAAGTCAGTGCGTGCGCCACCTCCATGGCGATTCGAAGCTTGGTCGAGTCGATGCCTCGTGGGTAGCCTTGGTCTTTGTAATGCGTCAGCAACGTACGCAGATCGCCTCCATCGGCGAACTCCGCGACAGAATACAACTCACTCAACGACTCCCATGCGACGCCGACGAACTGCACAATGTTTGGGTGGTCCAGTGTCGCCGCCAACTTGATCTCCGATAGGAACGCGTTGATGTGCTTCATGTCCTTGCGGTTGGCGTAGAGCAGCATCTTGACGGCGACGGATCGGTCTCTGTATACGCCTCTGTAGACTTCTCCGTTGCCGCCTTGGCTGAGTCGCTCAATGAGTTGGACGTTGCTGAATGGGATCCGCGCGGCGACGATGACGGGGTCTTCCCACAGTCCAGCGCCGGTAGAGCTAGTTGCGGATGGTCTGCTGGCTGAAGAAGACGACGATTTGCCGGTTGGGATCGATCGTGAATGGGTTGTCGATGGTCTTGAGATTGTTGATTGTGCGGTGGGTGGTGTGTTGTATGCTCGGCGTTGGGCTTGGATGTCGATGGCATGCTGATGACGCTGCCCATGTGCATCAAGTCTCGGATCAGGTCTTGATGGGGGCTGGTTGCTTCGTGCTGGGACCGCTGCCGTCGTCGTAGCACCTTGAACCGAGTACGCTGGAAGAGTGTCGACCGGACCAAAAGCGCAACTTCCTGGCGTGTAGCTCTTGATGTGAGTCGCAACCTGGGCGATCGAGCAGCAGCCACAGCAGAACGCCATCCAGAAGTCTCCGCATCCGCTCCCTGGCAGCTGGAAGCGCGTGCGCGTCACGCTGCGCAGCCGCCAAATGTAAAGCGATACAACAATCGAGCAGAGGATTGCCACGACGCACAGGATGGCGTACGTGGATCCAAAGCTCTCGGAACCGTAGTAGCAATCGTAGCCGTAGTAGTCATAGGTGCAGAGGTATTCTTCGCTTCCCGTGACCGTCGCGATACGGTAAACGACGATGCCGAACGGGATGTACTCGGCGAGCACGAGCAGCAGGAACAACGTTATAGCAACTCCAAAGGGGAGCAGCCCAAGCCTCGCCGAGGTCTGTGCAATGGTCACGCACGGACAGAACGTGGCCATGAGGCAGTTGGGCACGTTCTCGCAGCAGCCGCACAGCTGCGAGTCCCAGAGCCCCACTCGCACTCCATCGGCTCCTCCTGCCGCGTTCGGTGTCGGGCCGTGCGGCTGGTAGGCTCCAGGCGGCGACATGGCGCGCAGTCCTCCTGCTGGTCTCGGTGGTTCGTTGCCAACAAAGAAGTAGGGCTCCTCCTCGTCCTTGCGGTAGCTCGCCATGGTCGCTCGATTAACTGTCAGCGGAATGGCGAGTGGACCCACCACCGCTGGACCAAAGACCAGGCGAGCAGCCGAGTGAACCTAAAGCGGCAGTGCAGCGCCGCCGATCGAACGGTTCGCAGTGCTCGTGGCTTGGTTCCAGTATGTCGTCCGTTCAAAAATCCATCCCCCCGTGTTGGGTACATGTTGAAGTTGGCCGCTCAGTTCTGAACACAAAAACGAGTCAGTTGGGACGGTCGTGTGATCCACTCGACATTGTTCACATAAGAAAGGAACACGTGATTTGACTTGCGTCGCTGTTGCGATGCGATCGACTCCTGCTTTACATGTAGTTTGATGGAGATGCATTCTTCTCAAGATGAGCGCAAAACGAGTCTTTCAAACAGATCAATTGCTCATCCCAACAGTTGAAGCAAACAGTAGTCCCGACTTTTGATCTTGCATGCACACCGCTAGCCTCTGTGTATGATAACCTACGACTTATTGGTGGCTGCTCAAGCTCAGTCATATGCCAGTTAGGTGACGCAAACTAAACTCTCAAACACTAACCAGGCGTTATCAATCATGTGTTCGCCACCTTATTTGAGGGCCATATCTTTAGCTTGAAGGGTCGCATAAAGCGGATCCATTGACATGGAGTGACGTCAGATCCGAGGCGGCGATGGGCGAGGCGCGCGGCGTGTGGTTGCTGGTGCAGCAGCCGGACGAGGCCGCGGACCGCTGCTACCTGTTCACGGACGTGTTCGCGCGGCTGCTGCAGCTGGCGCTGGCCTGCTCGTCCGTCTTCCTGCTTTACGTCAAGCGCCAGCTCGAGTTCCCCAAGCGACCCATGCTGGTAGCACTGCTGCTGAGGTGTTCCGTGTACAAAAAGCAAGGGAGCTGACGCAATGGGGCTCAGGTGTGGGCGTTCGACGTGGCCAAGCAGTGTCTCGCCTCGCTCTTCCTGCACTGCATCAGCATCGTCACGTCCGTGCTGCTCGTGCAGCGCGCCGACGACCCGTCCGAGGATGACGAGGTATCTAATCGCGTCGAGTCGAGGGAATTTGAATTGATCACGACCTCACGTCGTATGGCTGGTAGTGCGGCATCTACTTCATCACATTCATGCTGGATGTGACGTTTGGCGTATTGCTGCTCGTGCTGCTGATTCGAGGGATCCATTCGCTAGCGGAACGATACAACTGGGAGAACATCACCGACTGCGGGTATTACGGAGATCCGCCACAGCTACGCATCTGGTGGCGACAGACAATGGCCTATGGAGTTGCAGTGCTCATCATGAAAACGATTACCACGACTATTATCTGGTCGCTGTACCCGTGGCTCGCGCGACTGGCGACAGCACTGTTTCGAGCTTTCACGCACCACCGACATCTCGAACTATCGCTGGTCATGATTGTGATACCAGGTCTGTGCAATGCCATTCAATTCTGGGTAAGGTTTGCTGAGTTCATTCTGCTGACGGCTGAGTCCTAACTCTAGTTGATCGTTCTCAAGGTCCTCGACTCCTACCTGAAAACGAGCGCCGAACACTGGGGATACAAGCTTTCGACAGCAGTACCAGATGAAAAGTTCTGGATCCAGCGACCTGTCGTGCTACCAGCTACAGATCCAGGCTCGTTGACCCCAACGATCCCCGAGCAGGTGGCCACCACCTCGCCTCTCTGATAGTCCAGATAGAAATCAAGTTACTCTTGAAGATACGCTCCATTTGATGTGTATTCATTGGATCGGTTTTGCTGGGAGCATGATCGGCAAATGGTAAATGTGAAAAAGCCCCTCGAGTTGGAGTGCGATAGTTCAGATTATTTTCTTTTACATGCCTAGACCCTGTCGTTCGCGTTGCAACTGCGCCCGTCGTTGTTGAATGAGCTCATCGACGCTCAGACTCGAACTACTGCTGCTGTTGGTAGTTTTACTTGAGCTCGTTGACAGCGGCTGCTCTTCGGAGTATCTGCTATAGGAGGAACTTTGAGGTGCTGGGGGTGGAAGCGTAGCCGAACTTGTACGAGATACTTTGTTCTCCCATCCATTTGAGCCACTGTTACCCCTTTCCGTTGTCGATCCAGAACTCACGACCGCGTTGGAACCAGCATCTGCATTTCGTAATGCAAGAATCGAGGCGTTCACAAGCCGCTGCAGAGCGTGAACCTCCCTAGTAAGCCATGTCGCGGGCTCGCCAAGTCTCTCAGCTCCACCAGCAGACTGCATCGTGGCTTCGGATGCCTCGCTGATAGCTGTCACCAGCGCCTTAATCTTATGCTCCATGATAGTTTGCACGGCTCGACGCTCCTTTACGAGCGTCTCACATCTAGACCGAAGTTCTCGAGTCTGGGCACCATCAGTCTGATCAGTTGCTGATCGCTGAGCCTCACGAAGCTGCTGGTTCTCTATCGTTAGCGCATCCAGCTGACGCTGGAACTGGCTAAACCGCTGAACAGTGTCGGCATCATTGTTGTTGGTTGTATCTTTGAGTCGAGCCTCCAACTCGACCTGCACGAGTTTCTCGACGCGCTCACGAAGCAAAAACTCAACCGATACCTTTTCGGATTTGACATCTTCGAGTTCCTTGGCCATGCGTGCTTGCTCATGGCTCTGGGTCTCTACGAGGGCCTTAAGCTCCTGGATCTTTTCTTCCGCTGACAATAATCCACCTGGTCCACCGCTCGCATCATTAGCTCCAGTTACGGTGAAGAAGCTCGAAGTATTGCTGTTGTTGTTCATGATCACTGCTTCAGTCGTATGTGGTCGGAATTGTTTGTGTGTGATCAGCAGCTCGGGTGTCAGGCGTGATGCGGGAGATGGTGACAATCCCTTTGAATCGCCAGGCATTCCGGCGTCTCCCCAGCTTCCAAGCGCCTGAACCAGCTCCGCGCTGCTCTTGCCGGGAGAGTTAGCGCTGTGCTCCATCGTAACACGCTGTAGATGGATTAGATGCGCAGTCTTTTCGTCCAGCTTTTCTTCAAGCTCTTTCTGGTGTCGATCACTCGCGTCTAGCTCGTCCTGAAGTGCAGTGATCTGCTCGTCGCGCTCGTTCAATCTCTGCGTCAGCGCGATCATAATGTCGCGTTGCTTGAGTAGCAATTGCTTGTAGCGGTCGACCTGGGCTTTCTCCTCTTCGATCGTCTCTCTCTCTTTCTCTAGGTCTGCCAAGCGACATTCGTACTCTTTTCGGATTCGATCTTGATGCTCTCGAATAGCTTCGCGAATGAGTGGGTCTTCCGTGTCGATGACACCATTTCCACCTTCCAATGAAGATGCGCTTGAAGAAGTTAGCAGCCCTGAGCCATCGGGTCGGCGCTGGTTGCTCATGAGCATTTGAGACGTCAGCATCGAGATCCGCTGTTCAAGCTTCTTTTTCTCCTCCTTTTCGCGCATGAACTCTCGCGAGCGCTCTTCCAATGCCCGGATAGCTGCCATTTTGTCCTCCTCGGCTCGACGTCGCTGCTCGTCAAGCTCAAGCAATCGGCGCTTATCAACGACATTTCGTGATTTTTCTTCAAGCTCGGCGCGTAGCCTCTTAAGTTCACGCTCATACTTTCGCAGCAAAGATTTTTGGTCCAAATCCTCGTTCACGCGCGCCTCATTCTTGATGTTCTTGGCTCGGTTGGCGAACTTGAGTGTCGACAACGACTCGGTCATAGCCTCGAGCGCAGGACTGATCATGGCCATCATGGTCGTTTTGCAATTTCCACCCAGCGAGTCCTCAAGTATGCGGGTAAGTTTTGAGTCACGGTACGGGATGTGCTGTCGACCACGAGCGTCAGTGAGAGCCGAGATCACGTTTCCGAGCGCGGACAGCGACTGGTTGATCTTCTTACTCTCCTCAAGTCTTTGACCAGTAGCTCCCGATAAGCGTACACGCTCGGATCCTGCCAGATCTACAAGATTGAGCTTGCCAACCTTGAAGCTTTGTCGGATCATAGATTCGAGCTTTGGGTGGAGTGCGACACCTCCATTCTTTCCCTTACCGTTTCCGTTTGCTGCTGCATTTCCCGTTCCGTGTCGAGCCTGGTACGCATTCACTAACGCCGTGAAATCTTCGGGTGCCATTTCTCGTCCATTTGCATCTACATACGATGTGCGGCTCTGCTCCGCGATGATGATGAACACGGCGTGACTGCGAGATGATAGCTCATTCATTTTTGTACTCCCAGTAGCACGCATGGCTCCACCGCGCTCCATAAGTCCGTAGATCTCTTCGGGAGATCTCACGACCCACTCGGACAAACCCTCTACGAACACACCGCGTTTCTTGTCTTCGCGGATCGTAAGATTTGTACGTTCGGGCTTGAGCAAGTCGGATATGGACTCGTTGTAAATCTGCAAGTAGGACGCCCGCACAAGGAAGCGAAGTCGAGCCGACACATTCGCTTGAATGTGCAAGAAAATCTGTTCAATGGCGCGAGGGATGATGCCTCGCTCTTCCACTGCACTCGCGCTCGAGGCACTGCTGTTGAACCCTTCCATCGTGTACGTTTTGCCTGTGCCTGTCTGGCCGTAAGCGAAGATAGTGGCGTTGTAGCCTTCAAGTGAGGACTCAACGACGGCTTTGGCTGTATTCTCGTACACTGCTCGCTGAGTGCAGTGTTGGTCGTAAACGTGATCGAACGAGAAGACGTGATGACCATACGCAGCCGAAGGTGACGGCGCAGTCAGCATCAGATCGCCATTGCTGTCTGTCTGATCGCTCCCTCCATCACTGCCGCCACTACCTCCACCGCTACCTCCGGTTGACGCCAAGGCACTGAGGTTCTCGGAGACTGTGAGCACGTGGCCAGATGGATCGACGCCGATGACATTCTGGAACGGGTGATCGCCATGCAGCTCTCGTGGCAGTGGAGGTCTGACTCGAATGACAACTTTGAAGTTGCTTCCTCGCTGAGAGTGGGAATGAGCATGTGAAGGTGAAGAAGACGCTGAGTGGCCAAGTGAAAACCCGGGAGCGCTCGCAGCCGAGCTGCTGTAGCTGAAGGCACTGCCACTCGCTGATGTAGCAGCCGAGAATGTATCAGATGCAGTTGAAGACGCATCGTCATCTCCATGACCTCGAGAGTGATATGCAGCGTTCACCACCGCTGCTCGCTGCAGGCTCGCTGCATTAGTGTTGGTGATCGGCTGCGGGGCGTAGCTTGTAGCGTATGCAGGTTGTTGATACCCATGCTGCAGCGGTGGCTGCGAGCCGATCGATGAGCGACGAGATGAACTTGCCGAGTGGGGAGACGACCTCGCGCTATTGCTGCTACTGGCAGCCAGAGACGACACATTCACACTCACGCGAGGTGTGCGACTCGTTGCTCCCGCTCTTGGACTCTTGGCAGTGCCACCTCGAAGACTTGAGGTGAAGTCGCTCGTGCTCTTCATGGCTGAAGATCAGAGGCAGACTGAAGGAGACAAAGGACCACAACGGAGCCCAGTGGGGCGCGCCTCTTCCTAGATAGATCATTGCGGTAACGGCTTGGTTCATGATGCAATCTATTCGCTCTCTCATTACTGGCTGTACATGGACGTAGGAATCACAACGCTCTCTGTCAATGAGCCTAGTGGCCCTTGAGCGATAGCGTCATCTTGATGTTCATGGCCGCCAGCTCGTTTGCCAGGTAGCGGAACACGTACGGCATGGCCACGGGCTCGCACTGGTCTCCGCGCCGGCACTTGAGGCAGAACCACTGGTTCTTGGCGCGAGCAGCCATGGCGAGCTCGCCCTGACCAGCACCCTCGACCGTCGCTCGCTGCGTCGCGTTCGACAACAGTGAGCCACACCCAGTGCACACGGTCGCGATGTGCTTGTCGGAACAGTTGAGGAGACGGTCTTGCAGCAGGAACGCACAGCCGTGGGCAAGCAGTGAGTCACGCTCCATCTCACCGAAACGGATACCACCGCCCTTCTTACGGCCCTTGACCGGTTGACGAGTCAGCGCGTTCATGGGACCCGTAGCACGCACTTGACTCTTGTCGCTAACCATGTGACGCAGACGCTGGTAGTACACGACACCGATGTAAATGTCCGCCTGCATCACCGTGCCCGAGACACCCGAATACAGCGGCTCGCTGCCCATGTAGTTGTAGCCGTGAGCCTGCAGCTGCTTGCCGAAGTAGTCGACGACGCGGTCGCGCTCGCTAAACTGGAACGGAGTCGCGTCCATGTACTTGCCCGACAGCGCACCGGTCTTGGCGGCCATCGACTCGATAAGCATACCGATGGTCATACGCGACGGGAAGGCGTGCGGGTTAATGATAATGTCAGGTGACATGCCGGATTCGGAGAACGGCATATCTGCCTGGGGCCACAGAATACTCATGACACCCTTCTGTCCGTGACGGGAAGAGAACTTGTCACCGATCACGGGGTTACGGCAAAAGCGCAGCTTGATGCTTGCCTTGGTGAACTCAGACGCCTGTGTCGAGTTGCCGAGCAGGTTCACTTGATCAATAATGGCCGGCTCTCCCTCCTTGTGCTTCTGGTAGTTGGCACTACCAGTCGTCTCATCGATCCAGCATGCAAGCGGGTCGCCCTTTTGCACGACCTGGCCGATGTGCGGGAAGCCGTCACGGTCCAGCTTGGTTGAGCAGAACTCGCCACTGCCATCCGACTTGACGTTCGAGAAGTACTTCTTGCCGCCACCGCCCTGCTTGCCATCATTACCAATATCCACCTGAATCTGCTTGTACACGGAAGCATGCGCAAAGCCACGCTCGTACGACGACTTGTTCAGAATCATGGCGTCTTCCATATCGTAGCCCGTGTACGAGATGACAGCAACAACAGCGTTCGTGCCAAGTGGGTACTCATCGAGCTGGTACTCACGCAGACGCGAGTTTTGCACGATCGGCACCTGTGGCGTCTGGATACGGTACATCTTGTTGTCTGCGCGGTGCGGAATCGAGTGTGCTGGCGTGCCCATCGTTTGCTTGGCCATCTGGCACTGGTACATGTTACGCGGCGACTGGTTGTAGTCCGAGAACGGAGTGAGCGACGCAACGAGCGACAGCATGTTGGTCGGTCCGAGCTCCATGTGCGTTGTCGCTGGCCGGATGTCCTCTTTAGTACACGCAATATCCATGAATACCTGCTCCATCGGGCCAATGTACTCGACGCGGTCCGTGTCAAGCTGCTTGACCGGGCGGGACATACGAGCGGCATCCGCCGACAGATACAGACCCGGGAAGGGGCCGCCGATCGTTGGCAGAATCAGCGTCACTTCCAGGTTGGCGACCAGACCGCACTTCTTGCGCTCAGCCTCCGCGTCCGGGCCAGTCTCCGACTTCAGGTGACGCAGCACGTTCTGGATACGCGAGCACACTTCGGCAGGCGCACCACCAAGAACCTTACCGTTCAGCATAACGGGCAGGTACGAGTACGGCACGATGAGTGCACCGTCCGAGAATCCCGAAGTGGGCATCATACCCAGAGAAGACAGGTAGCGCGCCAAAGCAAGTTCCTGCTGCAGGTAGTCATCAGCGTTGTGCGCAGGGTACGAGATGAGCTCACACTCGACAGCAAGATGGTTCAGCAAACCACAAGGCGATCCATCGGGGGTGTGCACTGGGCAAAGAAATCCCCACGAGTCTGGCAGCAGCTTTCGTACAGCAGTCGTCTTCATCTCCGTGAAGAACTGACCACGATGAACCGAGCGGAAGTGGGAGAAGTAACGGTAGTAATTGAGCTTCTCGGCCACGATCGTGTAGCCTGCAACCTGGAGCAAGTCGAGACCACTAGATGAGCGGAGGTTTCCTGTGTTGAGGAAGTACGACATGGCATTGCCAATATTGGGAGTGCGGTCCCACATCTTGCGGAGGAATACTTGGTCCATCACAAGACCCTTCTTGCCGCGAGTTGTTCCAAGCTCCTTCTGGATGTTGGCGCGGATAGCACCGAGCATGTCCTGCAGCTTCTCCTTGATGATCATGAGGTATAGATGGCCAGGGAGCAGCAGCTCGTGGTTCATCACAGAGTCCGAGTTGTCTTCGCGAACCTCACCCTTGGCAAACGCATATAGCTTGCGCAGCATGAGGCAGAGCAGCTCAACCTTCTGTGCGCGGCCCTTCTCACCCTTGGGGATGTGCACGAACAGGTATTCATCAATCAGCTTGTTGCCGACCTCGACGTTGCTCATCGAGTCATATGCGTACGGCATGGTGAAGCGGAAGTGCTTGCCGAGGTACGCGAGGGCCTCATCGCGCGAGTACAGCGCAAACTTCTTGGCCTCGCGAAGAATCAGCTCCACACGAGCCGACAGATATGTGTTGTCATGGTCGCCGCGCAGCACGCGCTCGTAGATTTCGCGGTCAGACAGCGGGTACAGTGCCTTGAGCAGCAGACCAGCAGGGATCATGAACTCCTGCTTGCGCACACCAAAGCGCACCGTAGCGTTACCGTCTGCAAGGTAGTGCAGCGTGACGGTCACAGCCGACTGGTCGCGGCGCACGCACTTCATGAAGACTGCGAGCTCCGTGTAGAGGTCGCCACGGTTGGCGAAGGCGCCACGGCGCACCGCCATGATGTGGTGGCGGCGCGGCATCTGCAGCAGGCGCACGCAGCGCTCGTTTCCGTTACAGATGAAGTATCCGCCCATCTCGTTGGCCTCCTCGCGGGCCATGACGAGCTCGGTGGGCGAGAGGTTGTTGAGGTGGCAGCGCTTGGAGCGCACCATGATGGGGATCTCGCCCACGACGCGCTGGATGCGCTCGACGTTCTGCGAGCCGGCGAACGAGTGCGCGAGCGTGACGACGAGCGGCGCCGTGTACGACACGCCGCGCTGGCGGCACTCGCTCGGCATGAGCTTGCGCTCGCCCGTGACGGCGTTCTCGGTGGTCGGGAAGCCCACCTGCGCGCTCTCGACCCAGAGCAGCATGTTGTGCGCATTGGGCAGCTCCACAGGCACGCGCGAGAGGTCGGCCACCGCGAGGTCCAAGCCCTCGGTCAGGAAAAAGTTGAACGAGTCCACGTGCGGAGACACGAGCTTCTGCAGCTTGGCGTTGGTGGCCGTGGGGCACGAGCGCGGCGCGGACGACGGGTTCGTCGCCGGCCACGACGTCGCGAACCCGTCGTCTCCGCGCCGCGCCTTCTTCTTGCTCTTCTTGTCCTGCGCAGCGCTCATGGCGGTCGGCCGAGCTCCGGAGCGGCAGCCAGCGATGGACGCGAACCAAAGTGACGCTTCCCGAGCTTCGAGCGGTTATGCCAGCCATTCAACGAGCGCCAGGCGTGTCATTGGTCGAAATCACCCACTGTTTTGGCCACTCGCGGCGCAGTCGGGTTTGTATTACTTGGGGGTACTACTACAAGGAAGTAATACGTGTGAGTTTCATACAACGACTTCAACTGGGTCAGCCAACCGCTCATTCGACGGCGAGCAGAGCAGACTCGAGCTCCAGGCGGTCGATGGTTGACGTCTTCTCGGCGGTCTCGAGTACCCAGTCCTGGGCTGAGAGATGCTCCTCCGGGAACTCGCCGTTGGGCTTCGAGCCGTCCGGGATGGGAACGCCCCAGTCGCAGTCCTGCTCGATGCCCAGGTTGTTGTGGTGCATCTGGATGCGGAACCACCCGTTCTCACCCCAGTACGTTCCCCACGAGTTGCGACCGATCCCTAGTGAAGGATGTCGCGTTAGTAAATCGGCAGGGAACACGAAAAGCACCTGGAAACTATCACGTACAGTATTCGGTGTCTGTCTCCTCGTCGTAGCCCCAGCCGGCGACCGAGATTTCGTGGTTGATCATCGGGAACATGACATGCTCCGAGTAGATGCCGCCCGAGTAGGCAACAAACTTGTCAGTAGCATGCACGCCGCAGCCAATTGGACCGCGCTTGAAGATCTCCGCCTTCATGCGGTCGGCACCGCTGACATGGCCGTACTCGGACACGTAGTACTTGGTAAACTTCTTGATGGGTTCGCACACACCCGGCGTGAAGGACGAGTTGGACGGCCAGCAGCTGCAAGGAAAATAACGCTAGATGTCAGTCTTCGTTCCAACACGACACTGCAAGTCGCTATCGTACGTTTCACAAACAGCGAAGCTGTCGCACTCGAGGTTCTTGGCCTGGTAAGCCTGGCAAGTCTGGTCCGGGATGCCATGGCGGTGAGCATACTCATACACCGCACCAGGGTTTCCACCCTGACACGAACCACCGCCATGGCAGTTGATGAGAACTTGGGGAGCAAGGGCGATTTCAGGCCATGCAGCTACGATTGAACAACAAGAGCAAGTTAGTGATGCATACGTGGATCGAGCTCACGATATGCATATCGGACGCACCGTTTCTCATGATGGAGATGCGGTCCGACAGCGCACTCGTAGTTCCTTGCGCCCAACAGCTGCCGCAGTACTGCGGAATGTGCTGGTTCTTGTCCCAAGTGACGAAGTTCGTGCCATTGACGTTGCGCCAGTCCCAAGCCTTGGGTAGATCCGCGACGTCCATGGTCTCGTGGGGCAACGGAGACTTGATCACAGGTCCGTTTTCGAAGCGCACGTGCTCACGGCAGCCGCCCGTCGGAGGCTCCTCGACCACTTGCTCGTCCTCCGTCACTTCCTCTTCCTGAGGCACCTCCTCCTCCTCCTCAATCGGGAGGGAGATGTTGATGCGCTTCGGCCAGCCATTGTCCGCCGGAACGCCGAACGCGCACTCGCCCTCGATGCCGAGGTTGTTCGATCCACGAACAAGCCGAATCCAGCCTTCCTCGCCCCAGAAGCTGCCCCAGCTGTTGCGAATGACCCAGTACGGCACTCCATTCTCCTCACCCCAGCCAACGACAGAGATTGCATGATCGGTCTCCTTGGCGCCCGTCTTGTCCTCGAAGATACCACCAGTGTACGCCTCGAACTCATCCGTGACCGCAACACTGCAGGCGATGGGACCACGCGCAAAAATCTCGGCCTTCATCTGCTGCTCGCCGAGCGTCGTGCCGAACTCGGATACGAAGTACGAGTCGTACGTCGGCTGCGGGAAGCATCCCTTGTCGGGCATGCAGTTCTCACAGACGTCGATGGGGCGGCACTGGTTGCCCGTATCATGACCCGTCGCCGAGTAGCGCTGGCACCCCTCCTCGGGCACGCCGTGCTTATGAATGAAGCGGTACGCCTCCAGCTGGTCGCCGCCGTGGCAGCCGTCGTCCTTGAGGTCGCAGTTGAGGATGACCTGCGGCGACAGCACGACCTCGCGCGTCACGTCTAGCGTCGACTTGCCATCGGCATTACGGCTCTTGGCGATCAGGATCCGGTCTGCCAGCGCCGACGTGGCCGCTGATGATCACCACCACGACAAGAGTCAGCGTTCACCCGCTGCGAACTGCAAAGCGTAGCAACAAGCGAACCAACCGAAGGACCAGCAGGAGCCGCAGTAGTGCGGAATGTGCTGGTTGCGGCTGATGGTGACGAAGCGCGTGCCGTTGACGCTGCGCCAGTCGAAGTTCTTGGGCAGCGCAGCCGCGTCCAGCAGCTCGTGAGGCCGCGGCGACGTCAGCAGCTGCGAGCGGTCAGCGCTGCGCACGTAGCAGCCGCCCTCGACCTCACTGGGGGCGGCGGCGGCGGCCAGCAGCGCGGCGGCCGCGCTCCACTTGGCGGCGAGCACGCGCATGGTCTTCTCTCGTCCTTTCTCGACTGCGATACTGGGGGCAAGACGAAAAGTGAGGGGGGATTTCGGCGGCGATCTTCTTCTTCAACGGACAGCTGCGTGCTGATTCGTGGAAAAAAAGATGGTACAGGATGTTGATTGGGTGAAATGCATCTGATACTGCGTGACGTTCGCCATCAACTTCAATGACGTGTTGGCGCAAATGGATCAATCCATGAAGCCGAACTCGAGCCCGGAGGACGGATACTCGAGCGTGGCCAAGCCTGTTCGTGGGTGAATTGTGAGCTTCGACTTACCAGGTACCGAGTCGAACATGCCTGGGATGAGTCCACGATGGCGCCGCCCGATGCGGAGCTTCTTGGTGTAGAACCCGCGCTGGATGCAATACGATATGCAAACGTCAGGACGGATCCACAACTAGCAACGCAAAACAGCAACACACTGCTGCGAGGAGCCGCCGGTACCATAGCTGGATGTACGAGCAGGCTGCGAACTGCTCGCCCTCGAGGAGCTTCGACTGGACGTCAACGATCACGCGTTCCAGCGCATCAATGCCTAGCTCCAAGAGATGGTAGCGCCGCTCGTACTCTGCGAGGTTGTGTTGATCAAATGGCGGGAACAAAAGCTGCCACCCCAGCAGCAGCTCCTGACGGCAAAACTCCATCTGCTTATGCACAGGTGCCACGAGTCGCAGGGCCTCGCTCCGCCATCGCTGCGGTACGACGCACGCGCCAACCCACAGCGGCATGTCTTCCACTTCGGCGCTGAGTTCGTGCGCTTTTAGGAGCAGCAGCTGTGTTCCATCAGCCAGCGCGACGCGCTTCTTGGACTCTGCGTGCCTCTCGCGCGTCTCGGCCGACACATCGTCGCCGTCGAGCTCCATGGCCGATGTATCAACGAGCGAAGCACGCTGCAAAGCGTTCCGATACGCCCCCAGCACCGTATTGGACCCTGTGACCGAGCCCATGTAGCTGGTTCTCTTCATTCTCGGCATCGGTTTCGATTCTCTCCGCTGCTGAGGTCGCTCACGAACGGCAGGCTCCTCCTCCTCCTCCTCGCCATCAAGACCCTCATCGTATTCATCTCCATCATCCGAGTCCTCCGGGGTCGATGAGCTCACGTCGGAACCCCACTCATGGTCGTCGATGCTCTCCATCTCTCTTGCCAACACCAATGTCGTTCGTTACATGTTGAAGTTGTCCCTTGGCCGTCACTCATCCGAGCCGCCCAGTCACTTTTCCATGCTAGTCATTTTCGAGTGTCTTCACTTCCCCAAATCGACCGCCATGGCCACCAACGTGCCGCTGCTGACGCTGCCCAGTGGCGCCGCCATGCCCGCCGTGGGGCTGGGCGTCTACAAGAGCGCGCCGGGCGAGGAGACGTACGCGGCGGTGCTGGCGGCGCTGCGCCTGGGCTACCGACACATCGACACGGCGCGGCTGTACGAGAACGAGGCGGACGTGGGGAGGGCGGTGCGCGACTCTGGCATTCCGCGCGAGCAGATCTTCATCACGAGCAAGCTGCGCGAGTTCCACTGGGGCTACGACAAGGCGATCGAGGGTGCGCGCAGCAGCAACGAGCTCATCGGCTGCGGCTACATCGACCTGTTCCTGCTCCACCAGCCGTTCGACCCGCAGCTGCGCGCCGACACCTGGCGCGCGCTCGAGGACCTGCAGACCGAGGGCGTGCTGCGCGACATCGGCGTCTCCAACTTCGGCGAGCCGCACCTGGCCAAACTCGCGCTCACGTGGCGTGTCAAGCCCGCAGTCAACCAGATCGAGCTGCATCCGTGGCTCACGCGAGAGCCGCTTGTCAAGTACTGCGAGGACAACGGCATCATCGTGCAGGCTTTTTCTCCACTGGCGCGTGCCAAGCGGCTCGACGATCCGGTGCTGAACGCGATCGCGAGCGAGGTGAGTGCCACGCCGGCTCAAGTGCTGGTGGCTTGGGCGATCGCTCGGGGCTTTGTCACGCTGCCAAAGTCGGTACGCGAAGCGCGGATGAAGGAGAACCTGGATGGAGCAAGCGTCAAGCTGACCGCCGAGCAGGTTGACCGCTTGAACGCCCTGAACGAGGACTTTTACTCGGGCACTGATCACGTGAGCAACTCGGCCGTCTAGACCAGGAAGACATCAACCACGAGATGAATCGAAAACAAGAGTCTCGTTGTATTGACAACACTAGCAGTTGAGGCGCTGGCCCCATGAATCTAAACGTCCTAGACGTTCCCGGCGGCAGCAGCGCGTTGGCGAAGAGAGGCAGACCCCTTGGCCTCGCTCACAGCGCGGTTCTTCTCGTCCATGCCATTTACGAGCTCCTCAAGCTCCTTCTCCTTCATGTATTCGCGACTAATGACCTTGCCCATCGTATCGCCAGCCGCCAGACCATCTGATGCCTCCTTGAGCATGCCTCGAAGCACTGTGCGTCCATATCCCTCGCTTGTTACGGGACCGCTGCTGCCAAACCCGACAGCCAGTGTCAGCTTGAGCTTTGGCAGTCTCAAGATGATTTCGCGCTCGTCGATCGATGACACGTTCGCGCCTTCCGCGAGATCTTCTGTGACGCTGCCATAGTACATGGCGAGCTGCCGAGCACCATCAAAGCAGTCTTCGTTCACGAACGAGATCAAGTTCATTCTCGCATCAGCGTCCAAATACGGGACGAACGTGTTCTGATCTTCGGTGAAGTAGAGCGTAAGAAGAACGAAGACGTTGGTGAGCGTCAGCGCGAGCGAGCTCGGCATGGTCGCCGGGAACGTGTTGAACGCGTACTCGGAGAGAATGAGAGCCTTGACGCGGAGTAACAGTGGCAAGTTGCACTTCCAAAGCAAGTACGGCAGCGTCGGGTAGTACCACGAGTAGAACTGGTAGTGCATCGTGCGCGAGAAGACGATGCCGACAAAGTTGATCACGAACATGGACGTCACAACAACCTCACTGCGGATCGGGAACGGCTCGTAGATGGCGAACGGCTTGTACAGCACCGCGCGGAACGTCCCAACGATGTTGAAGTGCTTGTTGAGGAACAGCACCAGGAAGAACAAGTGGCAGACGAGCAGCAGTAGTGCAAGCTGGCGTGAAACAAAGAGATCCTCGGAGAGGAACCGCCAATTGACCGTCCACTTGTACGTGAACACGCGGCTGAGCTCGAACGCCTTCGAGAGGTAGCTGATCCAGTTTACACGAAGGAAGGGGAAAGCCAGAATGATCTGTTTGGAAATACACAAGTTAGTTCGTTGATACGAGTCGAGCGTGCTTCAAATGAAGGTACGAACCTGAATGGCGGCGCAGATGAACAGGTACCAAAGCGTTCGGAGAACACCGCACGACTGGAGGAGCAGGAAGAAGAGCGCCGGCGCGAACAACAGTACGTTCATCTTGATCGAGACAGCAAAGCTGAAGAGCACGCAGCCCCAGCGCCATCGCTGACGCGCAAACAAGTATACGGCCATGAACAGCAGCATCATGGCAACTCCGTCGTTGAACATGCGCAGCATGTAGATGGAATGCAGACGCTTCGAGATCACAAGGAACACCGTGGCCCACGGCGGCATGGCGCGCGCACGGTAGTAGATGGCGAACACGGTCGCGATGGTCGCGAGGTAGAAGCCCAGGAAGATGTACTGCGCGCGGCGGATGTTTTCACCCTCATCCGTGAGCGAGTGCAGAACCGAGTAGACGTAGAGGAAGCCCGCGGGGTAGACTAGCGGGCCCGTGTCGCCGCGGATCTTGATGTAGTCGCGCTCGCCGGCCTTAAACAGCGACACCTGCTGCATGTACGTCGACCAGTCGATCTCCGTGTCTAAGGAGGAGCAAGAACCACGTCAGCTTGCGTTCTCTCAAGCGAGCACTGTGACGTCGAGAGAGCCACCTACAGGGCACGTATTGGATGATGAGGTAGCCCAGCACGGCCTCGGCCGCCAGCATGGCGAGCGCGAGCTGCGGGAAGTAGCGGTAGCTCCACAGCAGGTCGTAGAGGAAGCTGAGCACGCGGCTCTGGCGCAGCGTCGTCTTGGAGTCCTTGTCCACGCGCGTCTTGCGCCCCACGCGCTCCTTGCCGGCCCTGAGCTTGCGCGCCATGGCCGCCAGCGTTTATGCGAGTCCGAGTGGGTCTGGTGGCGCCTGGAGAGGCGTCGTCGTCGTCAAGGAGAGCAATGCGCTCGCCGCTCGAGCTTCCACGTGTTGTTGTTGTTGCTTGCCACTGTCGTCTGCCGGATAACAGAATGTTCCAGATACGGCGTGGGTGCCGTCGAAATCATTGTTTCAGCGAATCGAAATCTATCTCTAGTTCAGCTATTGATGTCATTGGTCAGAACAAAAATTCAGTTTTCGTGTCACACGACCGCTTTCGTGCACCGACCACTTCAACGTGATCTATCGAACCTATGGCTGCAGAAGGCGGCGCTCTTCCTCTTCCTGGGCGGCTCGCTCTTCCTCCAGCGTGCGAGTCGCCAACGCATAGCGAGGATCGAGCTTGCCGGCGGGTTGCGAGCCAGCGTAGGCGGCGCCTGCGAACTGCGGGGCCGTCTCGGCCGTCTTGGCGAACTTGAGGATGGCCTCGCGCGGGTCCTCCTCGCGGAACGAGCTCTTCTTGATGTGGCTGCTCATAAAGTACTGCGTGAAAGTTGTGCTGCCACTGATCCGGCCGCCCGTGCTCGGACCCGTTAGCGGCTTTTCCGGTGCCTTGGACAGCTTCGGGTCCGCGCGCACCTTATCCAACTTGCGCTTGCGAGACGGCTCGTTGCGGTACATTGGGAGTGCGTGGGGGTTGATCACGTCGCCAGCCGTCTCGATGCGTGCGGCAAAGTCGGCATTTACCTTGAGCTTTTTGGTCGCGCTCAGCATGACGCCCTTCTTGCTCAGCTGAGGATCGTAAAGCACGCGGCACGCACCCGTCGAGCTACCAACGAACACTTGGTTGATACCCGCGTGCCACTCAACGCACACGGCGCTCTCGTCTTCCTTCATGTCAATGCTCGCGATCGGATCGAGTAACCCAGGCGTGTGCACATCCAGAAACACCACCCGCCCAGAGAGCCCTCGGCCCTTCCGCACGCACGTTCCAGCGGCGATGCTCGTGCCAGACAAGTTGAAAGCCAAGTTGCTCGTGCCAAACACTCCTTCGATGTCTGAAAACACTTTGACGCAGTCACGCGGTTTACGTACATCCCACAACTTGATTGTGTCGTCCGCGCACGAACGTGACGCAAAGTGCTTGCCGTCGGGAGAGAACTTGATGCTCGAGATGCCGACGTCTCCACCGCCGTCAGCATGAGCATCACGGATCGTCAGCGTGGGACCTGCGTATGCGCGACGAGGGTCGATAAGCTGCAGTTGCCCGTCCATTGTGGCACCTGCAACGAGTGAGCCATCCAAGTTGTAGCGGCACGCAGTGACGGCGCCACGTCTACCTTTCTTGCATTTAAACTTGAGCACAGTTGTGTTGATAAGTTTGTCGAATGCTCGCTTGCCGTTGAGGTTCCAGATTCGGACAGTGCCGTCTAAGGAACTCGTGATCATTTCATCACGCTTCTCTGGGTGCCACATGCCGCCCGTCACCGTATGTGTATGGCCGTTCGTGTTTGCCATTTCGACCACGTACATGTCGCCCTTGGCAAACTCCACTTCGACAACGCCTTCGCGCGATAGCACCTTGGCTTGGGAGGACCCGGTTGCCGCGAGCAGCCGATCACCAGACGGACTGTAGCTTACAGCTACTAGAGGGTGGCCTTCTTCCACTTCGATTTCGCGAAAAGGACGTACGTGCCGAGCCATGCCGGCAAAGTCCCACAGCTTGACGCGATAGTCCATAGATCCCGTCGCAACACGACCACCTGGACCATCCACAGCGATGCACGAAATGGCTTTAGTGTGGCTGCTGAGCTCCACCTCGTTCGACATGGGCAAGTTGTATCGCCGAGCAACATCACTATCTTGGTCGTCTTCATCTTCATCGCTTTCGCTCTTCGGGTGGTCGTCGTCTTGGTCATCGTGCTTTGGCTGTTCAGAACTCTCTTCAGGCTGCTCCTGGCTTGGCTTGGTCTGTGATATTTGTGCTGGAGCGCCCATCATTTGGGCTGTAAGCGCGGCAATCTCTGCTGCTCTCTGCGATCCAGTGGTAGAATCAGCAAATGACAGGATGTGCATCATCATCTAACGAGATTTACCGTACCTTTTCCCGCGCCATCGCAACAGCTTCCTTGGCGCTAATTGCCTCCGCGCGACGCTGTTTCCCACCAAAGCTCTGCGGTAGCTGCTCTTTCAGCGGCATTTCATCGTTCGATACAGGCTTGTCGTCCTTGTCCTCGTCGTTGACATTCTGGAAAATGTATGTCCGTGTGCTCGCTCCAAACTTGATCCGATCTCCATCTGCACGACACCCCAAATGCATCAGAAGAACTCAACTCACTCCAACTTTGCAACCGGTGCTCACGCACCTTGTAGCACGTGGGGCTTGTTGGGCTCGATCTCCTCGTCGTTCACGAACGTGCCTTGCGCAGACCCGAGGTCCAGCACGGTCACGTTGCCATCCTTGTCATGCACGACAGCCGCGTGCTGGCGCGAGATGGACGGATGCTGCATCCCAAAGTCGCACAGATCTTCGTTGCGGCCCAGCACGTAGCACGCCTGTCGCCCCACGCGCAACTCGTCGACCACGTCACCGTCCTTCTCCACTCGCAGCGTCGCGAACCGATTGGCGCGCGCCGGCGTCGCCGCCCTGCGTTGTCACAGCCATAGAGCAGGCAGATACAGCCGTCAGTGACCTGTAGAGCACTTGGAGCGCGGAGGTTGGGCCTGCTGGGGCCCAGGAGACGCGTAGAGAGAGCACGCACCATCGCGGAGCTTTGTAGCGCGCCGCCATCGCTTCGGAAGGAGTAAATGGAGGTGATGGCACAAATTTGGGACATAGCACCAGATTTGGGTCGAATGCTCACAGTTTGTAACGTTTGAAGTGGTGTTGACATCGATGGCAAGCATCAGTTCGACTAGCTGCTGCTGCTGCTGTGCTGTCGCCTACGTTGTTATTGAGTCATACAGTGGCGGTGGCGAGACTGCTGAGGTGCTTGTGGCAACGGTTACCGCCGCGGACTGGAGCCGCACAGCCACTAGCCGAGCATGCGACCGCGTCAAAGTGGGTCAGGCACTTGTGCTGAAGCTGCACCTGCTTGACACAACCAGGGAATGTGCAGAGCCTGCCACCATCAAACATGCGGCCATGAATGATGTAGCTACGGCGAACTGGTTTTGAAGTCTTGTATCGGCCAGGCCCATTGTGCTTGGGCCTGATTCTTTCTTGCGACGAGCGTTGACTAGCCTTGATGTTGATGGCGCGCAGCTCGCTTCCGCCTCGATAATCCGTGTCGCTTTGCATCGCTGAGCCTTCAAAGTCGACGTCCATCGAGAGCCATGGATGCTCTTCGAAAAGCGATCCGTCTTTGATAAATGAATCCGTCTCAAACTTGGCCGTTGCAGCATTGTTTGGGGGAGAAAGGTCGACAGCGAAAGTTGGCAATTCCTCATCCACCAACATCGAGAAACCGGGAACGCCATCGCCACTCAATATCGCCTCTGTCAATAACTGTGATGTGGAAGTCGTCAGTGGGGAGGGCAGCGGCTCGAGTGGCGCGACGGTCGCGTCCATTACGTCGCTTAGGTCTTCTTCGGTCCGCTTGGCAGCACTCAAGAGCAGTCCAAGATGGTTCGAATCTTGGTGTAGCGAAAGGGCTGGATGCTTTTCACGCTGCGCTGCATCAGCTGAGCAACAAGCCTCCATCTTCACCACGTAGTAGAACACGCAGAGGTACAAGAATGCTGGACGCAAAGCTGAATGGACTTTCTAGCGATCGATACAGATCGTCTTTCGTCCGGTTTGAAACTTGCGATTTGAGAGAGAACGAAAATGAGCAAGACAGTGCTCGATCAGGAATCGAATCTCTATGATGAATGCATCTGTGGCATGAATACACGACATTCCTTGACCCTATTCAGTGCCCCCACGCAACTATGAACGCTCCAAGCTACCTTGAGTCAGACAGCTTACTTACTGCCTTGATAATCTCAGCATTTCGAGCATGAGGATACGCACTTGCGTTAGAAGCACGACCGCAAACAGCAAGAATGTCACGACCGGGCGGAGAACGGGGTTCATGAACAGGTCCGTCCGCCCAATGAAGTAGAGAAACACTAGCTGAGCGATCAGGAGGATCGGAAGGCACTTTGCACACTGCCACAGCGCGTCAAGCAGCAACACCGCGCTTGATGGGACCTCATCCTTCTTCCACTGAGCCGTGCGGAACGTGTGCGCAAGTTTGAACACCAGCAGCGCAGTCACCAAAAGCAGGTCGTCAAGGTATAGCCACAGCTTCCCAGCGTAGCTGGGGTGCATCGTAGATGGCACCGAGAACACGCTGACCCACGTGATAAGGAACACCATGGCGATGCTCGAGACGAGCGGGGTTGAAGACACCGCGTACAGCACACTGCACGAGATTTGGCACGCGCGGCGGACCACCCGCGAGTTGAATACGTCCATCGAAAGTGGTTGCGCGTTTCCGGGTTGCGGCAGTCCCCAGCTCGAGAGGCGCCGAGGTCGGCCCGAAGGCTCCGTGTGCAGCTTGAGGCATAGCATGGCATATGCAGACCACGCAAACGCGAAGATAACCGTTAGGCTGACAACCTTGCTGATGAAGAATCCGATGTGGTCTTCCTCGAGAGTCCCACGGACGGTCTGCCAGTGCCAGAAAACCTGGAAGTAAACGTATGGCAGCCAGAACCACGGCTTGACGGTCGCACCGCTGTACTTGTAACTGAGCAGGGGTCCAGGGATGGCGTCCGAAGATGCGTTCTTGTCCTTGCACCGGTACAGGTCCCAGTTCATGCGCTCGTAGAAGACCATGTGGTTGATACTGTAGTAGAACGGCAGGCGGTGCACGACAGCATCCTTGGTGCCCAGATCTACGTCATCGTCGTCGAAGAAGAACAGCGGGCTCTCCTCGAAGGCCTCAAAGAGCCCCGGCAGGAAGCCCTGCGTGATACCCACGTAATTGTACTCTCTTCCCGTGATCATGAACGTGTCGATGGCGTCCGAGTACAGGCTGCGCGCCGCGAGGCTGTCGGGAGAGATGACGAGCAGGCTGTTGGAGTAGACGACGGATTGTCCGTTGTCGACGGCGCAGAACTGTCTGCAGGCGAAGATCTCGTCGAGGTTTCGCAGCACGAGGTTCTCGGCGTCGAGGTACACGACGCGCTTGAGCGCGGCGAGCGTGGGGTCGTCCCATATGACGAGCTTGTTGCGCATGTGCAGCAGCTGCGTGCGGTGGTCCGTGATGCTCGAGTGGCGGAACACATTGGGGATCTTGGCGCGCACGATCTCGATCTGCGGGTCGTCGCGCGTGAGCTGCTCGGCGCTGCTGGGCGCCAGCCCGTCCTGCGGCACGATCACGATGCGCCGAAAGCGCGTGCGCGAGTCGCGGATCGAGCGCATGAGCACGCGCGTGGCCAGCAGCAGCTCGTCGCTCTCCTCGCCAAAGTCGTAGAAGATGGTGGCGAACGCGCCGTCCTCGCTGCGGATCTCGCGCGCCAGCGCCGCCATGGCGCTCTCGACCTTGGGCGCGGCCGAGCGCGCGCCAGGCGCGGCTAGCGCCCACAGCAGCAGCGTCAGCAGCAGCGGCACGAGCGCCACGCGCGGCATCCTCCTCCTCCCACTCACGCTCAGTATGTGGCCAAAGTGATGATGGCGCCGGGAGGGGGAAAACGCGGAGGCCGGGTGGATTGGCCGAAAAGAGGCTACAATTCTCTCCTTTTCGACGAATGAGAACGCGGGAACCGCCTGGCGGCAATCTTTCCGTGAAGCGTCACGGGCCATGATGGCGCGGATGGAACGCGGGGGAAAGGCCCGCCTCGTGGGCGGAAAACGCAGAAGGAACGCGGCTTGCAGGCTCGGTGCGAGGGGCGGCGGAAGCGCAGAGGGGGCCTTGCGCCAAGCGTCGCGCTGTTTTTATTCTCGGGCGCGGCGAGTGGCGCTAATTATACGCGCGGCGCGATCGTCGGAGCACGCGAAACCATCCGCGGCGGCCTGGAATAGCGCGCGCGCTCACTTGGCGCTGGTTATTCCTGGTCGGCCTCACTCGCGCTATCGCCAAGCCCTGCGCTGCTGCAGTGTCGGCGTAACGGACCCGGCGACCATCAACGACCGCCGGCAGTCGACAGCGAGCGGCGGAGAAAGAAGACGCCTGGGCTGTACGGAGTGAGCGAGCGAGTTGCGCACATCGGAGCAGCACAGGCGTAGCTGAGCACCGCACCCGTCTAGCCACCGCGCCAGAGCTCTCAGGCACAGCGCGATCATGACGACGCCAGCAGCGGCAGCGCCGGCGAACGGCAAGATAGGCAACAAGTTCACCGCGCCACTCGATGGGTCGCAGTTCGAGATGGGCGTGACGCTCGGCACCGGCTCGTTCGGCCGCGTGCGCTTTGCGACACACAAGGTGTGTTGGCAGTAATTGAGTACCGACTAGCTTTGTGCGATGTACTTGTGAACTGACGAAGTCGCGCGAACGGAGCAGGCAACCAACACATATTGGGCAATCAAGATCTTGAAGAAGGCTGAGATTATCCGCTTACAGCAGGTAGCGTCATTTCCCCCCCCCCGGAGGAGTCGCAATGTCTTCCTTTTGGGGCTGACATCGAATTTATTCTGTTTAGGTGGAGCACATGCTGTCAGAGAAGTCGATCTTGCTCTGTTTGGACCACCCGTTCATCGTCAACCTCGCAGGGACGTATCAGGACACTAAGTACCTGTACATGGTGCTCGAGTATGTGATCGGCGGCGAGTTCTTCACGCACTTGCGCCGCGCAGGGCGGTTTGACAACAACGCTGCCAAATTCTACGCGGCCCAAGTCGTATCCATTTTCGAGTACCTGCACGCACAGGACTTTATCTACCGAGACCTCAAACCCGAAAACCTGCTACTCGACTCGGAGGGATATATCAAGATCACGGACTTTGGGTTTGCAAAGCGTGTGGCATTCAAGACGTACACGCTATGCGGTACCCCCGAGTACATCGCGCCTGAGGTGCTTCTCAATAAGGGCCATGGAAAAGGCGTGGATTGGTGGACACTCGGCATCTTGTTGTATGAAATGCTGGCAGGTCAGCCACCTTTTTGCGATGATGACCCTATGGGCATTTACCAGCAGATCTTGTCGGGCAAGCTGAACTTTCCCCGATTCTTTGATCGAAATGCCAAGGGGTTGATCAAGCGACTGCTGACAGCGGATCTGACAAAGCGCTATGGGTGCCTCAAGAACGGCGTCGAGGACATTAAAAAACACAAGTTTTTTGCTGGCGTGAGTTGGGAGGACCTGCTGGCACGGAAGGGGGCAGCACCGATCCTTCCGCGTGTCGGCACTGCCAACGACACGAGCAACTTCGATCCGTACCCAGACTCGATGGAGGATGCCATTGTGCCAGTCTACAACGGCCGCGACCCGTTTGCAGATTTCTAGATAGACGGATCCGAGAGGAGATGAAGCAGCGAGGCGCGGTCCTGTAACTTTACGAGGCGCGATGGGCGGTCCTCGCCGGCCCTCCTGCTAGGCTAGCGCTTGCCAGTCAGCCTGCCAGCTGAAGCTCCCGACCGAGTGATAAGGGTGGTAATTGAACGAGGTGGTTTACTTTCATAGCATCTGGGCTTTCAGACATGCTCGAGGCATGAACACATATACTCGGAATGGCACGCACGTTCAACCAGCTCGTTTTTACAGAGCCTACCTGCTGTGACGATCACCTTACAGCTTGGAGTTGGGGAAGAGTTGCTTGTCACCGGGGAAGCGGTAGTAGGACGCCTTGTCCTTGAGCACGCGCAGGATGCGGCCACCGTTGTCTGGCTCGCGGAGAGCAGCCTCAAACGCGTCAGTGACGCACTCGACCGGCATGAGTCCGCCGAGCTGCTCGATGTACTCGGGGATACCCTCGGCGGCAATGCGGCCCATGGCCGTGTCGGCAAATCCCGGGCAGAGCGCGAAGGCGCGGACATTGTGCGTCTGCTTAGCTTCAAGCAGCGAGCGCGTGAGTCCCACGACGCCGGCCTTGGAGGCGCCGTACTCGGGTGAGAACGGCGTGGGGTTGAGCCCTGCGAGACTGGCGAGGTTGACGATGACGCCCTCGCGGCCGTTGAGCCACTTCTTCATGTAGTAGAGCGCGTACTGCGTGCCGCGCACGACGGCCGTGAGGTCGATGTCGACGACCTTCTCCCAGCTGGTCGAGAGCTCGTCCTGGTAGAAGTCCGCGTTGCCGCCGATGCCGGCGTTGTTGATGAGCACATTCACGGGCACGCCGAAGAACTTGGTGGCGAACTCGAACACGCGCGCGAAGCCGTCGACGTCCGTCACGTCCTGGCGCGTCCAGCAGATGCGCGTCTCGGCCGAGTGCGCGGCCGCCAGCGCCTTGCCCGTCGCCTCGAGCTGCCGCGCGTCCACGTCCGTGATGAGCACGCAGCCGCCGCCCGCCAGGATCTTGTCGGCGAACGCGCGCCCGAAGCCCGCGGCGCCGCCCGTCACGATGCCCACGACCTGGTGCAGCTCCATGTTGTCGATGAGGCTCTCTCGACCGAGCGGAGCTTGCGGAAATGAGCCACAAACAACCTCATGAGGCTGCCGATGCGTACCGTACCAGCCGGGCAGCTCCGATGACGTCAAACTTGAAGTTAAATGCAAAACTCCAAGTAAAAAATTTGCAGGGGCTGCACTGTACTGGAGACTCAGTAACGTTGGCGTTTGGTCTCCAATGCCACTGGCGGCTACTTCGCTGCATTTACAGGCAGCAACGAGATAGCAATCGCCAATTGCTGTGTGCCAAGTGCCAGCGGATGGCGAAGACGCTCGTGGTGTGCTCTGAGATGTACACATCCAGGACTTGCGTGCATGGTGAGCGGGTGGACATGATAATGCGGGATGAAGACGTGTTCACGTGCCCGACCTGCTCATTTACTGCCGGCCGAGACGAGCATGCGGCCTTCAACGTCTTCCATTACGATAGCACAGAGGTTTTCCCGAGGGAGAAGACAGCGAGTGAGGGAGGGAGGACTCCACCAGCATGTCCCTGGCTACTGGAGGGACAACGACGAGAGCGAGGAGCTTCGTCGCCTGCGGGCGGTGCAAATGCGCGCGTAGGTTAACCTTAGCAACATTTGCGTGATGCTATCACGAAAGCGGCTTCCTTACATGGTTAGCCTGGTTGAGCACACATAGCACTGCATTTCACTGCCGAAGGGCATTACATGGCACGACGATAGGGACTACAGTCGCTGCTACGCTTGACCTGCGTCAGCATGCCGCGCCAGCAACTTACAGCTTGGAGTTGGGGAAGAGCTGCTTGTCGCCTGGGAAGCGGTAGTAGGCGGTCTTGGTGCGCATGATGCGCATGACGCGGCCGCAGTTTTCGGGCTCGCGCAGGCCCTCGATGAAGGCGTCGGTGACCTTGTCAATGGACATGAGGCCGCCCATGGCGTCCGTGTACTTGGGGATCTCGACGACAGCTGTGCGGCCCATGTTGGTGTCGGTGAAGCCCGGGCACAAGGCGAACGCGCGGATGTTGTGCGACTGCTTGAGCTCAAGCAGCGAGCGCGTGAAGCCCACGACGCCCGCCTTGGCAGCGGCGTACTCGGGCGAGAAGGGCGTGGCGTTGAGGCCGGCCATGCTGGCAATGTTGACGATGACACCCTCGCGGCCGTTGAGCGTCTTCTTCATCTGCACGATGGCGTACTGCGTGCCGCGGATGAGTGCCGTGAGGTCAATGTCGACGACCGACTCCCAGTTCTTGGACAGCCCGTCGTAGAAGGTCAGGTCGCCGGCGATGCCCGCGTTGTTGACGAGCAGGTTGATGGGTAGCGCGAAGAACTTGGTCGCGTAGTCGAACACGTGCGCGAAGCTCTCGCGCTCCGTCACGTCCTGGCGCATCCAGCAAATGTTCTTGTTGCCGTACTTGGCCTCAAGCGCCTTGCCCGTTTGCTGCAGCTGGTGCACGTTCACGTCCGTGATCATGACCTTGCCGCCGGCCGCCAAGATCTTCTCGGCGAAGCCACGGCCGAAGCCCGTGGCGCCGCCCGTGATGATGCCTACGACCTGGCTCGGCTCCATTGTGAGTGACGCGAATGCGGAAGGCGAAGAAGGCGGCGGAGGTGGCTGTCGCGACCGATGCAAGTCCCAAACTGAGCCGCTTTAACCCCGAGCAAGTGCGTCCGAGGCTTGCCGTCGGCCCCGTTTCTTGACGCCTCGCGTCACCATCTCAGCGCATCTATCGTCGGAGGTATATTTATTGAAGCAGCTCTTTTTGATTTTGAATCCAAGTTACGGAGTGGGTAGTTGTGAGAGGTTATCGAATGATTAAGGTTTGACACCTGGCAGGACCTCCTCCCGCCCGCTCCTGTTGACGTGAACGCCAGGCAGCGCGGCCGAGTTCAACATGAAGAAGCGGAACTCGTTCACCCAGCGCTTTCCCGTCGTGTGCCGAAGCCACAACCAGCATGCAAAGCAGCTCCATCAACAGCTCCATCGACGCCCCAAGATCTGTCTGCTCTCAACATGTAGTGTTCATAACGTGCGCCAAGCCATGTTGAAGCCTACTGCTCTTATAAACCATCAAACATTTAAATAGCATTCGCTCTTTATATACAGCACCCACTTGAAGAGCGCCAGATCTTTGCGTCATTGTCAATTCGCCCTAGGTTGGTTGCAAGGTTGCAAATGCTGGAGTGGGTGCTGGCGCTTGTGCTGGGGCTCGCCGGCGCGCTGTTCGTGTACTGGCAGCAAGCGCAGGCGGTGCGCAAGAAAGAGGAGGAGGCGCGGCTCAAGGCGGAGCGCGAGGCGCAGGCGCGCGAGGCACTGGCGGCCAAGAAGAACAAGCCCAAGCCCAAGAAGGTGGACGTCACAGCCGAGCTCAAGCGCAAGAAGCAGCAGGAGGCCGAGGCGCTGGACGCCGCACACGAGCACGAGAACTTTCTGTTCGCGCTCAAGGGCCACAAGTTCGGCCTTACGGCGGCCGCGTACAGCCCCAACGGCCGCTTCCTGGCCACCGCGAGCTCCGACCGCACTATCCGCCTGCATCTACGCGAGTCGCTGGGGGACAAGAACGCGCGCGCGCACCAGATCAACATCGAGTACGACCACGTGACTGCTCTCAACTTCAGCTCCGATGGACGTACACTGGTACTGTTGTGCTTTGATGCAAGGGGGAGCGCTGGCACGGTGGAGAGCTGACGTTTGCTCCTGCAGATCGTGGCGACCGAAGGCGGCATGGTCAAGCTCTATCGTACGCGTCACCCAGTGCCTCTGTGCTTTTATCTCTAGTAGCACTAACAGAATCGCTCTGGCGGCGCTGCTGCAGAGAAACTCAAGGTGAAGCCCGAGCTAGTCGCCGAGTTCCCCGTTTCGCACAAAGCCGATGTGCACTCGGTCCTCATGAACGACATTGGCGAGGTAGGTTGATCGCGCAACGACTGGACTTGTCTGTGTCGTTGACCTTGCATTGTGCGTTAGTGGGCGACAATCGTCACATGCGCCGGAGAATCGGACACGGACGTCAAGTTTTGGAACTTGCGCGGGGAGCTGCTGCAGACGGTCAACACGAACCAGGTGACCAACTACCACTGTGTGGCATCCAAGGACAACCGCTACATTGCAGTTGCTGCGTACACACCCGAGGTCAAGATCTTTGAGATTTCGCGCGAGAAGAACGGCACGTTCAAGAAAGTCAACAAGGTCATGACTCTCCACGGACACCGGGTATGAGTGGAGGAGCATAACCTATGGTTCGATATCCTAATTTTGCTGACGCGATTACTGCAGACTGGTGTTGTGGATTTGGCATTCAACGGCTCAGAGTCAAAGCTTGTTGACCGCATCGTTACGATCTCGAAGGACGCTTCAGTTCGCTTTTGGGACATCAACGGTAAAATAAATTGGTCTCGAAGTATCTGAATATCCATGAGCTCACCGGCTGCCATTGGTTTCCCAGTGCGCTACACGCTTCAAGAAGACCCCAAGGTGGTGTCCAATTTTTCAGCGAGCGAGCAGCGAGCGTTCCAAGGCGTTGACTACGCGCCAAACGGCAAGGTACGGATGACTCAGCTCACTCCCAGTGCTCATCAGCGAAAACGTGATCTCATGAGGTTTGCTTCAATATTTCCGTAGATGCTTGCGGTGGTGCGTGAGAAAGACATCATCTTCATCTCGACGAGCGATTGCAAGGAGTTCTTCAAGATCGAGAATGCCATGGATGAGCAGATCAAGCGCGCGTCATTCTCCCCAGATGGACTTGAGATCCTTGTTGTCGGCGTTCGCAGCAAACACGCCAAGGTGTTCAAGTGCCCTGCCATCTAGATCTCCTGTAGACTGCGTAGGACACATCGTGGCCTTGACTAGAATTGATCACTGTTGACGGCAGTGTAGCCGATAGAGCGGGTTGTTTGTCTACTCAGTCGTGTTTATATGTTTGGTTTAGATCGTGCTGCTATTGGGGAGAGCTCAACAGAGGCTACACAGATAGTACACTTACTGCTTGGGAAGAATGTCGAGGAGCTTCCACTTGAGCATGCGGATGTTCTCCGACAGAATGAACTTATCCGAACGGCGCACGATGACGGCCATCCGCTCGTGCCGTACATGCACATCGCTGCTATCGAACTCACCCGATTCATCCTGCTGCTCCCACTTCTTCAGTAGTGCATCATCTTCCTCGATTGAGCCAGGATATTGCTCTAGCATCTTCTCAAGTGTGTAGATCAGACGCGTGAGTGTCGCCTGCTCGTTATCGACACTGACAACCTCGCCGTCCAGCGCACGCTTGGCGAGTTGCTGGAACTCCTCCACACTGACACACTCGATTTCCTGTATCCGGGCTGCCACAAGCAAAAGCTCGTTGATTTCGTCGGCCGTGAGCTCGAACGAGTTGGACTCATGATCGAGTCCATTTTCGCGCAGCAGCTCCGCCTTTGCCTCGAATAGCGTTGTCGTCGCATCATCCATTGGCATCCACATCTCGATCGCGTCGAACGGATTGTTGGGCAAGACGAACCCGTACAGCGTCAGGAGCTTGTGGTTCGACAGCGGTCCGTAGTTGATGAACAATTGCGATCCGGCGTTCCAGTGCTGGTGACTCACGAGCTTGAACAGTCCCGAGTCGGCGTCGTAGAAGTGTGACATCTCGGCCTCCGGGTCGTGGTTGAGCATGTCGAAGACCGGAACCATGCTCTTGAGCGTCTGCTTCTTGTCATCGCCAGTGTCGGCCGGGATATCCCGCAGCGACACGAAGCGGCTCCAGATAGTGGAGAGTGCCCACTTATAGTTCTCGAGCGAGAAGTACTCGTCGAAAAGGTCGAAGCTGATGCCCTCGGGTAGGTTCTCGAAGAGCTCGACGAGCACCGACTCTCGCAGGCGCGCAAAGTCGCTCTCGACCTTCTGTTCCATCTGTTGCGCGATGAAGAACATGTTGGAACCCTCGAGCAGCGCGCGCTCGCTCGCGCTGAAGAACAGCACGTTGTGGTACGCGCGCGGCAGCAGCTCGATGTGCTTGGCCCACTTGCTGGCGTCGCGCGCAATAAAGCGCTCGTACAGCAGCGCGAGTGCGAGCTGCTCGTCCTCTCGCTCCGGCGAGAGCTGCTCGAAGAAGGGCACTGCCCGCAGCGCCGGCGTCTCGCGCAGCGCGCGCACCGTGAGCAGCGATCCGAGCGGCACGCTGAAGACCTGCGCGTGCGGCGCGATGTCCTCGGCCACGAACACGCCGCGGTCGTCGGCGCCCTCGCTCTCGTACACAAAGTCGGTCGCCACCTGCACCTTGAGCGCCGCCGCCGCCCACTCGTTGTAGCCCACGAACGCCGCGCCGTCGTCGCCCGCGTCCTCCACGTGCACCGCCATGGCCACTCACTCACCTGCGCGCCAGTCGGTCGTTCTCGCAATGAGCGGAGGTGGCGGTGCGGTCCCGCGACCAGCCAGCCGCCCAAGGAGAAGCGCGCGCAAATCATACGACGGTGGTCAGCCCATGCGCTGCTCCCAGCCTGTCTTCTTCTCGCTCTTTTCCGTCCACTTTTCGCCTTTCTACAGCTTCAAGTCGACGCTCGGGTGGACCACCTAAACCTCTAGAATACAGTGTTGCCGCCGCCGCGACCAGCAAACCGCCGGTTGAGGCCTGTGTGAGCGACCTGTGGGAATGCATTCCACGCGCCGCCAGCCAAGGTGGGCAGTCCGTCGCAGCCGTGGAGCAACATGACGGTGGCGCTGGCGTTCGAGAGCGACGACGGCTCGCGCGCCATCCAGACGCGCGTGGAGGCGCGCGAGGGCGACGGCGTGCGCGCGCATGACTGCTCCGTGCGCGAGTACTTTGCGGTGGAGCGCAGTGTGGCGCAGCTGCGCGCCGGCGGCTTCCGCAAGATCGCGCTGCAGTTCCCGGACTCGCTGCTGCCGGACGCCTCGCAGGTGCAGCAGGAGCTCAAGGTGCGCTGCGAGGCTGGAGCTTCGTTTGCGGGAAGCGCGCTAATGATGCGCGCGTGTCATGCTCTCGCGGCGACTGTAGGACGGGCTCGAGGGCCAGTACGACCTCATCTTCGTGCTCGGCGACACCTCGTACGGCAGCTGCTGCGTGGACGAGGTCGCCGCGCAGCACCTGTCCGCCGACTGCATCGTGCACTACGGACGCACGTGCCTGAGGTGACTGAGCGTCTGCTTGTTACGCTACTCTCTGCTTAATTGCCACGCACCTGACTCAGTGTGATCACCGACGAACAGTGCAACTTCGGCGGTTCCGGTTATCTACGTCTTTGGCAACGCGCCGATCGACGTGAGCGACTGCGTGGCGCAACTTGGCTCGCAGCTCTCGCGCGTCTCGACAGAGAAGACCAGCGTGCTGCTGTATGAGCCGCGGTTCCACCATGCACGCGAGGCGATTCTGTCTGCGCTGCAGGAGCAGCACGGCGAGCGACGACTGGTGCTCGCTGACATGGACACTTTATTCGATCCAAAGCAGCCTCGTGCGACCGCTATTGACAGTGAATATCGCATTGGCGGTCAGCGCGTGGTACTCCCCAGTGGTGTCAATCTGACCCCCGACGAGGTCGCTCTCTTCTACATTGGGGCCGAGTCAGCGCATCTTACGAGCATCCTGATGCGGTACAACTCGTTCGATTGTTACTCGTACGACCCGGATATGCAATCGACAAGAAAAGAAGGCGCAGCCGTCAACAAGGCTGTGATGAGGAGGTGCGTGAACATCAACCGTCATCCTTGAGAAAGAACTGACAATCTTCTGGGGAATTTGCTGTCCATCGATCAGATTTTTCTTGGTGCAACAAGCCAAGGAGGCCCAGATTTTTGGGATTCTGATGGGCACGCTTGGAGTTTCTCAGTACCTGGATGTAGTGCACAGCCTCCAGAGGCTCATCAAGGCGTACGACTCTGCTCATTCAAGATAATGTGTGGAAGCACTAACATCTCCCTGCCAAACGTGCTGTGCAGGAGTGGACGCAAGTCGTACCTGTTTGTTGTGGGCAAGGTGAACGTTCCGAAGTTGGCAAACTATGCCGAGATCGACGCGTTTGTGCTGGTTGCATGCCAGCAAAACTCGCTCATGGACAGCAAGGAATTTTACAAGCCGATCATCACTCCATTCGAGCTGCAGCTTGCGCTGTCTGAGCAGGACGAGTGGACCGGCGAGCTCAAGACCGATTTCAGCGAGGTGCTACCAGCTATCGCTCAAACTTCTCAAGAGCTCGAGGCGACCGCAGGGGTTGCTGGTGCAGATGACACGAGCGACGCCCCTTTCTTCTCATTGGTTTCAGGAACGTATCAAGCCAAGTCAGCGTCACGGGCAGCAGCAAACGCAAGTCTGGCACTGGAAGACGGTGATTCTGGGGCAGCTACGGCCCTGCAAACTCGGAATGAGCATACGGAGCTGTCTACGTATCGTAGCGAGGCTGCCGAGTTCTTGGCAACGCGAGAGTACCGTGGACTGGAGCCGCGGCTGGGCGAGACGCCTGCGCACGCCGCCGTCATGGGCAGCGTGGGCATTGCGCGCGGATACGACCACGAGCACTAGTCATGGCGCTGTGTCTCGTCCGAAAGGGTTCATTACCATGTTGTATGCAGCGAAATAGATATGCCTAGCTCACTATGGCCGCGTCTGTAGTCGGCGTGGGCACCGCCGACGCGCGAAGAGAGTCGACCCGATCAGCTAATAGTCGGATCGGCGCTTCTTCTGAACGACACGACAGCAGCACGGCATAATCAGTGATATTGCACAGAGCACGCAGCCCCTCGAGCCACGCGCCGGCCTTGACATCCGGCACGCCTGCCCAGAGCAAGCGGAGAGGCGGACACACCTGACTGACCTGGAGTTCGTCGCTCGCGAGCGGCTGCTTGCCCGTGACCTGCCGCGGCGACTCGCGCGTCGCAGCGCTGGCGCCATCTGCAGCAGCTCGTCGCTGTTCGGCTGCCTCCTTGCGCAGGTCCTTGACGACGGCCGCGAGCGCCTCGGGGTTCACGCCTTTCTGCAGTAGCGCCATGAGGATGGCCAACGTCTCTCGGTCCAGCCCTGTGTTCAGCAGCCGCGAGAGCTCGTACACGGCTGGCAAACAGCGCAAAATGATCAGCGACGCGAGCTGAAGACGGATAGCGCACCTAAACAAGCGCCACGCACTCTCCATGACCTCCGCGCGGCTCGCAGCCACGCCCTCCGACGCCGTCGAGCTCATGGTGCTCGCCCAGTTTGGTACTCCAATGGAGAAAGGGAAAGACGCCTATACTCTATACCCTGTGCAAAGAGAGCTCCTCATATTCGTTCTTAGAGGAGGGCAAGTTGAAGGGCAAGGCAACCAACCTTCACGTGGAGGGCGGCAATGGCAACCAGTTGGCTTCTCTCCTGCTTCCTGCCACTCCTCCGATCGACATGTACGTCCGCGTGCTGCTAGAGGGCGAAGGTGGCGGCAGCGCGTCTGGCGTTGATGCGGTCGGCGGTCTGTCCGATCTCAGCGGTAGCAGCAACAGCGCAAGCAGAGGCGGCGGCAGCGCGGCGTGGGGATTCGCGCTCGTGGTGGCTCCGATCGCAGTGGCCATGCTGCTGCTGCGCTTCCGGTCAGCAGTTGAAGGCTTCGGCTCTCGAGGAGCTCGCAAGTGCCACGGACGTCGTCAGTCTGCTCCATCGTCGAGAGAAGTTGAAGGATTCTCGGTCTCGCTCGACCCGCCGGTGTACGAGTTGTATCGGGACGAAGGAGCTGCTTGGAGCTGGCGCCACACGCTGCAGCTGCCGCGCAATCGAAGAGACTCGCGCTGCGCGCGCTCGTCGTCGCTCGAGGACTTTCGCCACGACGTGCACTCCCCTGGAGACCCCGACCGAATCTGGAGGGGCAACGCCTACAGCTTCTAGCGTTGCACCAGGAGGGAAAGGAACTGGTTTCGCGCGTAGCGAGGTGATGTATGAGAAGCTGGCGGCTAGCTTCATGCACGTGCAAGCGCATAACCTCGTATACACTGAGTAGCGATGAAATATTTCGAGGCAGCCGAGCAAATAGGATCGTAGACAAGAGTGGGATGACAACTACCATGGAGTCTTGGCATTCGACCGACGATATGACTTGACACTGCGAGATGCCATGGACGCCTACCAACCTGAGTGAGCCCTCTTGGAGTGATACCGCCTCCATTTCTCAACCAGCACCGAGAATCACAAGTCCATCGGTGGCTACGATGTGCCGCTCGCATTCCTCCGCCGTCTTCGACCATCGCGAGTCTGCAGTGTTTCCAACAGAAACTCAAAACGTGAAGTCCACCAGCACGCTTGTCAGAACGCGTTCAGCCAAGGTGCTGCAACCAAGCCGCGTGGTGAGGTTTATCCATGAGCTGCTCTTCACCTACCGCTACTTTGTGTATTTCGCGGCCACCTTGCTTCTAGTGGACGCAGTGGTCAGCTGCTTCATCATTGAGTTCGTGCCCTGTAAGTACCCAATTCGTCTTGATGAGTATCCAACATCCTACTGACATACTACCAATGTGCAGACAGCGAGGTGGATTTTTCGACGTATATGCAGCAGATGACGCTATTCAAGGCTGGTGAGCGCGACTACGTCCGAATCCGTGGCAAGATGGGGCCAGTAGTGTATCCTACCGGCTTTGTCTATGTCTTCTCGGCGCTCCACTCTCTCACAGACGGAGGCGATAACATTCGCCTTGCGCAGTACACCTTCCTCGGGTTCTACCTCGCGACCATTGCGACTATCTTTGCGATCTACAATCGTGTGCGCGTTACGCCACCATGGGTCGCAGTGTTTGTGATCCTGTCGAAGCGCTTGCACTCCATCTACATTCTGAGCATGTTCAATGATGGAGTCGCCATGATGATTCTCTTTTGGGCGGTGTACTTGTTCACCCATCAGAAGTGGGGCTGGGGATGCACGCTATTCAGCTTCGCTGTCTCGGTCAAGATGAATGTGCTGCTGTTTGCGCCAGCTCTATTCTTTGTTCTGCTCCAATCGTGCGGGCTGATCTGCACTATCAGGCATCTTTTCCTCTGCGCTGGGATCCAGGTCAGGCTAAAACACTCATCATTGCGCTCACATGACTTGCGTCTAACAGCGCTTGACTTTTCCTTTGGGGGTGTTTCAGGTGATCTTGGCTCTCCCATTCCTCCGAGAAAACTGGGCGAGCTATTTGTTCAGGGCATTTGAATTCAGCCGCATGTTTTCGCATTGCGAGACCATGAACTGGCAGTTTCTTCCCGAAGCCGTCTTCGAGTCGCATCGACTGGCTTTGCTGTTGCTTGGATGCCACATCTTCTTCCTCATTCTGTTTGTGAACAAATATTTTTCCGTCCTCAAGACTGTACACGAAGCGCTTTCCAAGCCGTTTTCAACAAAGACGCCATCGCCAACTCGCAAAGAAGTCGTCGTGTTGTCGATGTTTGCTGTCAACTTTGTCGGCATTGTCTTCTCGCGCACCATGCACACGCAGTTTTACTCGTGGTATTACCCAACACTGCCACTCCTCCTCTGGAATAGCGACTTGCCGCTTCTAGTGCGCGTTTTGGCACTTGCCATGTCTGAGAACGGATTCAACAAATATCCAGCCACCGCATCAAGCTCGCTTGGCTTGCAAATTGCGAACGTGGCTGTGCTTTTGGCGCTCTACTGGACCAATTCCGATCTGGGTCTTGTTGGAGTGAATGGTTGAACTTGCCTGAGTGTGAGCGATAATAGACAGCCATGTATAAAATCTAGTATCATTGGCCACGAGCTAGTCTCCGCATTTCCCGTCGTCGTCGTTGCCATCAAGTGGTCAAACGCTCATGAGCACAACGCCATTCAATCCAATGGCATTGCCATGTTGAAGCCACCGCTCGTTCTGAATTTCGCTATGTAAAGAACCCGCTGCACCCTTCGTGCCACTTCACGCCACTTCACGCCACTTAACCCTTCCCCTGCACGGTAACGCCTCCTCGGAAGCCATGTTCCGCCCCAAGGCGTCGACAAGCAAACCTGCTGGAGAAAGGACGGCGGCATGTGGCGGCTGCTGGAGGCGGCGGCCAAGCAGGCGACGGCCAACGCGTCGGGCGTGGTGAGCTCCGTGCATGAGAAGGCGCAGTCGCTGGTGGCGACGGTGCAGGACGAGGCGTCGACGCTGCTGCAGGCGATCGGCTCGGCGCGCGTGGGGCCGGTGGACGAGGTCTGCGCTGCTGTTGTTCGGGGCTTTGAGACGAGTGAAGGAGAGGGTGGTGACGGCTTTTGTGTGCGTGTGCAGATCCTGTACGAGGAGATCGAGGCGTTCAAGGAGTTCGCAGACTTTTTCTCGGCCGAGGAGCACTCGAACGAGATTGCCAAGGTGCTGGCAGTGTGCTTGACGGATTGAGGGAGCGATGCGTGCTGAATGAGACGTGTGAGCAGGCGATGGAGGAAGACGAGGAGATTCGAGAGCTGCACGAGACCATGGTGCCCGTGGAGCTGAGCTTCGAGGAGTTCTGGTGCAGGTACTTTTTCAGGAAGCAGGAGGAGGAGAAGCGCCAGGTGCGAGAGGCTGAGCGCCGCCGTTTCTTCAAGGAGCAGCAAGACGCCGAACGGGAGCGAGACGAGTTGCACATGAGCGAGTTCGACGACGAGGATGAGGACACGGACGACGTAGACGGAGATGGCTCTGAGGAGAAGCTTTCGTTCGACGGGAGCACGCGCGAGCGCGCGGCGAGCAGCAATCCGATCGCCCCAGCAAATACACCGCCTAGACCAAAGAAGAAAAAGAATCCCGACATGGCTATGGATGAGGACTCTAATGGAGGTGGCCAAGAAGGGATCTGGTTGTTACGCGCGGCTCGAGATGCCGAGCGTCGTGCGGCCTCACAGTGGAGGAAAAAGGCGCGGGATCTACATCACGAGCTCCACGTCGAGAAGCAGGCGCGTAGCGATGAAGTCGAAAAAGTCAAGGCGGAGCTCGAGGCGCAGTATCAGTCACTATGTGACGCGTACGAAGCCAAAATGCTGGAGGTGACGACCCAAATTGACGAAGCTCGAGCTACGGGGTATGATGCTGGCATTCGCGAGAGCGAACAGATCGTCGCTACTATGCGCCAGGCCGCCGACGAGGAGATTGAGATGTTGCGTGCCCAGATGTCGAGCATTGAAGTTGGCAAGGCCGAAGGATCTAGCCCTTCGAACGACCACTTGCGCGCGCTGAAGGAAGAGCGGGAAACCTTGCAGAAATCGCTCGAGTCGGCACTGGAACGCGTAAAACAGCTCGAGCAACAACATCAGGAAGGAGGCGGAGCTGCCCAAAATGAACAAGCGCTTGCCGAGCTGAAAAAGGAAATGGAGCTGTGGCGTATGCGCGCGCTGAAGATGAAGAAGCTAAAGGACCTCATCCAGACCGAGCTGAACACAGTGCGGAGCCAAAACCAGGCGGCTAGCTCGGGTGATGGCGTAGCTGCTCCACCCAGCGACGAGGTGTCGAGCCTTCGCGCGCGCGTAGCGAGTCTCGAGTCCCAGCTTGCCGAGGCCACTGCAAAGTCCCAGGTTGCTGAGAAGGAGGCGTACGACCGTGGTGTTATTGCTGGCCGCGCTGAAATGGAAGACAATATGAAGGCGGAAATCACTGCAGCTTTCGAGCGCGGTGTCGCAAAGGGTTCTGAAGACAGCGTCAGCGAGATTGGACTGCTCAAGGCTGAGCTCGCCATGTTCCGTGCGTTCCATGAGAGCGCTGCCAAGGTCGAGATCCCCACTGGTACTGGCACAGTGGATGATTCGCTTGACGACATCTCGCTCGCCGACGGTGTTGCTCCGTGCTCGCCCGGGTCGTCGGTCTCGATCTTCACCGATCATGGATTCGGCGATTTTGGCGCTGCTTCCAAGCCCGCGGACGACTGGGGTGAATGGTAAATGCCTTGGTGGCGGCGGCGAGGAGAGAAGTTCGGAATATAAGTGCTGAGTCATGTGCGTGTGGAAAGAAAACCAGTGGTCAATCGATTAGTCTTTTCACTTTTTACCACCGCTAGTGTTAGACATTGATCGCGAGAAGCTGGCACCGTTGTCCTGCATCCACTCGCTGTACATCGCCTCAATCTCGGGCCTTGGATGTTTCCACTGCGTTGACCTGCACGGCCCCATACAAACGGGAAGCTCAGAATTATTTTCTCCTACGCTAGCAATTAAAATATACAACAAACCTGTTGGCATGGTTGCAAAAGTAGGGTCGGCCCTTTTCAGTAAACCGAGTCTCCCATCCGTCCGGGAGGTTTAAGATCAAGAGTTTTTTCATCTCGCGCCAGTTTAACTTCCGTGGCTTTGTAGGTGCTGGAGCTACCGGAGATGGCGGCTCGACAATTGAGGCAGGTGGCTGTAAGCACCATACTACAAGTGAGCACGAATTGATCTCCAGAGCATTCAGATGTAAACCATACCAAGGCAATTTCCTCAAGGTCCTGTACTGGCGGGGAGCTTGAACGCTGTCGAACTTGAACAATTGTCGAGTATGCCTCAGCGTCACCGCACAACTTGATAAAGAAGTCTGCATTTTTTGACAAGCGAAGTTATTCTCCTAGTATTCATGGTATCACGAAGAATGTGCACTGACCTTCGATGAAAATGAGCCCTCGACTCTCTACATCGAGAATGCTGTGCAGAGCTGACCGATGACTACCAGCAACTGCGAGACCAAAGTCCATGAGGACGTCTTCGAATGCAGGTACGGCCACCTTCACATCCGAGATCAGAAAATTAGAGTCGCCAATTCGTTTTCATGTATGATGGACGAACTATGCCTTCACCTTGCCTGGTACTTCTGCAACAGCTGCAAGTGCTTTCTTGAGACCGTTATACGGCCGTTCAGGGCAACGAGCCATCAGAATTTCTTTCATCGCTGAAAGGATATCGTGAGCTGATGCGTCTACTCCTAGTGGTGCCTGCTTGAGATTAGTAATTGGTCCTGCAGAGGGCTTTGATAGCTCTGCTTCCCGAGCGACAAGGTCTTGAGTTACTCGTTTGAGTTGTTCCTGCAACACTGCAAGTCTGACAAAGAATATCCTATGTGAGAAGGATTACAACGGTCAAAGTACAGAGCTTACCTTTTGTCTTTGTCCTCTTGTAAAAGAGCCTGATCTCGTAGGGCCTGCTCTAGCTCGACTTTCCACTTAGCAGCTTCTTCGTCCAGAGCCAAATTGGCAGCACTCGCAGCCTGCTGAAGTTGCCGCTTTAGCACTTTAACAGCCTCCTTTGAGTCATTTCGCTCTTGCTCAGCAGTTTGAAGTTGAGCATGCAAATCTCGGAGTTTCGCATCAAATTCCTGCTGGAGCTGGACGCTGTTGTCTTGTGATACCGTCAAACTGATTGGTGCCGTCACCGCTTCGACCCGAGAAGCACGTCGAGTGCGAGTGGTCTCGGATGGGTCTGCAGCTGCAATTGCGTCGCTTGCTTTGGTCGCATCAAAGCTTAATGTGAGCTGGATGCGACCAGTGGTTACTCCTGTTTTGGTCGGATGCTTAAGCGCCGCTGTCTCCTCGAAGAGGTAGCCGTCCCGTGCAATTGCAGAAGCAACCGTGACTTCACACTCACCTATGAGCTGATCTACCTTGGCTTGTTTACTAAAGACCTTGATACTGAGTGTAGGAGTTAGTGATATCCCCAAGTACATATTCCGCAGCATCTCTCGCCACTGCAACTCAAATTCGGGATTCACTGTCGGATTGAAAAAGTCGGCACTCCAATTGCCGGGGTATCCTTCAACAGCGTAGTCGCACGAAGTCCATGGGTCGTACGCAGTGCAATACAGCCGCGCCTTTTTCCCGTTTTTTGCCGAGTCTGTATCCGATTCCACAACTGTTTTTCGAACCGTGACGACCACAAAATGGGCTGGCCCTCGACCGCTTGAACCAACTAGTGCAACTTTCACACCGTCTGGTCCGTTAATTGTTGCCACCTTTACTGTATCCGTGTATATGACAGGGCGATCAATGCGAAGATCACACCTAGGTGGTTCCTTGAGAATTATTGCTCGTTCAAAATTCCAAGCTGTTGCTCCAACAATACCGGCAGGAGAAACACATGTAGAAAAGACATCGCCTTGTGGAAGCACTTGTATGATAGCGTAAGTGTCGTGCAATCCTGCAAGAGCTCCCTGAAAATCGCTCCACTCCAAGACAACTCGATTCTTTCTCCCAATTACATCAAATCGGACCGACAATGACGACGAAGTATTCACAACCAAAGAGTAAAATGCTCGAGCGGCGGAAGAAGTTGCACGAAGTGAGTTGATCACGTCAGCAACACGATGTACAAAACTAGGTAACGCGTCAGATGTCGGAAAAGCGCTTAGCAGGCAACCAACATCAATTGAAAAATCCAGAAACTCTGATGTCACGGTGAAGAAGAATGGTGGCGAAATCTCTAAAAGTAGCCCACGCAATGTAGTAGTAATTTCATCTCCTTCGACAAGGGAGAGGAAAGGGACGAACGGTATTAGTGCTGATGATCCTGTGGCACTGGCAGATCTAGGGATGGTGCAAATCCGTAGTCGCCCGATTAATGCTAGTATTGCTGCATTGAGTACAGGATAAAACGTTCCAGTAACTAAAGGCTGCGGAGCACTGTTGGGTACCCGCTCCATCGGCACTAATTGAGGAAGATGAGTAACGATATTTTCGTAAGAGTACTCATATGGTTGAAGTGTGAATTCAGCTACTGACTTCAGGATTGGATCTGTCGCTCGAATAACTAGGCAACGCTCTTGATTGATCGAGATGCCGACTAAAAAGCGCTGATCTCCATGGCTAAACCGAACAGCGCTCAACAGACCATGAGACCACTGGCGTTCCATTTCATTGATCTTTGAGTATCGTAGCAATATTGCAAGCAGTGATTGTGTCACGTTCCCATCGTTGGCGTTTTGTGATCCTCCGCTTAGCTCCACCCTCAGTGCATCCAATGCAAGTGACAACATCAATTTAGTTACAAACCGATGTATCAGACGGGCTTCATCGTTGACTTCACTGAACTGGGGGCTATCATTGCTCGACAAATTCATACCCAACACTACCAGACGCTCTATGAACTCCCTTTGGTCTATTGACGAGCTTCCGTTTTCCTCTGTCACTTTCCGCCAAGTGTTTTCAAGAGTATAACCCGCAAATACAGCGGAAAACGTTTGCTCAAGCTGCTGTGTCACCTTCTGCAAATCAAAGTTGGCTACCAACGATGTCAATCCTCCCGTGCTCGATAGTAGCATGCCAAGTAGAACGTCTGCGCTCCGACGAAAGTTAGTTTGAGTGCCAATTTTGCTGCTGTCTGAGGTTGTAGAGCTGGGAATAGTCGCGAACGAGTCTTCGAAGCAAAGTGATTTTGCTAATCGAAGCATCTCTGCTGGGTCAATGTGGATCATGAACTCCCGACGAAGTTGGTGACATAGTTGCATCGCCTGTTTTGACCCCATATTCCATTCTAGCTGGTGGAACGCAGACAACACCCCTTCTCGCACGTCAACGTTGCTTCCCACTACTTTGCTGATTCGTGTGAGGATGGATGCCACAGTTTCACCTTGTGTCTGCAAAGGATGTCGCTGGAGCTCGGCTCGGGACGCTAAATCACTAATATAGGCAGATAACGCACCTAGAGACAGCGAGTGCTGGCGGTGATGATCGTGGTCTTTACAAGTGTGAAAATTGATGCGGCTCATCATTACAAAGACATCAGCAGGTTCAGCTTGAATTCCAAACGAGGAGAGTAGATCAGCAAACTCCATGTTGTCAATATCTCCAGTCTGGTCGCTATCAAAGCGATCTAAAAGCTGCCCGATAATACGACTACTATCTTCATCACCTTGTACAGTTATCACCCTTTGGAAGAATAAAACACCTTCCTGGGTAGGAACATTGGTTGACAATAACGGTTTTTTAGACAAGGAATTGCAAGTGTATGACCACGAGTTGGTGGTTGAAGCCAATTCAATGGCGCCCCACACTCTCTCGATTATATCGTTACAAACAGGAGTAATCACAGTATTGAGTTCGTCATGATCGAGACGACTCGTCATATCATGACTCCAGACACGGTCATGCACTATCCAATCCTTAAACTCAGTGAAACTCACTTCGCCGTCGCTATTTGTGTCAAACTGATATAGAAGAAATCGTGTTTGATCGTCAGTAAGGGGTGGTTGAATTCGCAATCGAGAAAGAGCGCGTGAAAACTCTTCGGGGCTTAACTTGCCTGACTGGTCGACGTCAAACTCGCGGAATAAATCTTCAAGCTGTGTTCTCTGAGTCTCTGAAGTACCAATCTTTTCAATAAGAATGGCGCGAAGACGCTCTCCGATTACTTCCTCGGGTACACGCTCATTTACAAAGCAGTCTTCACAAAGTTTCGCATTCTTCGGGAGTGTGGAGAAGCAGGTATTGCAAAACACATTTGAGCAACTTGATCCGTTGCACATATATGTTCCAGAAGTGAGAGTAGGCGTACGGCCTGTGATCTGAACGCGAAGGCCGCAATCAGCACATTTTGCAAAACTGGAACCACTCTTTCGTCCACCGATAAGGCGTGGGAGTGCCATTGTTTGTTTCGAATCGCCTAATGCTTGCTGTTTCATCTTTTGGAGCCGTGCAAGTTTTTCTGCTCTCTTTTGCTCCAAGGTTTGCATCTGGGTAGTGACGTGAAGATGCTCTGCCTGGTGGTCAACTGATTTGGCATTTGTATTCTCTATAATAGTAGAAACCGTTGAACCACGGCCGATGGTTTGCAGTGGAGGTGATAACGAAAGTAGTGGTTCTCGTTCACGAGAATTGTTCCCACCACGATTCATCTCAATGCATTTACCGTCAAGTAAGTCGTAAAACGATTCCACAGGGTTGGGAATTTCAGATTTCGAAGGATACGACAATGGTTCACCACTGCGTGTTCGGTTGTACGTAAATGTCGAAACACCGGCGAATTTTCGAAGTTGCCATGCAAGAGTCGGATTTTCGTCATAGATCTTTGTCGCGAGTTGTTGTCGTAAGCGAGTTTCACTCGAATCAAAACTAATATTTGGGATCACGACTTTGCGAGTCTCTAGCGTGCGCAGCTTTTGATCGAATATCAAATCATTTGCGCCATGAATCTTGATTTGAAGGATCCCTTCTTGGTGAAGTTTCTCAACAGGGTCGTCATCTTCTAACTCAGGAACTTCGCAAATCAGTTGGTCTTCGCTGATTTCATGCTCGAACATCTCGACAAGCTTATCCGTGTTAATGCTACCACTATCTTCCAGTCCGCTAAGCAGCAAATTCAGGCGTTCATCATTCATGTCGTCAACTTTGAACCCAAGAGTCTGTAGTTTGCGTCGACAGTCGGCACGCTTGAGCTTCGAGCATTTGGCAAATTCCATTTTCAGCTCGCGGATACCGATGCTCTTTGCCTTTGCCTGGCGCAAAATTTCATCCTTGGCATCCTCGTACTTCTTCCTGCGCTCCATTGAGCTCATAGTTTCCGAGACAATGCCTGCATCTGAGCTCTTTGTTGGACTATGTGCTGGCAAGGTCATCCCTGTTGCACTGCGACCAAACTTATCAACATGTCCTGAATTGTTTGTATCATCATCTCCTTCTTCCTCCTCCACAATCCGCTCACCACCTTCAAGTTGAAATGAACTTTTGTCCGAATATACAGAGAGCCAGAAACTACCGACGTTGGTTTTGCCTGTGTCTTTGTCCTTCAGCAAAATCGTTCAATATTTGCGAGGTGAGATAAGATTTTTCGAAGTAGAAGACCACTTACCGATCGCATATACATGCTTGGAACAATACAATATCGCCCAGGTTCCATCGCCACTTCTGTCTGCACACAGGGTCAAAAATGAGGTAAGTAGGCTGGTAATACTGAAACCCACTCCCAATTTCGTTCGACTTGAAATGTACCGAGACAGCTTGCTTGAAAGTATAGGATGGCTGAGGAACACCGTCGTCGTCAACTCCCTCGATTACTGATCCCGGAATGATAGCCGGTGGCAACGGCTCCGACCTCACTCCATTTTGGAAATCAGATCGATCTTTTGGAGTTCTGTAGAGTCGATAATACGCGTCTAACTTCTTCGCAGGCTCCTTCATCTCGAACTGTTTGCCATCTGACCCAGCTACACCACTTCGTTCTAGCAAAGAGCAAATGTGAAACCCAATCGGGACGATCTTCTGGTTCTCTTTCCCTCTTGGATCTTCTTGGCTCAAGGAAATAAAAAGCTGCGACCGTTCCTTCACTGTTAGCGTGAAGTGCGGGTTGTTAATCCATGTACTTTTGGTCGTGTTACCACCGCACGTTGATTCGTTCCAGCAACCTTCAACCCGGCGTCCGTGCCATGCATCCGGGAAATCTAATTGATAAAAAAGGATATTCAGGAATATGAGCACACGAACGCCATAAACACCAGCCCTTGTTGCAACTCACCAATGCCGGCAAAAAAATGAGTGAAATACTGCATCCAAGTGCTGTACGCCATGAAGAAGGTTCCGTCGTTTGCATTGGCCTCCACAACCTCTTCTTGCGAGATCTCATCGACTGCCATCTCACCTTTGCCGTTTAGACGCAAGAACACTCTCTTTTGAGCATTCCCACCCACAAATCTCTTCAGAACTTTGAAGAAAGCCTCAATAACATCTTGGTTTTCAGTTCTTTCGGTGCTAGAGTCGGACCACGGGCCAGTCTATCATTATCACGTGGATTCCAAGAGTATTAGCCCTCGCATGATGAGGGTTTTAATCGTCAAATCACGCACCCACTCGCCCATCCCCCAAGGATTCCGCAGCTTTACTAACTTGACTCGCTCGTTGCGGACCGTCTTGATTTCGGCTGCATCCACAAGAGCGTACGCGTGCTTATAGTATAGGCCGTTTCCAGCACTAGACTCGGCCGCCACATTCTTGTCACCTGTTGGTGGTGATTGGATGGAGCAGCCCATCAGAGTGCCTGAACCCTTGTATCGCAGTATTTTGTTCCAGAACGGGTCTCCAACTTGCTGCCCTGGACGTGTCGGTGCAAACGGGTCCTCTCCAAACCCAGGGAAGCCAGCCTTCATGATCACTTGCTCGGAGCACATTCCTGTCAAATCGTTCAGGGCAACATCCACAAACCCGCCAATAAGGGCTTCATAGGTGCCATGCAGCTTTGCGTACGCCTTCTCGAGCATGGCAACCCTATATCATTCAGACCAAGGCGCTATAGCTTAGTCATTGCGACGATGCTCCTGTCAATCACGGGGCGTACCACAATTCATTCGGATCACGACAGCGTGCGAAATAGGGTTTTCCTGCTTTCGATTTAGAGAAGCCAAACACTGGTAGTCGGTCGTCAATGATAACATATTGCCACACAAAATTCTGTAGAGAGCGGGATTTTGCGAGGTCAGAAGTATGCAGAGAAAAAAAATTATACGCTCGCTGACCTTCATGAACTTGCACACGAAAAGCCCCCTGGTCTTGAACGCATCAGCGCGCCAAAAAGTCTGCTCCAGCATGTCAGATCGAGTTGCGACTACGCTAAGTGCACCTGTTGCATAGTGCTTCTATTAGAAAATGTCAAATCATCACATAAGAGATCGCGACATACTCAAAAACCAGCAATCGCCGAGATTCCCTTGGATGACGTCGCCAGAGTTAACACCGTCTGCAAAAAGTCTAGCTTCAGTAGCAAACACAAGTTCTCCGCTCGATGAAATGGCAAGATTCTCTGTGTCGTCGCTCTCGTCTTCGTTTAACGCGTTATTGTCCACGTCTGGAGCATACTCTGGGCGTTCCCACCTTATGCGCTCGCTTTTGATGAGTGCCAGCACTTTAGCTTGATGCTGCGACCCACCTTTGGACGGGACAGCTGAACCATTTTTGCATATGGCGGCAGCACCTGCTGGGTCATTGGTGCAAGGGCCAAATGTCGGGTCTGTGAAGAGTTTGGTTGTTGGATCCGAATGCGCTTTGAGGACACGCTTGACACGCTCATGCAGCAATTCATCGGCGAGGCGTAGCGCTCGATTGAGTCCCTGGCCTGCGAGACCCTTGATCTGTACGCTCACGACGGTGTCTTGACGTCCAGACACGACGACCACCCCAATCTTCTTGAGCTCCTCTTCCAACTGCAGCAAGTCCATTGCCGAGAGCTTCAACGGAGACGACGATACTATAGCCTGGGCAGTCTACTCCTCCGATTGAAGGGTCACTTGAGATACCAATTGGACTTCACAAGTGATTGCCTTGTTCTGCACACGGAGGGGCGCGTTGAACCGGCAGATCGATCTCGACAGCGAGTCTACAAAATTGAGTCCAGCATTGCTCAATCAAAGAGCGAGGGCACATGCAGCACTTATTGTAAAAGACGACAACTAGGGTGGCCCATACCAGTAATCATTCTGTTGGTAGCTGCAAGATGTCAGCGCCATCACGTTTCACAAGTGCGGCAAGACTCGATTCTAAACTCGCTAGCTTCTCTTCGAGTTGCTCGACGCTGGCTTTTCTGTCTCCATCCGCGCTGTCAACGCGCTGGTGGAGCTTGAAGATCATTTGTTCCGAGAAAGCAAGACGTTGGGACAGTTGAGCCAACTTTGCATCAATTGCGCCTGCAATCTTGGTTTCCATCTCCTGCATGAGTGTCTGCTGTGCGCTTGCCAGTAGCATCTGTACGTTACTGGCGGTCAGCCCTTGGCCCGTAGCGCCGATGTTGAGACCAGCAAGAGCGCTACAATTGCCGAAGCATTAGTGAGTAAAAACAACAGCTGCAGTGATACAAACGACATGCAAGTTTCGCACCTTCCGAGTGTGTCGGGTGTTGATGTCGGCATCGGAGTCTCGGGGATTACGTTGTAGACACAGCGGAAGGCCGGCAGCTGCAGCTCGCCTTTGTCATCCACAAGCGACAAAAACTTGACACGAACACGTGAGGTCGCCTTCAGCACGCTATGATCTCTGCTGCTTGGCTCGAATTGCTCGTTGAACGCAAAAAGCGTCGACTGCGGGTCGCGAGCGCCTCGGAACGTGCCCAGATACACTTCTCCATGCTCCATCTCCCCCAGCAAGTTACGCCGCGAGCCCTCGGCGAAAACCTCAATGTGACGCGCAGATGCGAGCGCCTGGATCTTGAATGTCTCGCATTTCCTCGGAGGCGCCGCCCACTCGATCGACAGCTCGCAGGGAACAGCGGGGCCGTCTTCAGCCTGAATCTCGGGCTTCCGGAGCGCCACAGGACCCACGAAAGTCGCCTCCAGCTGACCTGAACAAGCGCCTTGTGCTTGAGCTTCTCCTTCTGCAGGCACCAGCCCCCGCTCCACGAACAGCGCGTCGCCAAGCAGCGTCCACGAGCTCCGGCACTCGGCCATGCCGTCCTTGGTTGCCTTTCCGATGTCTTTTCTCCTTGACTTGGAGTTTGTATGGATAGTGCGAACCTACCGCGAACTTAGCATGGCGCGCCTTCCAGCACTGCTCGATTGACTCGACGAGCATGGTGACGAGCGTGCTGTTCGTGTGCCTGGGCAACATCTGCCGCAGCCCCGCGGCCGAGGCAGTGTTCCAGGCCATTGTGGACCGCGAGGGCGCGAGCTCGCGCTTCCACGTGGACTCGTGCGGCACTGGCGGCGGCAACCCGAACTGGTACTGCGCAGGCGGCTGGTCGTACCACGAGGGCGAGAAGGCGGACGCGCGCATGACCAAGGAGGCGCGCAAGCGAGGCATCGTCATGACGTCTCGCGCGCGACCGCTGACGCTGCAGGACCTGAGCGACTTCGACCACATCGTCTGCATGGAGGACAAGAACCGCGAGGCTGTGTTCGAGGCGGCCGAGGCTTGGGGCGGCGCCGACGCCAAGGCGCTCGCCAAGCAAAAGGTGCGACCGCAGCCTGTTTTGCAGCGTACGTCCTGGGATGCAGCGTCTCACCAGTGTATTGTGGGAAAACGCACGGATGCATGTATGCAGGTGTCCATGATGACGGCGTACTGCACCAAGTTCAAGGACGCGCGGCGCGTGCCGGACCCGTGGTACGAAGGTGGCTTCGACCACGTGCTAGATCTGCTCGAGGACGCCTGCGCTGGGTTGTACGAGCACCTTTCGGCGTGATTATTGTCTCAAGATCCTGTGCTCTTGAACTTCAAATCAAGAACGAATCAAATACACACGCAAACGTGACAGATACTCAACCCGAAAAAGGTCGAGTGGATGGATGACGCCGACAGCTAGGTCAGCTGCAACGCCTCCATTGCAGTGCTAGGCGATCCCAATTGTAAGAGTCCTGACTGGAATACAGATTCCGCGAGTTCCGGTTGGAAAACTGGGTCGTCATTCGGGTCGATCATAGCTGAGAGCGCTGCTGGAGTTGAAATGTCCGCTGCATCCAGTTGTTGACGAGAGGTAGCAGCGATAATGTCTGTCGGCATTTTCCAGGCTTGAAGTTGTTGTGCTAGTTGAACCATGCCGCCGGGACTGAGCTATACCAAGCTAAACAGTAAGTCCGTGCTCTGTGGAAAGTGACAACAAAAACTCCGCCTTACCATAGGCTCCACACTCGAGGTTGCATGGACCAAAATGATCTTTTGCATATTGATCTATCCAAACAGGCGACAAGTTCTGTAAGCATCGTTTCGCCATATCGTAGCAAGATGCATAGCAAACCTGTAGTGAGATGGCGTGCTGGCGCTCAAATAGTGATGCTGCTCGGAAAAAGTGGTCGACACGACCACGGTTTTTCCATGTCGGGCTGCTGTAACTCAGCTCGCTAGGAACCTCAACGCGACGGCGCTTCTTTCCTTTGAGTTTTTCAATGAATCTAAATGTTGCTGGAAGTGGTGATTGCTTTGTCATGTATGTTGCTGCGGTGTGCGTTGGCGTAACCTCTGGGTGCTGCATGTATGGACGATCATCTTGATATCGAGTCAAACTACCTGACCCTGTGGTGAAGTCGTCAGAATCATCATCCCGAGGAACACTAATCCGGAGGGAAGATATGCTCTGGATCTCGCTTGATGACGATCCATACCCACTTCCAGTGTCACTTAACTCGTCGTTGTCGACATCGGTCTCCCTCCTGTATTTTTGACTGTGAGATTTTCGTCGTGGGGGTTTAAACACCTGGCTCAAACTCGTCATTGGAGCTTGTCGCGATCTTCCAGAATGTACTGCAACTGGTGAAGTTGGAGTCGGAGAAAGAAACACGGGCGCTGGCAGCGGCTCGACGTCAATCATTCTAGGCGACATTACTTCCGACTCGAGAAACAATGGCATCGCATCCAACGCGAGTGCCTCCAACTGGTCCTGCGATAATGCAATGGAGTCGTCAAATGGTGGAATCATGTTGCTCATAGTCGCATCAAGACCCAATAAGCTGCTGCTATCGTGGCCGTTATGTGTATTCTTGAATGGCCTGAGTACGTTTCGCCATAGTCGACAGGTTCTGGGAAACCCCGCGTTGCTCTTGGCAGCGTGCTCGCTTGGTTGAGACTCCAAATCGCATGATAGAAAGGCTGACGACACAGGACACAGTGCACCTACGTCGGCACGATAATCTTGCACCTCAACAATGACACTGGCGTCCCGTGGACGAAGCGCGACCTGCAAATGTTCGACCATCAGCGTAACTCCGGATACTGCGTGCTGACTACCAGTGAGAGGGCGCACCAGATCCGAGAGCCCGTCGGGGATCACGCCTTCATCAATGCACGCAAGAAAATACCTTTTCACGAATCCACTCGTTAGATCAACGAAATCTTTGGTCAAGTCTAAAAAAGTCAGAGTCACCACCTTGACTCGGAGTCGTAAGGCTGCGCAAATCCCTCGACCCACTGGTTGGCCTTGTTGACGTGCCTGCACACGAACGCATCCTGGAACAGCACGACCTGCAGCGTGCACACCCCAGCCAGCGCCGAGTCCTCTTCAGCCCGACAGCTCACAGGCGCGCACTGCCACGTCGACCAGCTCTCATCTACCGTGTACACCGCCAGCACGCTCGTTATCAGATTGGTGATCCTGACGAACCCACAGCGCAGAGTGACGCACCCCACGGGCGCCGCTGCATCGACCGCCAACGCTCACTTGCCACGCGGGACTCGAACGACTGACTGCCTGCGCAGAATCCAGCGCGCCAGGGGGAGCTGCCCTTTCAAGATCCTTTCATGAGCTCTTCAACCTGAGCTTCCAACTTTTGCGCTGGATACGGTCCGGACCGGTTTGGACCGGTCCGATCACTTGAGTTTACTATGAAGTGTAGAAAACATGGCTACAGTTTGGCAACAAGAACGCGTTGACGCAAGAAACGATCGACAGAATGGTGCATGCATTTTAGAGTTTTTGTTTTGGGGGAACTGCCATGTCGCTCTAGGCAGACTCCTTCTTCTGCTTCTTCTTCTTGGATGGCACAGCCATGTAGTCGTCCACGGACGCCGCACTCGCGGTCTCCTTCTTTGCGGTCTGCCAGCACACAGAAACGAGTTAGCTCTTTTGGTGCGCTCACACCTGTACATAACGACATGGACGCACCTTCTGGCTCAGGAACTTGTTCTTGAGAGTCTCGATCGACGTCTTGCGATTCTGCGCGGCCTCAGCCTCACGCTGCTTGCGCTTCTTCGATACCTCCTTCTCGCTCGGCGCGACAAACTCAGCCATCTTCTCGTCCTTCTTCTGCTGCTTCTCCTGCTGCTTCTCCTCCTTCTTTTTCTGCTTCTTGAGCGCCTTGCGCTCGTGCTCCTTCATAAAGTATTCACCACTCTCGATCTCCTTGTCGATCTTGCTCGGCTGCGGTGCCGGCGGGAATGGAGTGTACTCCTTCTTTTCGCGAACCTGCTTGGGCTTCTTGGTCTGCACGTTCTTCTTCTTGAAGGTGGGCAGGAATCGCTCCCAGTTCTCGCCCTGCAGCTTGGGGTCCTTTGCCAGCTCGCGCTTGATCATCAGCCGCTTGACATTGTAGATTGGGTGGATGTTGGCGAAGCAATCCTCGACAATCTTACGCACGTTGCGCAGACCCTGGTAGCTGCCCATTGCCGACACGGTGTTGCCCTGCACGAGGACGTAGCAGTTCGTAAGGAGCTCGATTGCCTTGAGCGTCGCGCCATCGGGACCAACGAGGCGCTGTCGCCGCTTCACGAAGCGCTCCTTGTTCCGCACAAGCCCGCCGATCTTGATGATGTCGCACTGCATCTCGTCCTCGAGGATCTTGACGGCCTGCACGCGTAGCAAGTAGTCAGTCGGTTGCAATCCCAAAGGAGAGTTGGCTTTTCGCTCTGTAGACGCACCTGGTTGACCGGGATGCTTCGCGCCAGCAGCTTGATAAGGTCGCGCGCCTTGAGGATGATGTACGGGTCGGTGGTCTTGCGCGTGGTGCGCACCGTCATGCTGCCCTCGACGAGGTTGAGCTCGCAAGCGATCTTGTGTCCGTCCAGCGCCTTGGTGACGATGGGCCATACCTCGCGCAGGTACTTTTCGCGGTACTTGGGGAAGAGCGTGGCGAAGGAGCTCTCCTCGAGCAGGTTGGGCATGGCGCGCTTGCCGCCCTTGTCGTCCTCGACCTCATCCTGCCACGGGTCGATCTTCCAGTGGTCGATGTCCTCCGAGTCCCACGGCTTGTCCTTGCGGTGGTTCTTCTTGCCCTGCTGCGCCTCTGCCTCCACGTGGTTGCGCGGTCCTTGGCCGTCGAACTGCTCCATCTCGTTCCCGCAATGCCGTAGTGAGGTGCTCGTTGACCAGCCAACCGTCGTGGAGCCGCGGCGGCCTTTTCAGCCACTCGCCATCTCTCAACTGGTATATTCCAGCCAATCCCCTTCCATATCGTCATTGATAGGCTGAAAACACCTGCACGCGCGCTGCGATTGGCTGCTCGCAGGACCTCGACGTTTCCTATGTGGAGGCCGAGGTGTCATGGAATCCGCAGAACAGAAAAGGAAGCGACTCGCGCGGGTGACAAGCGACGCATGGCCGAGCTCCGCGAGCTGCGCGTGGACCCGGCGGCTCCTGCGGCGGCGCCCGCGGCCGTGGCGGACCGGCGCGGCAGCCTGCGGCAGCCGGAGGAGGAGGACCCGGCCGACGACAGCGGCGATTCGCTCGACGCCAAGCGCGAGGAGCGGATACACCCGCAGCGCCGTGCGGACGCGGGCAAAGACGCGCTCAACGCGCCCGTCGCGCCCAGGGCCGTGCAGTCGGAGCCGCGAGCGCGCAGCGCGTCGGCCGCGCCGGCCGCGACCACGAGCCAGGACCTGCGCGCCAAGCTGCTGGTCGGCGCGCGCAGCTCGACCGACATGCCGCTACCCTACGGCACCAACGTGACCATGCAGCGCCGCCACTCGATCCTGCGCATGACGAGCGGCCGCGGCATGAAGAAGAGCGCCTCGGTCGAGTTCATTCTCAGCCAGGAGGAACAGGTCAAGATCGTCGAGAAGAGCATCCATCTCAGCGGAACCTCCATCGGCAGCAACCGCGACAAGACTCCGAGGTGCGAGCTTTCTTTTTTTCTTACAGAGGTGGTGGCTTTTGGAGACGTCTCGAGACTGACGCTCTTGGGATTTGCAGGAGGCTCACGTTCGAGGAGAAAGAGGAGCTGTACCGCGTGCGCCCGGATCTGGAGATCGGGCCCGCACCATTCTTCAACGAGAAGATGCAGGAGATGAACACGCGCAACCAGCGCCGCATCATCTTCGCCATGTTTGGGGGCATGCTGTCCATCGTGATGCTGCTCATCATCTACTCGGTGCTGGCGGGCTCGGGGCAGATGTAGACTGCTTTGCTCCCCCAGCTCTGTTGTATCTATAGCTTTATTCGCACACAGTTTCGCCCCACACGCGCGGGCAAGAAGCGGCACCAAGTATGTGCCCTCATGTCTAAGAGTATAATCCAAAAGCTCGCATGAGCAATCGTTCGCACGGCGTATTTACGTGGAGTAAACGGCACGCCCGACATGAGCAACGCCAACGGACCCATCGAGAACCTCACGGCGAGCCCCATACTGTATAGACATGCGGCGCATTGAAGTTCGTTCCCTTCCGCGAATCTGCGGCTGCGCGCGGCAGCGAGTCGCAATGTGTCCCGGATCCCTGCAACTACAAATAGCCGTTGCCTCAGTGTCTATACCGAAAGCGCAGCTATGCAACGAGTAACGGGTTCCACGATCATGTGCACCATGAACTTGCCTTCAAGTCGGTCAGCCATTGAAGCCATTCCTGTGCTGGAAGCTCGCCAAATGAGCTCGCCAGTCGACAGTACTAAAATAATGTTTCAATACATAACTTAAGGTGATAACTAGGTAAAACGTACACTTGGGATCTCGACCCTATTCTAGCGTACGAATGTGTGGCTGCAAGCAGCCATCGCATTCTCGAGCCTTGTCAAAGCAGAGCAAGCGCGCCGCCTCGAGCACCATGCGGCTCATCACGCACAACATGCTGACGTGCAACAAGAAGGGCGTGGCCAACGGCTTCCCGCTGCGCATCGAGCCCGAGCAGGTCGAGGTGGTCGAGTCCGAGTTCAGCGCCGAGTTCGTGCGCAAGATGCTGGCCAAGCTCGACTATGCGGCCTTCCTGGCTGGCGCGCAGGCGCTCGCGGTGGCCGACGGACTGCCGCAGTCGCTGCCCGCTGAAGGAGAGGAGCCGCTGAGCGACGAGCAGCTGCGCAAGGTGCACCACGCGCTGCTGGACGTGCACGTCAAGCAGGGCAAGCTCGTCTGCCCCGAGTCGGGCCGCGAGTTCCCCATCGTCGACGGGATCCCCAACATGCTGCTGAACGAGGACGAGGTGTAGGCGGCGTGCTCCGCGAGAGCAGGCAACAAGTAGACGATATCCATGTGGAATAGAACGGGAGGGCACACGAACGACGCTGCTGTATTCGACTAGACGGGGTGATATTCTCGGCTAGGAGGGACAAAATCGCTCGCGCGAGCTTGTTCGCGGTTCCTTGACAAACTACCTACACAGCCAGACCCGACGGCTTTTTGGATTGGGACCGCTTCTTCTCGTCCGATGGATTGTAACTGCAAGACGATATCACAGGAATTAGTGGTAAGCAGTGCCCATGATAGCCAATTCCAAGAGCACATACGGTGTTTGGTCGTCCCCATCGTCCTCATCTTCATCGTTCTCTTGCGGCGTCGGCTGGTCGATCTGAGCGACAGCCTTAATCCACTGGATACGCAACTCAAAGTCGCCTTCTTTCTGGTCGGCAATTGCAAATCCAATCTGCAGCGATGCATGTTGTTAGAGGTAAAGTCGTCGGCGATGGGGATGATCGCCACCAACAACGTACACTACGGAGCTTGGCAGGGTCCAGGGGTGTTTCGTCATCCAGCTTGACGTAGCCTCTCGACGTAAGCATAAAGTCTCGGAATGGTAACTGTTGATATTGACACCAAACGCATGTCATGAGCTCATGATGTTGGCACCAAGCACTCACAGACTCCGCACCTCAATATCTACCCATTCGTTCGGCGGCGTACGGATAAACCCCTAAACGGCAAGACATTCTTGTCAATCCCATTGATGCACCAATAGCTATCAAACTAGGACAAAGCACACGTACCATATACAGGTTGAGCGGGTTCCAGCCGTCCATCTGAATGTTCATGCGGTATCTGACGCATTGAAAGAAATTCGTTAGAGCACGATTGGTAGCAAGCGCATTGGAGATCAACATCAACATACTCGCGGCCGTCCGTCATGACACGCATAGTAATGCCCTCGTAGCCATGGAGCAGGAGTTCCGACGGGACCGATGCGCGCACGCCGCAGTAGCCACTGCGGACAATGTCGGCCTCGGTCGGCTGGCACGACATGCTCAGTCGTCCCTTGAACACAGCTGCTCGCCAATCAAGCTCGTCAGTCTTGAGTATCCCACCACAGTGCTCTGCAGCAACCAAAGCGCACCCGACGGAACGCCGTCATCCACTTGGACGCTGTGGATCACTCGTCTAGCGTCTACTTCCTCGCCCTCCTTGAGTCCTTTCGGGTCGTAGAACCCCCACTTGCACTCGGACAGCCCTGCTCGCTTCCATCAGCTTCTCGCTCTGGTACAACTACTGCATAACTCCCACGCACCGCCAATGGAGCGATCGCTGGACGACACCCAGGCCGCCACCGCATCGCGCGTCGAGAAGGCGAAGATCTCCTGCTCCGGCTGGAGCGTGAGCCGCAGCCCCAGCGCTGTCGTCGCACAGCCAGCGCGTCAGCAAGCCACACAAGCCGTCCGAGCGCCAGCCGCAGCGCCAGCCAGCCACGCACTCTGCTTGGAGCTCAGCACCGCCGAGTTGACGGACCGCAGCGCGCGCTGCAGGAAGCTCATGGCCGCTCGCGAGGTGGGGTTTGCGGGGGCACTGGCGCGGAGGCAGTACCGTCGCCGCACGAGTTATAAAACCCAGCGCAACCAGAAAGACGCCTCATAGTGGAAACGAGGTGTTGGTGACCATGAGCCTCCACCTGCCCAAGCACCGGTGGGGCACGCGCGGCATGGACGCGTACGAGAAGCTCGAGTGCATTGGCGCGGGCACCTACGGGTACGTGGAGCTGCGGTGGCTGGTTGCGCGGCGGCGGCGGCTGAGCGCGGAGCCCTTTTTTTCGTGGAGCGCAGTCAGGTTTATATGGCCAAGGACAAGCAGACGGAGGAGGTCGTGGCCATCAAGAAGATCCGCAGCCTCAACGAAGTGCAGGGCGTGAGTGAAGAGCGATGTTGTGAAGAGCGGGCGAGCGGGTGTGGACTGACTTTCGGCGCCGTGGCAGCTCCCGGTGACGACCATCCGTGAGATCAAGGTGCTCAAGTGCCTGAACCACCGCAACCTGGTCGAGCTCAAGGAGGTGGTGGTCTCGGCCGAGAACGAGGACGACGATGGTACGCGAACGCGGGTGACAAGTGGTGGCGAGCTGGAGCTAGTGGCTGATGATGCTCGTGGTGCTGCAGCCGAGTTCACCGACAAGGACGAGCCGCTCGACTACTGCCACGGCTCCATCTACCTCGTGCTGGAGTATGTCGAGCACGATCTCACTGGGCTGATTGATCGCCAGTACCCGTAAGTTGTTGCATGCACCGTAGTGGGCCCTTCTTCAAATTGACGAGCTAGCTGTCTGCGTGGGCGGTAGTTTCTCGGACGTTGAGATCAAGTGCATCATGAAGCAGCTGCTCGAGGTCATGGAATACATGCATTCGATCGACATCATCCACCGCGACATCAAGTGCTCCAACCTGCTCATGACCAAACACCACCTGCTCAAGGTTGCTGACTTCGGTCTTGCACGGTCTGTGCGTGGCGACCAGCTCTTCACCAACAAGGTGGTGACGCTATGGTACCGCGCTCCTGAGCTGCTACTCGGTGCCACTAGCTACGATGCCAGCATCGACATGTGGAGCATTGGCTGCGTGTTTGCAGAGCTGTACATCGGACACCCGATTTTCCAGGGCAAGACGGAACTTGAGCAGATTACCAAGATTTTCGACATTTGTGGCACCCCGACCACAGAGACTTGGCCCGACTACAAGTTTTTGCCTTTGAGCAACAAGTTTGTACCCGAGAAGGCCAAGCCTCGCAGGCTCAAGGAGTATCTTTTCCGCGAAGCGAGTCTGCGCAAGCGCATTTTGCCCAAGGGAGCACTGGACTTGATTGAGGCGCTGCTGTCTCTTGACCCTGAGCAACGACTGACTGCAGCTGACTGTCAGAAGGCTACGTACTTCCAGTCGCGACCGCTCCCGCCCACAGATCCTGCAAGTCTCCCGCCGCTTGCAAACCTGCCGCACTCACATGAGTATCAGACGAAGAAAATCCGCCGTGAGCAAGCCAAGCTCATGAATGGTGGTGCGAACAACAGCGCCAAAGACGCGGGAAATAGTGCAAAGGATGCAAGCAACAGTGCAAAAGACGCAGGAGGCAGTGCGAAGGAGGCGGGCAGCAGTGCAGGCCAAGTCAAGTCGAGAAGTCCGTCTGCTGCAAAGAATGGGAGCTCTAAGTCTGGAGGCAGCGGAATGAAACCAGAAGGGGAACCGAAGCCCAAGAAGCGAAGGCGGGAGGCGTAAACTATACCCGCCTTGTTCACAACCAACAGGTATCATGTAGCAAGAGGAGGCAGAGCAGTCGATCGTTTGATTCCTTCTCAGCAAGTGCGAGAATACAAACAGGAAACGTTACTAGTGTGTGAGATATCTACTCTTGGAAGCGCCAGCAGAGGCCGGTTTCTGGAGCTGAGCAACATGCGACAACAACAGTAAATAAGCAGTATTCAAGCCACATTCGGCGTTGTCAATTACCTGCAGCAGAAGCGAAGGGTTCTTGGTTTTGACAATGCTGTTGACTTCGTGGAGTCGAGTCTGCAACACTTGCAGCCGAGATTTCATCGAGTTGTATCGAAAGGTAATATGCTGGCGAATTGTGTCATCTGTTGCTCGCAGAAAATCGACCGACAGTAGCTCCACAAACTTGTACTCCATATTTTGGATAAAGTCGAGTCGTGCACGTCCATCCGATTGCATCAGATACACAGCCAAGTGGTTATGTGGCTCCTTGATGCAGTTATTGAGCATGCGAATAAGCACGTTGGCGTAATCCGCAAAATCGACCATGAGTTTTTGCTGCTCTTGCATTAGTTGGAAGCTTTCCGCGTCGCAGGTGTGCGAGTACAGGAAGAACAGGTCGCTTTCGGTTGATAGCTCCACTTTCACGACGTGAACATCCGACTCGTCCCCCTGTATTAGCCGATCATGCAAACGTATAGGTTTGATGAGCAGGCTACTCAGCTTAAACCTTTCATCGGCCTTACCAAAATGAGGATCTTCACCTTGATCGCTTCAAGAGTTCCAACTTGTTGCGGAGTATTGTCCGCATCCTTTCACCATCAATCCTCATATCAGCTTAGCCAACACTGTTGTCCGTGATTTCTTTTTTTCTGCTCACCTGGATTCGCAGCTCGAATGGAGTTTCGCGGTCGTAAATGACGCGGAAGCCGCCAACGAGGCTCGGATCGATGTCGTCGCCTCCAACGACAGGGATATGAATTCCAGCTGCCGCCGCTGCATCCATGACGTCGCTTTCACGTGACGACGAAACTACAGAGCTCATGGTGAAGTTTTCGACGAGGCCGTTGGCGAAATGGGGCCACAAGTGAACCGTCGCGGGGCTCTACCGTCGTCAGCTCAAAAAGCTTTGCCATCAACCAAAATCGGGCACGCCCATATTTACCTCTAGGATCAGCCCATCTAAATTTACCAGGTGATCCATGCTGCAGCATGTACATCAACATTCAGATACACTCCTGGCGCCGATATCAGTGAGACAGCTATGTCTGCCAGCAGTCCGAGTGCAAGCAATAGAAGCAAATGTGAAGCACGAAATGGCAACGACAGTAATGACGGTGAGCACACCGAGCTAGAAGACTGGAATCTGGAAAACTTTGAAGAAAATGGTGAGAAGACTGATAGGATATTGACGAGTCCACGATCGATTGAGGCATGCCGGATGCTTGGCATTGAGCCAGAGGAGCTTTTGCCACGTCCATTTGAATACTTCATCCGGTCCAAGCAGGACCGAGACGATTTTGATCTTGCCGAAAAGCGAGCAGCAAGATACGAGCGAGTGCGACTAGTGCAGCTTCAGAAAGTGCGTGCTCAGCGCGAAGAACTCATCGAGGCCGAGAACGGCGGAGCTCGTGCTAGCATGTCACTTGTCACACGGAGTTTGTGCCGTTCTCCGGACGCTGGTGCTGGAAAGCTCAGCCTTCATAGAGTTGGTGCAGGAGAAACGATTGCAACCGATGCTGCAGCCATACTAGAGATATCAGCATTAGCGCGAGAGCAGCGAGAGCTTGAACGAATGCAGCAGCGACAGGCACGAGAAGTGCAGCAAATGCTACACTTCGAACTTCAGATGGCTTCATTACAGCAAGAGCGAGAGAAGAAAGAGGCAGCAAAAAGACATCAAGATGAGCTGGCAGCAAAAGAGAGGATACGTCGTCAAAAACTCGCGGACGAGACTCGTCGACGAAAAGAACTAGACCGCGCAGAGCAAGAGAAACTCGAGCTCGAAATTTTGCGACGAGAAGCTCAGCAACAACAGCTTGAAAACGCACGGAGGCAGCAACGAGCCAAGCAAGAAGACGAGCGCAAGCGACGCGAAATACAGAAAGCCGAGCGAGAGCGACTAAGGAGACAAGAGGAGGCAAAGTTGCAAAATGAGCTGTATCAGTTGGCTCAAGAGCGTGAAGCAGCTCAACGTGAGCAGGAAGCATCCCGGCGCGATGCACAAAAGAGAGAAGAGAGAGAACGCAAAAAGAAAGCTAAAGCGATGGAGCTAGCCGAGAAGCAAAAACACAATAAGCTTCGAATCATTCGAGTCATTGAGGATAAAGAATTGCAACGTGCTGAACAGCTTGCCGCAGCGGCTCGAAAGCACCAAGAAAGTGAGGCGAGACGACGAAAATTTGAAGAAGAGCGTCGACAACGTGAAGTAGAGATCCAGGAAGCTGCTCGACGAAAAAAAGAGGCTATTGAAATGGTTCAGCAGCAGCTATCTTGCATAGAAGAGGAGCGACAACAGCGGCTTCGTGAGCAAGAGCGCCAAGCAGCGTCTAGATTGCAGCAAACTGAGGTCGAGAAACAACGGGAGCGGGAGCAGCAACGCCGTGCGGAACAGCGGTTGGCTGAAGAGCGCCGTCGCGTGTACGAGCGTATGGAAGCGCAGCTTCGAGAGAAACAAAGATTATATTACCGCAAAAGTGAACAAAAAGCTATTGCAACGCAAGTTGTCCAGGAACAAAAGCGCGCGCTCATTCGCTCACGACTGCAAGATGCCAAGTTGCGCGAAGAAGAAATCCAAACTGCACTCACAAGGCGGCAAAAACAGGAGGCATACCGTACCAACCTGCTGAAATCAAGGATCCAGAGTGATGATGAGCGCGCGCGTCAACTAAAAGAGCAGCGTCAGAACTTAATTCGTCGTCGTCAGCTCATTAAACAAACAGCGAGTCGGCAAAAGCAAGAGATTCTAGAAAGCTTTTACCGAATGAAGGTGACGAAGAAATTTGAGATCCCAAAACATTTAATACGCTCACTTAGTGCTGCCAGCGATCTGCCGCGTTCTGCATCAGATCTATTGACGCGATCGCTCGAAAAAGAAGCAACAAAACAAGACCCGCAAACTCGGAAAAAGCAACGACCAGCAAGTGCGTTTACTCGTCAAGCTCCACGATCGCTCGATGACGATCAGATAGGAAGTCTCTCAGCGCGACGATCGTTCGATCGCAAGCTCAACGACGAGGCGTTGGATGATAACACAGCTCGAAACGATGACAGCAATGATAAGTTTGACCTTGAAACATACAAAGCTGAGATGGACGAGCTTCGTCGACGACAAAATGAGGAGCTGCTACATGTTCTCGAAGAAGAGCATCATGCGGAAGAGCAGCGCGAATTCCTGTTGCGGCAAGCACTTGATAATCCTTCTGAACACTCGCGGCTTGAACAAATCTTCGACAAAGAGCGTGCAGCAGCGAGTGAGCGAATTATGGAGCTTACTGACCGCCATGAAGAGGAGCTGAAGACGCGAGCACGCCAACTTAGAACACGATAATCGAAGGGGGTCATGTTTCTTCAGATCTGACTGTACAATGCTGGCGCTTCTATTCGGTTCTGTGCTAGTCAAGTTCCGTGTCGTCGTAGTGTAGAGTACGAATAACCTCGTTGGAGTCTTCGTTTATTGGACGGAGTTCTTCTCCATTCAGGGCAACTTGTGATGTCAACTCCAATTCATACTGCTGCTCGCGTTTGATCTGCTTTTCTTGGCCAGAGAGCTCTCCCATGGAGATTTTTTTCATGGAGCTTACGAGTTTATACTCTTCGTGAGCCGGTAGCACTGGAGTCGGTGGGCAAAGCTTCATCGCACTTTTCCTGATCATACTTGAGTCAGAGACACTTGCCTCTGCAAGTTCGAGGTACAAACGCTGTGCGTCTTCATCATTTGCGTTTTTGACCTCGCCAAGCTGCGCTTGGATACGCTGAATCAGCGTATTCAACTGTGCAACATAATGAGAGTATATATCTGTCAATGAAGACGATTCAAAAGTCGCCTGAGTTTGCACGAGCTTCCCGACACGTTCTTGATCAACTTGACACCTCACAGCGTCCAAGAATTGCTGGGCATCTCGCACGACATCGTTCAGGTTCATCAGCTGCCCACTCGCGGCTCGAGTGGGAACATCTGTTGGCAGGATTTTCGCCGCGCTTAATATTGGTTGATCTTGACTGTATTGAAGTGCAGTACCCAGCACTTCGGTGCTTCGCTTATACGTGTGGCTGCTAGTCAACTCATCAATTGAAGCCCAGGCAATTTCAATAGATTGCAGCTTTTGTGAGCGCTGCTCTGTCTTGACCTGAGAAAATATCTCGCGACTGACGGTTCTATCCAGCTGAGCTTGTGCCTCGTGCATTTGTTGCTAGAGAAACGGTAAATGCATGAGATGACGATGATTGGGCAAGGAACAAAAACAGCTCGTTACAGTACCTGCAGTGCATTGAGTTGCTGGATTTTTTCTGTCAGCTCCTCAGCAAAACTGCACCACTCGTCCTGGAGCTGACTCCGTTGAACGAACTTGGTCTTGATCTGCTTCGTCTTCATGGCAATCAATGCCTACATCGCGCATTGGCAATCTGTGAGAGATCCACAACCAATATAAACGCTTTCATATATATCGATAGCCACCTTTGTCGCCGTCACTGCGTCTGCATTGCCGACTTCTGAACTCCCCGGAGTCGGACGGAGGGCATAGGACGGGAATTCTCGCGCCATAACCTCCTTGACCACAAGCGTCGATAATCTCCATAGCAGCTCCACTGTCCTACACTCGGTCCTCCACGTTAGCGTCAATTGCACCACACAAACAAGCATCAAGACTCACCGAGGGCCGTATCCAGTGTTGATCCTCGACGCCTGGCTCGAGCCGACCGGCAGCAATCGCTGCCTCTCTAGCTCCTGGAGCCTCGCCTGCCTCCCAAGAGCAAACCCTTCAGCCACAAAGCCGCAAGATATCATGGGCACGCCACGCACCTGCACGAGACGCTTGAAGTTGGACTTGTCGTGCGGCGTCGCGACCGGCCAGCAGAAGCGGAACTCGTGCGCGGCCGCGGGCGCCAGGCGCACCAGCAGAAAGTGCAGCAGGCGCAGCAGCAGCTTCTCGTTCGGGCGGTCGAAAGCGCCGGCTGCCAGCTCGGCCGCGCCGTCGAAGCCCAGCAGCTTGGCGTTCTGCGCCATCAGCGCCTCCTTGCCAGGCGCCATCGCCAGCATGTATCGCCAGCTCAAGTGAGTCACTAAAAGGAGGTTGAACCTGATAGGGAAGAGTGATGGTCTTTTGGTTTCCCTTGCCTTGCCTTTTTTTTCCAGCACTTTCTCAGAAGCCACCACGGCAACACATCATTGATCGGAGACGGTGGAGATCATGGCGGACGCGTCGCAAGGTGGCGGGTGCGTGGGCGTTTCTCAACGAGGCCGACGAGGCGAAGCGAATGCTGCGCGTGTTGGCTCCAAGCGGAAGGCGAGAGCGGGTGAGGCGGCACAGTTGGCGCCGCGCAAGCGCCAGGTGCGTGTGGAGGTCGCTTGCGAGTGTATGAGGGTGATCTCGACTAATTTTTTTATGGCTTAGAGCACTGGGAGGGGTGCGGAGTTTGCCGACACGGTGAATGCGGCGACGGATGCCGAGAGTTCGTTGCGAGTCCGAATGACGCACGCGGTCAAGCTGCGGCGGATGGCAAGGCACATGGATCCAGGCAAAGCTATGGATATGGTGGAGCACGAAGTGGAGGTGGTCGGCAAGCTTGCCAACGCGCTGCAGCACACGGCTTATTTCCCACTGCAGGAGCTGTTCTTCGTGACATTGTCAAGGCTGCTGAGAATGATCTCGAACGATCCGAATGTGAAACACGAGTTGCTGGAAAGCGTCGAAAAGTGTCTTCAGAGCGATTGCCCCGGACTATTGAACTCATTGCCACTGAAGTGCATCATCGCATCGGTTCGTATATATGGATCACGAGCTGGGTGCTCTGAGTTCTAACATACTTGCCACGGCATTTGAATTATATAGGAAGATGCTGATCACGCAAGACGTGAGCTGAATGCGATGAATCGACGACTCCACACTTGCAGGACGTTCAACTTGCTAGCTTGTTGGATAAGCACAAACGGAAAAGAATCGTTAGTAAGTCTGCAAGTAAGACCAAGTGGACTGACGTAGACTAATATGATGTCATGTTTCTACTGCAGGAGCCTCTTGATGCCGATCAATGGATCGACTTTGGTGATACGACAGCAAGCTTGTATCACCGTGTGGCGAGTGCCACTGAAGTGATCAATATCCCGTATTCTAGCATTCGGAAGGCCGGAATCGACGAGCAAAAGTCAGCAGTTCTACTGCACTCGGCCAAAAAGACGTCTACCTCGAGTGCGACTACATTCATCAAGCTGTGTATTGCACCTGGGGTACGCATTTGGTGTTTAGATGAAAAGAGATGGCGTTCTGCTCTGACGAATGGTTTCTCAACAGGATTTTGCTCTGCTTGTGAATGTTCTATCGGTGGTTGCTCGAGAAGGGTCGATCACTTATCATGTAAGCAGCGTCCTGGAACTGCACGCAATTCGAGATTTTGCGTCTAATTTGTTCAATTCCGTCTGTGTAGACCCTTGTAAAGGGTGGGGTGTCCCCCATCACTTCTGCCCCTCGCACACCACAGTGTATCAAGGCGAAAGTTTACTGCCATGAAGTGTCACCCCCAGTTACACGTAAATTGTTCAGCTCTCCATCTTTGCACCACCAGGAAGCGAGAAAACAAGACACAAGCCTCATGGGCTCGACGAGGTCCTCTAATTCCCCATGCATAGAAACTCATCAACCACGCATTGTGGTCACACCAGCCAAGAGTGAGGAAGCCAGAAGGAGTTCCCCACCAGACAAACCAACTCGCCAAAAGCAGCGGGCACTGGCGAGTGTCACATCCGATGAGACCTCTAGCAACTGCGATGACAAGGATCAACTCACGTTTGAGCAGCTGGGGGTCATGCTCGACCGCAGACTTGAAGAGGTCCGCGAGAGCATTATCGGCGATTTACTTCAGGCCCCTACCCAGGTCTGTTCTACGAGTGGGATTTGTGACGTAGCGGGTCCCAGTTGTGCACCGTCCGTGCAATCGCTCCCCAAGGCCACTGTCGACTCGTCAGCAGAACCGGCGATTCCAATTGGCAACATCCGTCCGTGCGACAGCGATGCAAGCAATACCCCCAAACCGCTGCGGCCCCACCACATCGCGATGCTAGCTTTTGTCGGTCTCATGTGGCTCCTGTGGGTGGCCATGCTCGGCAGCAAGCGCCTCGTGGTACCGCGAACGTGAATCGAGTTCACACGTCGCACACACAACTTGAAGCTCGTCTGCTTCAACCTCTATGCCCAAATAGTCCTCCAGAGGGGCATGTATTCATGCACGATCATTAGATAGATACGTATGATGGTGTGATTTTTGGTAATGAGTACATTGCGACAACAGATGCAGACCTTCCGCATACGTCAGTGTGTTGGGTGGGCAGCGGTATTGCGCATCGCACTTGAAGATTTTCGCTCCCTCGCGTCATCGCCATGACCCTCAAGCTGTACGGGAACCTCGTGAGCCAGCCCTGCCGCGCCGGTGCGCTGCAATTCCCCTGCGTAATGCGCGAGGGTGTTCGACTAGCCTGACGCTGTGCGTGGTGCAGTCGCGTGGCTGCTCAAGGTCAAGGGCGTCGACTTTGAGCTCGTGTTCACGCGTCCACCGCGCACCGTGCCGCCCGAGTTTTCGCAGCTTAACCCGAACAAGCAGATTCCCGTGCTCCAAGACGGAGACTTCTCGCTCTACGAATCGTACGTGCTCGGACTTTTTCACGTGAGCTAATTCGACGTCGGAATATGACAAAAGTGCCGGCAGGAATGCCATCCTGACGTACTTGGCCGAAAAGTACAAATGGGACGACGTCTACCCAACCGAGCCGCGTCCACGTGCCAAGGTGAACGAGTATCTGCATTGGCACCACACGAACGCGCGTGTTGGAACGCCCAAAGTGTTCGCCCCCATTCTTCGCAAGAGCGTGGGCAAGGCACCGCCTGAAGAATTGGCGCTCATCCGTGACCGCGACGCCATTATTGGCAAGTACGTCGCTCTGATCGAGACGTTCCTCGGACAACATCTGTATCTTGCAAACAGCCAGCATCCGACGCTGGCCGACTATGCCTGCTACTGTGAGGTCGACCAGTTCGAGATCATGGACGTGTTTGACTTCTCGCGTTACCCGAAGACGCACGCGTGGATGGGTCGTATGAAGGTGAGTTCGCTTGCATAATTAATCCAAATGGCATCGGTACTAACGAAGACCGCCAAAGGCTTTGCCGCATCATGACGAGGTGCGCTTACCGTTGAAGGAGTTCCTGCTGAAGTTCAAGCTGTACCCAGTGCCGAAGGAACTGCTTGAGTAGCTCTGTTGAGGCTACAACCGCTCGATGGCAACTTGAATCTGTGCGTTCAAAGAGATTTGTTGCCATTGAGCTAATGGAAAGCTTTTAAGCCTTCGTTGGAGGAATGTGAACGCCTTCGAGATGCATCCGCCCCCACAAACTGTAGCCATCGCATGCACAATACGTTGCGATACCGCGGAGTGTCAAACAGGATTGCATATTTTTCGAATGACTGTGCAGTTGGAAATATCCTCGAGAAGTGGCCACATCTCGCCATCTCTTCTTCCATAGTTTTTACCACTCGTAGATCGTCATCATCGTCAAGGTCCATCCCTAGCCTTTTGCTCGCTACAAATGATACGCTCATGAGATCATCAGCTGTCCGCTTCTTCTTTGCGTTTGTGTTCTTTGGCTGGATCGAAGTTGCAGTTACCCCTGACGAAATGGTATGCCGCCGTTGTGTAAGCTTGACACCGTGAAGGCGGTCTTGCTTATCTCTTTCGTGGCGCTGGATGCCGGATCGTGGGTCTTGGAAAGGGATGCCAACAAGCTGAAACATATCGCTCACCAACAATGTCTTGATACGCTTATCCATGGGTGACGAGCTACTGAGAGATGGAAAAACGTTCACCTCGAGCAGCCAAGGAATCATCTCGTCTCCTTCTAGCAATACGTCAAAACCATAAAGCTCAAACGCATTCGTCTTGCCGGTTCCGATCTTGCTTTCCACTGCAATCAGTGTCTTGATGATCATATCTTCTAGCTCCTGTTGGAACACCTCAAGCTCTCGAGATTTCCCTTGCGCTCGCAAGTATTTGAGCAGCATTTGCAAACTCCACTTGCTTGCGCTTTCGCCGTCATTGTCCTCATTCTCTCCGTCCTGGTTTGGCTTGAATGCAGCCGTGTTCTTTTTATTTACGCTGTAGTTGGTCAAGTGCCCGAACCGATTCTTCACAGCAGCTTTACTCGTTGAGTATGGCTCTGTGCAGAAGCGAACCAAGCCATCATCGAATAGATAGACTCTTAGTGGATCGAACGATGTCACAAGGACGTAGATACGGAGGTCGAACTTGAGTCCATTAATCAAAAAAGGCGAGGCTACATATCGCTGCAAGTCGAAGAGTAGTTAGATTTCGTTAGCAATTAATCTGTATACTCACAATTGCAAATGGTGTACCTGGGCAACATAGGCTTTTTTCTTGGTCAGCTTTATCGCGGGATATACGCTAGCGCTGACGATTTTAATGCCACGTCCACATGAGAGATTTGGTGGCTTAAGTATCCAAAGTATGTTAGGGTCTGCGTGGTAATGCGCCAGGAATTGCTGTTTTTCGTATTCGTTGGCAGTCAAATAAGTTTCAGGAATGATACGCGCATACGCGTTAGGATGCTTTTTCTTCATTCGAAGCAAGCTACCACAAAGGCGATCTTTTCGTCCTAGCTCAAAGCTTCCGGGGAAGTGGTTTACTTTCTGGAACGAGAGTAATTCGAGCAGTGTTTGTGCATTGAGGTGGTGTCCCCAAAAGACGTTCCAGTTTTTTGTAGTACTAGGGTCACCACTTGCTTTGCGAATGTTTGCTGCCCGGAGTGCATTGCCCATAGCGTTATACATGTATCGCCTGATCACGGTAAATGTGAGTTTAACATCCGCGTGCACTTCTCGAACTGTAGATATGTCTTGGTTAGTATTCAGAGCAAATATTGTGATATTGAACGCTACATAGACTTTGGCACCTTCATATCCAGGAGGGCATGCTCTCTCCAATGCCAAAAAGGCGGGATACGGAAAAAATACGAGCGGAATTGCTACCGGATCCATCTTGGAAACGAGCACAAAGAAAGTATTGGAGTCAGCACCGTTATTTCTCTCAACTGCGTCATCAGTGTCGATACTGCTGGCGACCACTGTTGGTGGTTCGAGCTGTTCAACTTCACATTGCATGACTGTCATCACCTGGTTTCTTTTATGAACCTGAGCTTTGAACCCACATGCAGCGCACTGATGACGTAAAAATAAGTTTGCCGACTTTCATCATTTGATCCAGGGTATTCTGGGATTGTCCAGGCAGAATTTTTCTTGATATTGTATGACAAAACACCTTGCCAAGAAGATCGTGCAGCTGTTCGTGGCGCATCTCGTTGCTGCAGTATCATGGAGGTTGTCAGTCATAAAGTTGCAAATGTACCACTCTCACCTTCTACACGAGTTGAGAGACGAGAGCCAGGTTCTCCTCCATCTCCACGACCACGATGGAATGCCGGGTCTTCAGCCTCGTCTGTAGGGAAATCATCGGGTGTGCTGCCAAGCGGGAACTCTCTGCTCTCGCTGAAGGCGTACTATCGGAAGCTACGAACATTCAAGGGGACTGTGAAAGCATTGATCAACCTTCGGCGTTTCCCAACAGGCAAAAGTACCGATGAATCTGCAGCAGATTGCGCTACTGGTGCTGCTATCAATGACGCTAGAAGGTCCATTACACGCTACGTCTTTTTTGCATTGCTGAGACTTACGAGTTTGATCATCGCAGAACGATATCCTCGGTGGCACGAATCGCAACCGATGGGGCGTCACTAAACGCACTGCAAAACCAGGTCAATTCGCTAGTCAACGACGGGTAAGCTTGAACAATGCTGACCATCTCAACAACTACAGATATGAACTCACATTACGAACATAAAGGCATGTGATTGCCGAGATAGATCGTAGCATGGTAGGTGAGGTGTCATATCGCCAACAAGGCAATTTGGAGCATTACACCGAGGTAAGTCACAACCGGTGGTTGAAAAAAAATAAAGTTTCTGATGCAAACTTGTGATATAGGAAAATTTGATGAAGCGAGTTGCACTTCAAAAGCACCCTCACATGATTGCTCTGACTCAGCGGTTATGGATGTGCGCCGTTCAGCCTGATGGAAGTACAAAAACCACGTGCAGCAACGGCAGCGAGGCATTACTGAAGTTCACCAGCTATGAATCATTTATGCTACGATTACACCGTCTCATTCTACCCGAATTTGACATCGCTGCATCTCGAGAGCTAATCCTCGACGATTGGACTCGAGATACGAATGGAGCAGATCACCTCGACTACGCATATTTTCACCTGTCGATGTTTGAACTTGTCGGTATGATTGATTTTCTCCACTCTTCCAGCTCGGCTTAGATCTTACACATTACACTGAACTAAACATGCTATAACAGATCTGTGGACTGACACGGTCGATGACGAAGACGTACGTGCTCTGGGGACTCAATGTTGCTCATTCAATAGCAGCTAACATATTCTTTGGATCAGTATATCTCGTTGCTATACTGCATCATGCACAGCCTGACATTTGTCTGGGGAGACCGTCATCTTCTAAAGCCACTTGAAGGTGCAGTAGCTCAAAGATAGAGAGTTTGCGAACTTGTTGTGCGCTAACGTGTCGACATTGTAGATATTAACCCGGTTGACATCTTGGAGGAATCGAAGAGTGTGACGCTAAAGGATATCACCACAGACCTCTCACCCGAGTTGAGCAGTGCATCGGCTAATTATTTCAGAGAGTTGATCGTTAGCGGCACACCGCGAGGTACTCGTAACCTTAGTGGGGTTGCTGAAGGTGAAGATGAAGCCGAACGCAGGTCTTCGGTAAGTCGCGGTGATCAATCGCATAGTGTGTCAACACACGATCCAGCAAGCACCTCAAAAGATAATCTGGGCATCAAGGTTGGAACAAATCTTGTATCAAGTGCTGTTGGGCCAAGCAACTTTTCCGAGCTTATTTCAGCGAGCAAAGCTAAACGAGAACCAAAAGAAAGTGGGCTAGAAGAAATAGCTTCGTCATGGCAAACAGGAAACGAAAACCGTCGATCAAGTAGAACAGGAAGCCGAGCTAAAAGTGCCTCAGCGATGGCTGCTCGACGTGCAAGCGCATTACAGCGCCAAGCAGCAGCAAGTTCAAAGCTAAGGGATTTGAGTTCGTTCGGGGGATACACACCGCACGTCGTTTATGGTATGGCTTTTTTGGTAATTGTCGCACGCGAACATCTAGACTCATACTCGTTGATGCTTTTAGATACTTCGAGTCGTACCTTCGACCAGGATTTCTCTGCCTCGCCACTCACTGTCAAAGCGTACGGTCACCAACAGAACGGAGGTGTTCAGGGTGAGTTCCAACGAGATCGCGAGTTCATTCTTGAGCTAGAACAGTCTGACCATCTGAGCGGTGGGCTCCTGGGAATCAGTGGGCTACAAAGTTTTTCAATCAAGCCAAAATCTGCGGCAGCAAGAAGCCTTGTGTCTGGGCAATTCTCAGAATCCAGTGGACAAGAATTGCATTACACCTTCGGAATCCAGGCTCCAGGTTTCTCGGGGGCTATGGACTCCTCGAAAGCTGATGGCACAAGGATCGCGTCTTTCACATACGGAGAGTCATCTCCTCGACCTCCACCTCTACAAATTGGATCTCTCGGACTCTCGGACCCAAATCACAGCTCGGCTTTGAAGCCAACGACGTACACGCTTCTCGCCCCCAATAACTCACCGCGACCAAAATCCTCAATGTCCGGCAATTCTGCAGCGCCAGCCATGTCTCCTCGAGCAACCTCAGCCTCTTATAAGAGGCAACGCCAGCCTTCGATTGGACCCGCAGCTCACCGTCCAGCAGGAAATCCGTCACTTGTTGCGGCAAACTCTCCAAGAAGCAAGTTCAACACGAACGAAGTCGATAGTGAAATATTGCGTGGAGCTCGAGCGAATCCTGCTGGATCTCCAGGACATCAACTGGCGAGCTCGGTGCCCTCGGCCGATCCCATGCTGATTACAGGACGAGCAGCATCGCCGCGTGGGGCTTATCATGGTTCAGTAGCGACGGTGTACGCAAATCTAGCCCGACAGCCAACAACCCGCGGTATAGAAGATTTTTCGTCACTTGTGGTTACTAGCCAAGACCATGAAACCAAATTGCAACGCGCGGAAGACCAGACAAGACAGCATGGACTGCCCGAAGTTGCGCCACCATCTACAAAGTTTCCCGCCAATCTCTTGAATCGAATTATGCCGAACCGGTCAACTCTCTCCCCTCCGACTACGAGACGGGTCTCTGCAGCCAAGTTGCGGCATCAATCCAGCCGCCGCATGCCAATAGGCTCTCGCCCCGGAAGCAGTCGGCAAGTTGCGCAACCAACTTGCCCTGTAGACTTCAGCGTTCAGAGCTTTGGTCTCTCCGGAAGAACAACCAGCAGCACCTAACTTACCTTCAGTAATCCCACATCGATAAATACGTTTGTGTCTAGCTGCATCAACTGTTGCTTGCCGTTCATCCTTGAGGCAGAGCCGTTGAACCGACCACGAATGCGGATTGATGCAGCGATGATGCGCTCGCAACCTGATCCGATTGTGCCACAATGTAGCCATATTCCTCCTCGGATTTTGATTCGCCAATATCCCTCCATAACGCCATCCAATTGGCTCAAACTCCCACCAACACCTTATTCCCCGCATTTCACGAAGAGCTACGAGCATGGCGGACGGGGGCGGCCTCGCCTGGTGGGAGGCGCAGCTCGCGCTCTCCGCGCGGCACCAGCGCGGCCCACCGCCCGCCTCACGCGCCGCTGACTCGTTGGCGTTCCGTGCCGAGTTCTTTCCGGCGCTGCTGCGCGCCTGTGAGGCCCACGCGCTGCCTGCGGAGCTCTCGCTCGACGAGCTGCGCGTGCTCGTGCGCTTCTGCCTCGGCGACTCTGCGCGCGATCTGGACGCGGTGACCAAGCAGGACGTGCGTGGCTGGGCTTGCGGCTTGTGGTGGACAGCTGAGGTGATGGAGATGGCTTTTATGGCAGTTCACGTGGTTCCTGGCGCGGTTTGGGCCGCTGGAGCAGAGCATTGAGAAGGTGCGGAGGAGCCTTTGGTTCGCATGGGTGAGCCACGTGCTGATTGAATTGGTGGAGCAGCTGGTGGAGAACTTCTGTGTCAGTAGAGAAATGGCGCCGTGGTTCCACGGGACGATGGGGCGGAGGGAGGCCGAGCAGGTGCTGACGGCAAGGGGAAGAGATGACGGCGCGTTCCTCGTCCGCTTCTCCGAGTCCCAGCCGGCTAAATTCACGCTGTCGTATCTGAAAGTGCATGCGGATAGTGGACGAAGGGAGGTGAAGAACTGCCTCGTAGAAAATATGGGGCGGGAAGGTGGCTACGCACTGTTGGAAGGGAGTCGAAGTCGCCACCAACGCACATATGCGTCCTTGCAGTCGTTCGTCAAACACAATGCGTCGAGGCTCAAATATGGGGTAAGTGGCGAATGATGCGAGTCGTGATCTACCTTGTTTTAACATATTGCTTTCCCCTTCTAGGTTCCTTCCGAACTATCACGGCAGTGCAACAACGAACTCGCCGATCTACGCGCAGTATGCGACCACCAGATGGATGCGTATACAGCTTTCAGCTCGGAGACGGTCGTCGATTCACAGGACACACCGGGTAAGGGTGGGGACTATACTGCCTCTATGCTGTTCACGAGATCGCCAGTGCTGCAGGCTCAGTCCGAGTACCAGGCATACGGCGGGCTCACACTGCCCGAGAGTGGCAACAACAGCGCATACTCTAGCTTCTCACTCGACGCTCTCTCGGGGGTTCGCGACCAGAGCCACACTTCTGACAACAGTAGCTCATTCGTGTCCAGTAGCCAAAGCTTGCGGCAGTTTGAAGTCGCGGAACCCGACTACGGGTACAACTTCTTAGCGTTCTCCGGTCCACAGAGTAGCAACGAAAGCGGTAAAAGTGCCAAGAGCGACGACGTATACGCCAATTTTGACACATTCACAGCAGCTGCAGGGATGTTCGCAAATGAATCCCGCGAATTGGCTGCGCGGAGACAGCAAATGGTATCGCTTTCAAGATCACCTACTCGCCCGGGCTCTACTCAGTGGCAATGTGATCAGGTAGAGAGCCATCACGAAGTGTACGGGTCATTTGCGAGTGCAGAAGTGGCTTCGATTCCGGCGTCTTCGACACCTGCGCTTCCGGTCACAGTAAGACCTCTAGAATCGAGTTCTGCTCGTCACGATTCTTCAAGCGACTATGGCAGCTTTGTGTCATTCCCAGATAGTGGTGTTTCCAAGCAGACCTCGACTACTGAAGCGAATCTCTCTGGGAATTCAGCACTCGGGCCGCCACCGCCACCTCCTCAATCGATTCTTCTGCGTCCGTCACCTAATGCAGACGAGGTGTACGGAAATTTCTCGTCCATGACAATTGATGATGGCCACGTGGAGTCCAGTCCCAGTTCTACATTTGATGCTTCGGCTTCAATGCCTGATCTTCGTCAAATGGCGGGTGAAGACGCCTTGGGGCCACCGCCGCTCCCTCTGTCGCATTCGTTCTCAACCACAGCGACCGGGTTGGACCTGGCAGGTGACCTTGAATCAAAGCCGGACTCTGCATCAACAGAACTTAGAAGCACAATGTTTGCCCATGCATCTGCCCTCGAGGAGCTGAATGCAGGTATGGCTTTCTATAAGCAGCAAATGTTGGACGAAGCTATTCTTCGTTTCGTCGTTGCTCGGGAGACTGCACGGGAGACGCAGGATAAAGTCGTAGAGGCGCGAGCCCTCGGAAACTTGGGAACTGTTTACTTGGATCGCAAGAACCCTCGGCAAGCAGTCGAATGCTATCAGAAATGCCTTGAGATAACTCGTTCCATCGGCGACACGAAGCGAGAGCGAACAATTCTGAACAACATCGTGCTGGCTTTTGTCGCGTGTGAAGAATTTTCAGAAGCGCTTGCATACTCCCAAGTCCAACTCGAGATGACCGCAAATGCAATCAACCGCCGCAAGATTCTGTCACGCATGAGCTTGTTGAAAGAGCGGATGGCCCGTGCAACAGCTGCTGCTGAGAAGCAGAATGCTGCTCACGCTGCCGTTGCATTTGGCGCGTAAGAGTAAAGCAAAGAGCTCGTTGTTCCGATTGTTAGCTCACTCCTGTATTCCATCAATAAATAGCGTCTGGGAATCTACAACAAAACTGAGGAAGGATGCTGGCTTGAGCCACTCCCATCTTCTTCGTCTACGTCTGCGAGAAATGTTGCGTGCGGAAGCGGTGGCAACTTGCTAACGAATGTCTGCTCCAGGCCCAGCTTCAGTTGACGCATAGACTCTTCTCCAGTGTCGTCCTGTGGGACCGAGCTGACAGAATCGCTCCCGCTCGCTTCTTCAACCCCAGACGCAATCTGGTTGAGCTGCTCGAACTCGTCCATAGCGAGCTCATGGTTGAGATAGCGCCTCCATTCCTCCGAAAAGCTTGTCCATTCATCGCTGCTGCAGAGCAGCAATTCCTCGGGCGTACAAGAACTGAGATCACCATCAATTAGGCTTCGTGACACCTCGTCATTTTTACGCCCTGTGGCTCGGGGTACGCGCTTCTTCATGCTTGATGCAAACCCGATGTGCAACGTCAGCTCAACTGTTGCAGGGCCATCCGTCGTTTGAGCAATTGGAGGAACAACTCCAATGCCTCGAATGATACCTCGGACATTGGCAGACGCAAGTCCCAACGCATACAACCGGCAACACAACGCACAGATCTCCGGGTGAGAATCTGACACGAACGAGTAGAACGATGACACATCGGTGTAATCGCCCGTGGTTGCTGGATCAAACGGGAACTGGCGAAGTTGATACGCTCCAAGGATTTCGTTGAGACGCTCAGGCAATAGACCCGGTGATGACGGCGCCGACGATGCCGAGGTGTTGATTGCAATAGTCGGGGGAGAGGTCGTGCTGTCGCAGGTGAACCACCGCCGAAAGTACCGCTGGAAGTATAGTGCGAGGGATTTCCACTCGAGCAATGGATTGCTGAAGTTGAGCACAGACGCGTCCAAGTGGAAGTCGAAAACGTATGCAAGCGCCATGGCAGGTAGATCGTAACGTTTCCACAAAGTATCGACGAGGCCAACCAGAAGTCGTGCAACACTCAATGCGACCGGGTGCAACGATGACGAGTTGGAGCTGCTCCGTCCAGCATTCTGCACGAGGGCGGTGTACTGCTGGCTCATGCGACCGAATTGATGCATCACCTGGGCTAATGTAAGTCCGCTTTGAACTACTACAGTTCCAGGAGCGTATCTGAAGGCTTGCTCGCTAGAGCTGTTACCTTCCCGGTTCGATGTTTTGTCACTTTCTTGTTCCACTTGCTGAGGCGTGACAACACAATATGCTTCTCGTAGTGGAGCTAGCACTCGCTCCATATCTCGTAGTGTCTTCCAGAAAGCACCGTCACCACCAACGACCAGCTCCGCAAGAGATGCTGGAACGGATGGCTGGCTAATTTCCTCGCTGCCAAGAGTACGTGTTGTACCCACACAGATCGCAGTAATCACGTCTGCGTATTCTAGAACTGCGCCAAGACACTCCATCAAGGAAAACCAGCTATCTCGTCGCGGGAGCGGGATGTATGCGTCCCGCACACCGCTGACATCTCGAAGGGCGGACTGAAGGGCTGGATTCGAAAAGTGAGAGGCGATCTCAACGAGCTCTCCGATGGCTTCTTTGAAGCCTTCGTGTGTGAAGACGCTGCCGGCCATTGTGCTGAGAACAGCGGATATGCATGGCACAACAAGAAGTGAGGCCCATTTTGGTGCGCGGCACACGCGTCGTGCAGCGTTTAGCGCAACCACCGAGTCGGCAACGATTCCCATCACTGTAATGTGCTGGGCACGCCCAAGTTCGTCAAGCACATCTTCAATCGCCAGCGCAAGCTTCGGGGAGGTGTAGGCATTTACGTGGTTGCCCATGTCAACAACACGAACGCAGGCAGCGTCACCGTTCGAGTTCAGCAGCGAAAATGCTACAAGATGCTGCAGATCAAGAGTCGACCAGCAGTTGATACTTAGCGTCAAGCCACCCTTGATGATGGTCGAGTTCAGCATGCCTTCCTTCACGCGGTCAAGCTGCACGGCCGCGAGTTTGCGCACCGCATTTGTGATGTGCGCGTCATCGAACACTAATCCGTCTGTATCCAGTGTGGCTGGGTTGGCACACATCAAGAACGCGAGAAAGTCCGGGCGTTGGAGAACACTCAGTGGAAGGTTCGCCGAAACCACTACCTTGAGTACAGAAGCCACCCAGTCATCTCCGCCTCGGGCAGAAGCGTCCTGAATTCCAACGCTTGTCGAAACTTCTTTACCCGCCTGGGCTCCGCCTGCATTGGCAACACCAACTTCACCAGTGAAACCAAAGCCGGCTGCCTGGCTTGCCATCGCGTGCTTCTTCCTGGGCGGCGCCATGAACGCGTCCGCCAAACCCACACTGCTGGCCATAATGTCCGCGCTCTTCCGCTTGTCGGCGGTATGCTGCCCTGCCGTCTGGTCTGCGGTCCCGCTGCTGGCCTCAGCGTCGATCGATTGCTGCAGCGCCTGCTCCATCGCGCTTGCTCCCGCTCCATTCGTCGCCACTCCATCCCCAGCCAAGCCGAACCTCGCTTGGTCTGCTCCAGCGGCCTCCACAGCCGCCGCGTGCTTCTTCCTGTGCGCGGCGGTGGGCGCCTTGTGCTGGTCGCTGTGGTGCGCGGCCTCCCTGCGCTCGCAGATGTCCTTGACCTCGGCCACGATCTCGCGCGGGCAGTAGGCGCAGCCCTCGAGGTGGCGCAGCATGTCGGTGGAGACGCCGCGCGTGGGCGCCACCTGCGGCAGCCCCAGGCGCGCCACGCAGTAGACGCAGAACGCGTGGTAGTGGTAGCGGTTGCGCTTCTCGCCGCGGTGGAAGTGCATCCACAGCGGGTGCGCGGGCCGCCCGGTCTTCTTGGCGCGCTCCTTGCCGCCCGCCGCCGAGACAGGCGCGCTCATGGTGGCCGTCCAAAGTGATCAAAACTGGAAATCCGCACCACCTACTTCAATAGTGTATCTCACCGACCAATGGGAAGGCGAACGGATACAAAGCCTCTACGATTTGATGAATGCTTCGAAAAGAGCGCCGCTGCATAAACGAATGTGTCACTTGGTTCCAGTATGATAGTGGAGAGAGTATACAAACGCCAAGTCGGCCGAGGGCACTTGGCCTTTTTTCCTTGAGGAGCTGCACGCGGGGGATCTGCGCCTCGTCCTCGACCTGTGTGGACCTCGCGCGGCGCTAGTTGTCGACTGCGGAGCTCATGGAGAACGCGGCGCCCTCGTGTTCAGTGGCGGGAGGCGCGCGCGACCGCCAGGCGGCGGCGCCGGCGCCGGCCGAGGCCCAGCGAGAGCCGCAGGCGCAGCAGCCGGTCGAGCACAACATTTTCGGCGGTGCGTTGATGCGGTCGGTTGGCAGAAGATGGAGAGGAGCGGGGGCTGACGGCGAGGCGTGGCGTGCAGACTCGAACCTGAACATGGTCATGATGTTCCTGCTGCTGCTGCACTTTATGCAGTACGCTATGCGCGAGCGCTGCGGCTGCTAGGGAGCGAGGGGAGCCGACTAGATCATCGGGCCGTCACCCGCAGCCGGATATCTATTGAGAGGGGTGCGGCGCGCGACAGAGCTCGCGCTGCCGCCGCGCACTCGTGCATGTTGAGGGGAATATAATACTTTGCTTGTAAAAGTACTTGGCGCGTTCGTTAGAAGCACTTGCGGTCGAGGATGGCCTCGTGGTACTCCTCCCATTCCTGCTTGGTCACGTGCACTTCCTTGAACGTCGCGAGCGACGCGAACAGCGACCCACCGATCCAAGCTGCTAGCCGCCGATGGGAGTTGTACCCTCGCTCGCGGACGTCTGGATCAGGGACGATCTTGAGAGCTGCCCCTGCGCGCTTTGACGCTGTCAACGCCTGCAGCTCCTGCTGAAAACGTCGACAGAACCCTGGCAACATCGTGGTGCCCCCTGCGAGCACGACGGCTCCGTACAGATCATTCTGCAGGTCCTTGTCACACATGGCGATGGAAGACGCAACGCACTCGTGGAGCCCCTTGGTTGGCTTCATCGGGTGGTCATCGCCCAGCTCTTGTGGTCGATAAAGCACCTCCGCTGGCGCTGACTGCGTCTGTCGATCAACCTGCAATAGTGTGCCATCTGGCAGCTCAAACGCCTTGGTGCTTGCAGTATCGTCTCCTCCTTGGTTGTTGTTGCTGCTAACTTTGATCTTTGGTGCAACAATACAAGTCGACTCCTTGATGGCGCTGATGGTGTGAATCTGGAAGGCGTGAAAGGCATGGCCACGCTTCGCCAGAAGTTTGTGCAGGCGATGGCTAAGGTCGATCCCGCCAGCATTGAACGCAATGCAAGCATGTGGAAGCGCGTATCCCTCAAACACTGGCGTTGCGTGGCTCGATCCATGCCCAACCTCGACAACAATCCCACGCGTTCGTCCGGACGCCAGCAGAGACAGCACACTCTGATTCATGAAGTAGAATCCGCACGCGCGCTGCGACTCGAACAGGATCTGCGCCATCCGCTCCTGCTGCTTCTTCGATCCCGCAGGTGAGCTAGTGCACAATATCTACCTCATTTCATTGGTTAGACTCGAGATTGACAGCTAGTGATGCCATGTTGGATCTTACCGGGAGCGCACACGTTTCGGGGTCGACGTGCAGCTCGTGAGTGAAGACGAACTCCCAGATGCGCTCTAGCGCGTCCCAGTCCTCGACGATGCCCCTGTTGACTGGATTGGAAACATCAAGGTAGTCTCGGTACTGCTGACACGCGGCCCCCACGAACGTGTCGCCGTCGCGCAGGTCCGCAGAGGAGCTCTTCCAGCTCGGCACTTGCGCCGCGAACCACTCGGGGTTCTTGACGCGTCCTGCACAGCTAGCGAACACCGAACGAGGAGCGTCCTCGCCCGAGAAGCCCGCCTTGAACACGCCCGAGCCATTGTCCAGCACGATGGCGTCGATCTGGTCCCCCATAACGCGGCGCAAACTCGACAAGTGAGGGGCTTCACGACGTTTCGCGTCCAAAAGATATGGCTACAGTCTAAACAGTGCCTTTGGCGCTAGTGCCATACGTCCTCTATATTTCAACCAATTAAAACATCGTACTTGAATTTATGACCAATCAGCAGGCGGAAGAAATCGCGATGACAAGCATCGAGAAGGCGACGGAGATGGCGTTCCGGAGCGCAAGTTGCCGCGTCTGGGGCGGGCCCCAGGGCATCTCGACCGCCGCCATACTGAGCGCGAGTGATGCAGAGGTCCGTGAGCTTCCGTCTCCAGTCGATATCCGGCTGTTGCGGTGCGGAAATGGCGCCAGAGGCCGCACGATTGGCGCTGCTTCCAGCTCTTCAGAGTCGAATGGCTATCAGCGCTCGGGAATTTTGCTGTCACGAGCATCTGATAGGGCGCTGCTACTGCCGGATGAGCAGATCTCGTGGTTGTCAATCTATAGCCCGTCACCGCTTTCTATGAGCGTGGTGGTGGTGGTGGAGCTGGATGGAGGTGCAGGACAGCAGTGCTACTTTCTCGGCGGACTCACCAAGACGTCTGACGAAGATGGCTGGGGCCATCTATATAATGCTGACACAACTGAAGAGTTATTGGTAGAGATGCACAACGCATTTCCTGATGTGCCACTAACTCCAGCAGCTCGTGAGGTGATTGCCAAGAGACAATTGAGCGAGAAATCTACCGGTGTGAAGAGACCACGAAAGAGCCTAGATGCAACTTCATTCTACGGGGAAGGAGCGAGCAAACTGACTAGGACAGCTTCTTCCGATGCTACTGGGTGGGCGATTTTCTATGATAAACTTCAATTTCGCGTGTCGCGATCGCTGATGTGCCAGCTTGAAGGCACTGCTCCAGTGTCCGCGTCCTTCCCGCGTCAGCAAGAAGCATTTGAGTTTGCAGATCAGGTTGTAACCTTCCGCCGCGAACTAGCACTGAGAAGAGTGAAGCGGCTTTCTAGCACCAATCGGATTTCAATTGAACATCCTCGATCTTTTTCCTTTGAGAGCGCTCCGGAAGGCAAGCGTAGATTCCTCGTTGCCAGCCTGGACGCGTTCTGGAAATCATATCAAGCTACACCGCCAAACCAGAGGCACGTCTACGAAATAATCCGCGAGCATGTTCCGTGTCGGCTGTATTTCGATCTCGGTGAGCTATGTAGATACACTTCAACCTTCCAATTTTCGATTTTCAAATTGACCGCCTAGTAAACCTGTATTTTGCAGAATTCAAACGAGCACTCAACCAAGAAGTGGATGGCGACAAGCTTGTTACTCTGCTTATCTCTCTTCTTCAGCTCCAGCTTTACGTAAGTACTTGTAACATGTTGTTACATGGTGAACTTTCTTTCTAACTGTCGCTGATTGGGTTGCTCACCAGAGGAGGTTCGGTCTATGCGTGTCGAACTCGAATGTTTTGCAGCTCGATTCTTCGACTGCTACAAAATTCAGTCGTCATTTAATTGTACGCCCCCGACGTGCCTGGTCACACCTAGATATGATCGCTACTTACCGCTGATGTCCAACAGTTTCACTTTCCTGGTGGCGAGCTCTTCGCCGACAATATTCATGCTGGAGCGGTAGGACCACTCATCACTTTCGTAACGTGTGCCATTGATGCTTACATGACATATTCCAGTTTGTTCGTGAGTTCATAGCTGACTTAGTCGATTGTTCAACAACGACTGGCTTGATAGACTCCGACACTGCGTCACCATTTCTCGTGCGGAACACCGATCACGAGGGCAACGATCAGTGGCAGCTCTTCATCGACACTGGCGTCTACACACGGAACCGCATGTTTCGCGTTCTTGGATCCTCCAAGTTTCGCAAGCAATCTACTCTCCAGATGCATCCTTCAGACTCTCCTATAGAGCAACTAGACGTCGACGCATTTTCGTCGACGCTTGTCTGCCCGTACTCATCACTCAGCGCATTGGAATCTGAGGCACCAAACGTTCGACTCCTCCGGTGCCCTAACGTTGCTACACCAGCTATCCTGCGCCTAGGACGAATGTCAATGTCGACATCAGCAAGAGTGTCTTCGTCACGGGCTGTAGAGTGCCGTCAATCCGTCTGGCCAGAGCTTGACGCATTTATTCGGTCAGTTGCTACACATGGAGGCATCCAAGGCGAAATTCGTGCCATTCAGATGTTGTTTCCGCCAGCAATCGACGGCGAGGTGAGGCAGGAGCCTCGGCCATGGATGATCACATACCATATGATGCGCAACCGCTGGTGCGGCAACATTCAACGTGCGCATCGTAGCAACAATGTCATGTTCATCGTCGACATTGCATCGCGAATTTATTACCAAAAATGCCACGACCCCGTGTGCCAAGCAGCCGACTTCAGGTACGCTTTATCGTTACGCACAACCATTCATTTGGCGCGCCGCGCGCCTCACGCACTACAACAACCATCGCTACCTCTATGCCTTCAGCCCTCAACTAATCACGCGGCACTCTCTTGCTGCTTTTGGTTCTTCTTGTACAGGTCCCCTTCACAGCCACTTCCCGCGCATATCCAGCTTGACCAAGCAGAAACCCCACAAGAACCTACTCCTAGGTGATTGCAGAGGTCAGCTTGGACGAGCTTGCCAAATAAATACACCCGCATCGCTGGGATGGGTTTACTCGATCGTGAAGCCTGTGATATCCATTTGGACAATCTGCAGTTCATAAATATCGTCAATAAACCATCATCCCTACACTCATTATCGCGAGAGAGCATGCGTACCAGCTTGAGATACTCGCTAAGCACCTCCTTAGAGTTGTATATCGGCAGATCGACACGATTGAAGCACGTATGCGCCTTGGGGAACAGGAAGCTTTGGTTGGTGCCCGCGAATGCAACATTGAATCGGCGAACACGTCCGTCGCTACTGATAAGACCCTGTTGAGAGACACTCAGTCAGCCAGTGCCAAAAACGACTGTGTCGAACGCCAAGTATGGGCATACCTTGAATCCTTGAGCTGGAACGCGACTGGTTCCTGTCGCGAACTGAAGCAAGCGCACACGGTCCTCATTCTTCATTTCCTCAATCACCTCCCAGAACCACTCAATGTTGTTCAGCTCGAGCTCGGTCGGGTAGTTGTGCGTGAAGAACTTGAAATCGGTGTGCTTCTTCCAGTCTTCCACGTTGATTGAAGGTACACCTGTGACATAGGAATGCATCAGTCATATGCGCCATCCGTTATAACATTGGACAAGACAACCACGACACATACCACACATCAGAAGTTCCAGCTCCTGGTAGTCGAAGAGCTTGAGCAAGCCTTCAGGCACGACGTCGTACAGCGCGGTCAGGAATGACAGCAGTTGGTCGGAGACGCTATCGAGGACGTGGTATTTAAACAGCGCTTCCAGATACCGAGCACGGTTCTCCCGAGTGACATCAATGTTTGCACCACCCTCGACGAGCTCAATAATTTCTGGCTTGCCATTCACCAGGCGTGTGGCAGTAAAGTCGAGGCACAACGGCTCGATGTCGTCGATTTTCTTCACCATCATCGCGCTGTTGTAAATCTCGTCGTCCAAGAACTGCAGGTCTGAAAATGAAATCGGGACGCCGAGAATGTGCTTCAAGAAAGGGAGCGCAAGATGCACCGACACCAAGTGCTCCTCCAGGATCGCCTTGCCAACAAGCCGGCCAGCAAATTCAAAGTAGTGCAGGTGTTCTTCGTGAAAGCTCCCCGAGGTTGCGTTGATCCAATAGCTTCGTTCATCACCAACCGTCGACGAGAAGAGACCGAACTCAGGGTCAAAGAGCTCGGCGAATAGTAGCGTAAACCATTCGCGCATGACACCACCCGCGTCCAGTGCGGGCTCGCCTGCAAACACGACTCGCCAGCGCTGACGAAGCTGGTAGGGCTTCATCGCGCGGACAAGCTCGTACGAGTCCTCAAGCAAGTGGTCGCGACGAACCACAAGCTCTGCGTGGCCGGACTCCCACGGTAGCCACAAGCGGTGGATCTCGGTCGAGAACCACCGAATCTTGTCGGTGAACGGCAGGTTGTGCACTCCTTCGAGGTTCATAATAAGCTCGGAGGTGCCTGTGCCGTCCATAATGTTGATGCGGTAGTGGAAGTCTGTGGCCACAACGTCCGACTCGTTCAGCACAAGTCGGCCGACCGAGTCGCGCACGCGAATGTATCCGATTGACAGGTTGCTGTCGCGCTCGCCATTGATGTAGCGCGCAATGGAGACGCGGTTGCTCTGGTCGCTCTCGATCGAGTCGCGACTCGAGCCCACGCGGCTCATGCGCACCCAGCGGTGCAGCCCATCGTTGGTGGGCATACGCTTCCACTGCAAGCGACGTCCGGCCGCCAGCTGGAGCTTGCTCAGGTGTGGCGGCGCGCCGGACATGCTGCCGGCGCTGCTACTAGGACGTCCGCCGCTGAACGAGTTTCCCCTGGCGATGGCGTCATCTCCGCCGCTCACGATGCTGAGCGACGTGTACGGCTCAGCCTCTCCAATCCTGTCCATGCGCGCGGGGTCCTTCTTCCTCGCGAAGGTGGCCTTGGGGTTCTTCTTCTTCTTGGCGTGATACTTGTCGTTTCCTCTCACGGTCTGGCACAGGTCGCACATCTTTCTCTCGGGGTGGTTGCGGAAGTGGCACACTCCGCAGCGCCACAGCATCTGCTCCATAAAGCTGCACACACGCACGCACGCACATCAGCGACCACGGCTTCCACCAAACCCCCCCACGCTCGAAAATCCCCCCGCGCACCTGTCGTTCAGCTCCTCGCGGTACACGTCCGTGGGCTCCTGCAGGAAGATCTGCGTGGCGAGCATCTGCTGCTCGCGCTGCTCGCGCATGCGCCGCAGGAAGAGCGCGATCAGCACGATGCCCAGCAGCGCGATGAGCGTGCCCGCCACCGCGATGGCCGCCGTGCTCGACATGGCGCGGCCCTTCTCGCCCGCCTGGCGCTCGCGCTCGCTCGCTGCTCCGCTTGGGACTCGCTGCTTGGCTTGTGGCTCGGGAGACGCGCGCTCAACTGCCGCCTGACGCTCGGTGGCGGCGGCCGACGCGCGGCGAGGGATCGAACTGGCCTGGCGCCGACTGGTGCGGCTTCGCTATGGCGCGCCGCCTGTCCGGCCTTTCCGGTCCGCCGTGGGACCTCTGGGAAATGTTGGAATCTTTTATTTGATGGTATGCGATTAGTAAAACTATAGTGAGATGGAAAGGTGGCGGACGCGAGAGTGGATTTTGGGGCGACGGTTCGCTGACTCGAAGGAGCCAGTGCTACTGGTCCGCAGGTTTTTTGTTTTTACTAATGTAGCAATGGTTGAAGTGATGCTCGAGGGATGCCGCTCATGGATGGGAACGGGACTGGTGGGCGGGTGAGAAGCAGGGAGTAGCGGCTTTCTGGCTGCTTTATACCGTCGAGGATGTGGAGACCACAAGAGTGCAGTCTGACGGTCTCCGACCACTTGGGGGTGTCATACGAGCGTTTCCACCGTGTGCGCAGAGGATTACGACTAGCAGTAATGCGTGCAAGTGACGATTGGGGTTGAGGAGCCCATGAATCCCAGCCAAGCAAAATCGACCGGTCCAAAGGCGAGGGCCGACGCTATTGAAAGTGTTTCGAGTCGCAGCCAAAGCTTTTATTGACGCGACGACGGCGGAGGTATGCGTGCGATGCCTCTTTTGCCAGCACAATCCAGACCTGCACGAGCGCAATCCAAGGTCGTATGAAAAATTGCAATTCGACGAGCCATGTCCCGCACACGGAGAAAAAACCGACCGGATAACCAACGCAAGATGCTTTTCTCCAATGGACACTTCGCGAACCGGAAATACTTTCCGATGTTCCTGCGTCTTCCTTCGTTGCTTCAGCTGGCGCAGGTGGTGGCTGAGAAATGGTCGGTCGTGCAAGTCGAGCTCCACGGGCAATATTCTCTCAATCGGATGCGCGCATTTCATGAATACTGGACGTGCACGAACTGGCTGCGTTTACTCTTCTGCTGTGTCGTCACGCCGATTCCTTGTCTCGTCATCAGTATCACGCTCGATGTCGCACCACTTGCGAAACCAAGTGCTGGACGCGATGCAAACTACGTCTTCTGGGCTCGCAGCAGCGTTTTCGCGACCATATCAACATTCTGGATCTTCATGCAGCTTGGATTTTTGGTGCCAAGTCTTGGGATGACACGACGCCGTGCGCTGTCAATAGCTGTTGCCGCCACCCTCTCATGTGTTGGATTTGGATACGTGATTACAGGTTTCATCCCGATGCCCGTTCCTTTTTGGCTTCTTACGGTGACACCCATGTTCATTATTTCAACGACGCCAATTATCACAGCCTATTTCGGCCGCAGATTGAGAAATGATGCAGATCTACGATCAGCTACAATTCGAGCAACAAGTGTCATCGCTCTCCAACTATGCTAGACTTTCATATATCCCATCTTTATCTACGGCTTCAACTCGATCCCGACAGGTTACCAAATGCCGTACATGGTACTATTGCCCGCCATTAAAATTGTCACCAAGAACTTCATGAGCAAACTCATTAATAGCAATGACGACATGATACCTGAAGTGGTCGTCTTCAACATTGACTGTTTCAATGCGGTATATGTGTCGCTAGCAATGCAACACGCAACGACACTCTCAACCTCGTTTACTGTGATGTTCATCGACATTGCCCAGGGTTGTGTATCGGTATACGATGTCTACCAAGCTTTTCAGCCCCTCAAGAAGTACATGGCTGCGATCAATAATAGCAGCCCTCTGCGTGGCAAGAACTTTTTGGAGGTGGCAATTGCACTCGCTCCGAATAATCCCCCTGGTCGAGACGACGAAGCGATACGATCGTCCAAGGGCCGCACAAAGAGATCTAGATTCAATCATCAGTCACCCAGCAACAAGCCGATGAAAACATGGTGTGACATCAGTTCACCAAAAGTGGGTAACAAGGTTTCTCCGCTTAGGCTCTCCAGTACAATCAAAGTCCGGTCTAGTTTGACGCGCAAGCAAATTGAACTAAGCTCAGTGGAAAACCGAGCAGCTTTTTTGCTCGCGTGTAGGAAGTTGTTGTTCACTACCGAGTTTGTAATCCTCATCGAGTACGCAGAGGTGATCATGCCAGTCTTCTACAGTGAGTACAATTTCTTCTCAGTCAACGCGTTTTCATTCCACTAAATGGGTTGTCTCGATTGCAGGCTTGTACACGACAGCCATCTTCTTCTTGCCCAATCGCATTTTCCACCCAACAATCGCCCACATTGATGAACAGCAACTCTGGGCCATGGTTACTAGCGTGCTCGTCTACGCTGCCCTCGAACTGCTATCGCTCATTGCGATGAACCTCGTTCTGTATTATATCACCGGAGTATCGGCAATGCGTCAAGTGGGCTTCATGCTCGAGTCACAGAGCGTGACGATTCAGTCGAAACTGCTCTCGTGGGTGCTTTACGCGGTGGAAAACAATCTGGAGCATCTTGGTGCTGATTATAGCTTCCGGTTCAAATGGCTTCGATCTTCATGAGCCCTTCGTTTCAGCAGTCTGGGAGTGGTTTGTCGCCATCATATCGATTCATGCATTCGTGCTTAGCACGCACAGACACATGAATGATGGAGCAACGCTTTCATTCTCCAGTGTCCGGTGTTCAAGTTTGCTCAATTGACTTCGCCATAGTCGGTGCATCGCAGTCAGTTCGCCTCGTTGCCCAATCACCACTTGCCAGCAAGAATATGTCGATCACCACATGACCAGATCTTCCATCTGAAGCGAAACCACCGCCTGAAAAAAAACGCCACTCGCCTATTTCCAGCGTCTCCGCGGCGCCAATTGCAGCCGCGAGCGGCCCAGTCGACGAACGTCTTCCCTTGCTTTTGCTGCTGCTTCGAGTGACCGAAGAGCTCATCTGCGCTCTTCCGCGTCGCTCCGTTCCCCTCCCGCTCTCCTTCCCACCGCTTCATGGGCGCCGGCGCGTCCGCCGCCAGTCACCCGAAGCCCATGAGAGTCGTGGGCCCCATGCCGCCGATCGGCAGCGTCTCATCGCCCACCAAGATCAACCGCCTGGAACTGTTGCTGTCTTCGCCTCCGTCGTCTCCGTCAGCTCGAGCGTCAGACGGCGAGGACAACAGTCTGATCGAGCCGCACGTGGTGCGAGCAGCTCTCGAGCACATTGCTACAAGCGGCGAGGGCTTCGACGACCCGTTCTTCACGGTCGACCTGGCGCGGATTGCGGCGCAGTTCCGCCGCATGGCAGCAGCCATGCCCCGCGTCGAGCCGTTTTACACCATGAAGTGCCATCCAGACGCGCGAGTGTTCGAGTTGCTCACAGGGATGGGATGCGGCGTCGACTGCGCCAGCAAGCCCGAGATTGAGTTCTCGCTCGCTCACGGCGTCGCGCCGGAGAAGATCATCTTCGCCAACACCATGAAGCAGAGCTCCCATTTGGCGTTCGCTCGGGAGTCGAACGTCCCGCTTATGACTTTCGACAGCCTGGACGAGCTCGCCAAGGTGAAGCGCGTGTTCCCGGAAGCGCAGCTCGTGTTGCGCATCAAGGTCGACGACTCCAAGGCGCGCAGCCAGTTCGGCCCCAAGTTCGGCGTCAACATGAGCGAGGTGCCCGCGATCCTCGAGACGGCTCAGCGGTTCAACCTCAGCGTCGTTGGCGTCTGTTTCCACGCTGGAGTTGGAATCCTGGACGCGTCAGCCTTCACGGATGCCATTGCGCGTGCCAAGGAGGTGTTCGTCATGGCGGAGGCCAACGGCTTTACACTGACGTTGCTCAACATCGGTGGAGGCTTTGCAGGAGACGAGCTGGGGCCAGTCACCTTCGAGGATGCGGCAGCTGCGGTGAATGCTGCACTGGAGGAGCATTTCCCCGAGAGCAGCGGAGTGCGAATCATGTCGGAGCCTGGTCGGTACTACGTGTCCGCTAGTACGGCACTGCATCTCAACATCGTGGGACGCAAGATTGACCCCACGCTAGCGACAAAAGCATTGGAGTTAGATGAATCACAGCATCCAGAGCTCCCGCGGTACATGTACATCCTGAACGACGGTGCTCATGGGTCGTTCAACACGCCACACCTCATCAAGCTGCACGATTTCGCAGTGCTCAAGGCGCCGTACGCCGACAAGTCGGTCCGGATTTCGTGCAGTCTGTGGGGCCCTACAATGGACGGCAAGGACATGATCACGGCCGAGACCAAGCTGCCAATCTTGGATGTCGGCGACTGGATCACCGCGCCGCACATGGGTGCCTATACATTCGCCACGGGCTCAACCTTCAATGGTTTCGCGCTGCCCACTCGTGTGTACATTGAGGCTTCATCTCAAGAAGACCCTGAGACCAAGGACACGACGGAGTGAGAGATCTGCATCCGAGATGAGATAACGCCATAGACAATATCTTTTTTCGATCGTCACCACCTTACCGCATTCGGATGAGGTGGCCGGAGGCGGTACTCTCTGGATGCCATGTGTTCAATGCGTAGCCATCCATAAGAAAGGTCTCTGCACTCATAGAGCACACGCAGTTGCACTGCTCGTTCAAATCGGGCGATCACCTCTCCAGAGCGACGCGAGCAATTTCCGTTGCACGGCAAGTGGTGATGCCCTTGCTCGTCAATTTTCCCTTTCACTCTCTATGGCAAACTCCTTGCGTCCCGGAGCCGATAGGAGTCAAGTTTCGTGCCGTTGTCATCCGACCGCGTTCCAGAAAGCACTGAGGATCGATCCGTCACGCGCCGTCGACAGCAAAGCTCTCCGTGACTCGCCACTTCCCAACTCTCTCTCTCTCTCTCCATCGACCCGATCGATCGGCATGAGACGCCGACTACTGCTATGGCCGTCGCTTTCGTTACTCCAATCCCACGTTGAAGCGCACAAGCTGCTGCTACGATCTCGACCGTCCGACGCAATGACACAAGTCAACCGAGAACTGGCAGAGGGAGCGAACCCCGGATCGACATGCAGCGCTGCCGGCTCCTTCCTCGGCGTAGGCAATACGGCATGTCTGCATGACAACCTGAGTGCCGCCATCTTCCTGCTGGCAGTCATCGTGCTCGTCTCGATCGCCTTCGAGCGATTCATCCACTACACCAGGCGAGCCATCAAGTGTCCGCAGCTGCGACGCATCGTCGGCCGGATCTTCCAGGAAATCATGATCCTCGGCTTCCTCTCCATGGTCATCTTCACGCTCAACACGACCGGCGCCTTCGAGGCGCTCAGCACCGCGTCCTTCGCGTTCGCAGACGAGCTGTCGGGGTCGGAGCGCCTTCACTTCTACGAGTTCTTCCACTACGTCGTCTTCCTCACCATGATCTACTTCATCGCCATCGTGCTGCTGCTTCTTTTCATCGGTACCGTGGCTCCGAAGCTCGTATGGGAGACCAAAGTGCACCGCGGCGGTCTGCGCCGCTACCAGCTCGAGTCGGACGACGAAGATCGACTGGACTACTACCACCACGACAGCGACGACGACAACGACAATGATAACATCAACAACAACAATCGCAGCATCAACGGGTCGTCAAGGCGCAAAATGATGCTCGACTCGAACGGAAACACGGCCAACACACCTCAGGACTCGACGCTATCCGACGATGAGGACGGAAGCCGATACTATGTGCGTCCGAGCCACCAGTTCTCATGGTGCCGCCAAGACGCAAGGAACGATATGATGCAGAGCTTTGCGGCCATGCGAGAGCGATCCAAGTCGGGTATGGATCTGGCGCTTGGTGCTCGAGCGTATTCGCTACTACTGCATCGTTACCAGCGAGAGAGCGGCTGGTGTTTCCGACTGAACCTGCGCAAGCAGTGGCAACTGTACAAGAGCTTCGAGCTGTTGGCTTACAATATCTGCCAGAACCGATCGGGCTACATCTACAAGAACGCGAAGGAGATGGAGCGGCTATTTGACGTTCGTCCGGCCGCGGCGACTCACTCACCGCTGGAGATGCTCGATGACCAATGCATCACCGGCGGAGAGGACGATATTTGTAGTCCTCCACCGGGTCCTCCGTTCACCTTCGAGGAATACCATGTCTTGTGCATGCGAAACCTGCTCTTCCACATCACGGAGCTGCATCCCAGTGCGTTCGTGATCCTCGTGGTCATCAGTATTCTGCCGTCGGCATTCCCAGCATATGCTCACTGGATCTTTATTGGGGTTGGCGCTCTCCTACTCCTCATCAACGTCGTCATCCTGTTCAAGGTGTTCCGAATCCTTCGCGGCATCGTCGATGACCGGCTACGAGTGTTCACGATGCGAGAGATCCAAGCGAGAATGGACAGAAAGGCGGCGAGACAAGGTGGTGGTGCGTCTCAGTCGCAACTACACCCGCGGAAACGAACTTTCAAGGCGGCTGCGCTGGCGGTACGCGCGATTTTGCGGATGCAGATGTCGGCGCTGTGTCACCGTGCGCTCCACCACCACGACCATCTGTTCTGGTTGTCAAGTCCCAAGCTTCTTCTGCGGTTGTTTCAGTTCGCGACCATAGGACAGGCATTTTACCTGGTGTGGTTGTCGCTGGTGGAAACTCAAGCCGTGCTGCACGAGTCTTCGCCTGCTGCCAAGTGGTACTACATGACCATCATGCTAGCTCTACCCGCGCTCGCGCTTTTTGTGGTCACCCCGATGACGATGCCGAGTCTCGTGTTAGTGATGAGTCTCACGGGCATCTTTGCCGAGCTCAACGCGGAGACGGAGGAAGGTGGCGTACTAAAGAAGTCGAGCAAGCGGACGATGCAGGAAGAGTCCAAGATTCGTATGCGAATGATGCGCCGATCCTATCTGCGTAGCCACTACTCTGACGACGACGATCGATACATTTCTCGTTTGAATATCGGGCACAACAGCAGCAGCAACAACAACAACAACAACTTTTCACTCGAGGACGGTGTGAACTCGAGTGAACGATTGGTTCGCGGCAGCCGTGCTACGAATCCTCCATGCGTCGAGGGCGTCACTGTGGAGGCTCAATCTAACGTCAATGATGTTGGAAACGTGAGACATGGCGTTGGCTTGGGTTCACAAAGTAGTCAGCAAGAAGATCTTGCAAAGTGGTCGGAAGCGATGTATATTCGCTGGACACGAAGGCGTTCAATGCGAAGCACTTCTTGAGAAGGGCCTAGCTACCTAGTGGCATACCAGCGCTGCACTCGTCACTTGTTTCATCGCAAGCAGGAGCTCTTGCAGTGCAGGTTCAAATCTGAAGATTCACGCCCCGCCCACTTCTATACCGAGCTTGAAGCTCGATGGGCAAGTCGCATGTTCGTTTCGGCTGGTACGCATGCGTTCATGTCGACAATACAGTAAAAAACACGAGGCGACGCATGCATGTGGCTTCATACAGCGTGCCTGGTCGTGGTGCGCACAGCTTTTTTCCGCTTCTTTCGCTTTCTATGGGCAGCTCCACGTGTTCTGGAGTAGATAATTTTTAGTCAAGAACTGCGTCAAGTTTCGTGCCGTTGTCATCCGACCGCGTTCCAGAAAGCACTGAGGATCGATCCGTCACGCGCCGTCGACAGCACAGCTCTCCGTGACTCGCCACTTCCCAACTCTCTCTCTCTCTCTCCATCGACCCGATCGATCGGCATGAGACGCCGACTGCTGCTATGGCCGTCGCTTTCGTTACTCCAATCCCACGTTGAAGCGCACAAGCTGCTGCTACGATCTCGACCGTCCGACGCAATGACACAAGTCAACCGAGAACTGGCAGAGGGAGCGAACCCCGGATCGACATGCAGCGCTGCCGGCTCCTTCCTCGGCGTAGGCAATACGGCATGTCTGCATGACAACCTGAGTGCCGCCATCTTCCTGCTGGCAGTCATCGTGCTCGTCTCGATCGCCTTCGAGCGATTCATCCACTACACCAGGCGAGCCATCAAGTGTCCGCAGCTGCGACGCATCGTCGGCCGGATCTTCCAGGAAATCATGATCCTCGGCTTCCTCTCCATGGTCATCTTCACGCTCAACACGACCGGCGCCTTCGAGGCGCTCAGCACCGCGTCCTTCGCGTTCGCAGACGAGCTGTCGGGGTCGGAGCGCCTTCACTTCTACGAGTTCTTCCACTACGTCGTCTTCCTCACCATGATCTACTTCATCGCCATCGTGCTGCTGCTTCTTTTCATCGGTACCGTGGCTCCGAAGCTCGTATGGGAGACCAAAGTGCACCGCGGCGGTCTGCGCCGCTACCAGCTCGAGTCGGACGACGAAGATCGACTGGACTACTACCACCACGACAGCGACGACGACAACGACAATGATAACATCAACAACAACAATCGCAGCATCAACGGGTCGTCAAGGCGCAAAATGATGCTCGACTCGAACGGAAACACGGCCAACACACCTCAGGACTCGACGCTATCCGACGATGAGGACGGAAGCCGATACTATGTGCGTCCGAGCCACCAGTTCTCATGGTGCCGCCAAGACGCAAGGAACGATATGATGCAGAGCTTTGCGGCCATGCGAGAGCGATCCAAGTCGGGTATGGATCTGGCGCTTGGTGCTCGAGCGTATTCGCTACTACTGCATCGTTACCAGCGAGAGAGCGGCTGGTGTTTCCGACTGAACCTGCGCAAGCAGTGGCAACTGTACAAGAGCTTCGAGCTGTTGGCTTACAATATCTGCCAGAACCGATCGGGCTACATCTACAAGAACGCGAAGGAGATGGAGCGGCTATTTGACGTTCGTCCGGCCGCGGCGACTCACTCACCGCTGGAGATGCTCGATGACCAATGCATCACCGGCGGAGAGGACGATATTTGTAGTCCTCCACCGGGTCCTCCGTTCACCTTCGAGGAATACCATGTCTTGTGCATGCGAAACCTGCTCTTCCACATCACGGAGCTGCATCCCAGTGCGTTCGTGATCCTCGTGGTCATCAGTATTCTGCCGTCGGCATTCCCAGCATATGCTCACTGGATCTTTATTGGGGTTGGCGCTCTCCTACTCCTCATCAACGTCGTCATCCTGTTCAAGGTGTTCCGAATCCTTCGCGGCATCGTCGATGACCGGCTACGAGTGTTCACGATGCGAGAGATCCAAGCGAGAATGGACAGAAAGGCGGCGAGACAAGGTGGTGGTGCGTCTCAGTCGCAACTACACCCGCGGAAACGAACTTTCAAGGCGGCTGCGCTGGCGGTACGCGCGATTTTGCGGATGCAGATGTCGGCGCTGTGTCACCGTGCGCTCCACCACCACGACCATCTGTTCTGGTTGTCAAGTCCCAAGCTTCTTCTGCGGTTGTTTCAGTTCGCGACCATAGGACAGGCATTTTACCTGGTGTGGTTGTCGCTGGTGGAAACTCAAGCCGTGCTGCACGAGTCTTCGCCTGCTGCCAAGTGGTACTACATGACCATCATGCTAGCTCTACCCGCGCTCGCGCTTTTTGTGGTCACCCCGATGACGATGCCGAGTCTCGTGTTAGTGATGAGTCTCACGGGCATCTTTGCCGAGCTCAACGCGGAGACGGAGGAAGGTGGCGTACTAAAGAAGTCGAGCAAGCGGACGATGCAGGAAGAGTCCAAGATTCGTATGCGAATGATGCGCCGATCCTATCTGCGTAGCCACTACTCTGACGACGACGATCGATACATTTCTCGTTTGAATATCGGGCACAACAGCAGCAGCAACAACAACAACAACAACTTTTCACTCGAGGACGGTGTGAACTCGAGTGAACGATTGGTTCGCGGCAGCCGTGCTACGAATCCTCCATGCGTCGAGGGCGTCACTGTGGAGGCTCAATCTAACGTCAATGATGTTGGAAACGTGGAAGCTGGACCGATGTCGCCCACAAATAGCGTTTTCCTGCGCATATACGACTCGCCCACAGCTGCAGTTCAGCATAGCAAAATGGCTCTCGCGGATCGCATACTGTCTCCGAGCTCGCGACGTAGTGACGGTGATCGGATGTCATTACTCGGACGAGCCAGGAGAGGAGCTCAGGCAAGTAACTCTCGACGCTACTCACGTGAGTCTGGGCGGTCTCGCAGCTCCAGCTACAACAGTGACACAATCACCAGCAACCATAGCTACCGAAGTCTGGGATACAGCAGCTCTGTTGGGCGAAATGGTACCACGTCAAGTTGCTATAACTCGCGTGGTGGATCTTGGGGAAGAGCAACACCCAAACATAATTCCTTCGGAAGCTTTGGACGCGATGACAGCGGGTATTCTGGAGCGAGTAGACACTTCGACCTTGCAGCTTTCCAAGCAGCAGGAGGGAACGCGCGAACTGCACTGAATAGCGTTTACCACAGCCCACGCCGATCGCGGAATCGACCGGAGTGGTCCCAAGCTCCCATGGAGAGCATCACAACGCCTGGGAATCAGGAACCGCAGCAGGAAAGTCATTCCTCGGTACCAAGTGCAAGTAGCAGCAACAAAGACGACGCCATGGATCAGTCAAACCGTAAGATCCCCGGCGAGGACTCAGATCCTTTGAGCCCAGCTGCCTCGACCTTCAAGAGCTATTGCTCCAAGTACGGTGGCTACCCTGAGCAGTGAAACACAACGCGCGAGTAAAGAACTGCATCTCTGCGAGAACTAGAGACATATATCCAATGATGGATCTGCATAGACGTACAACAACACACCATTCACGAACCCGAGGCATAAGCACACCTGCGTTTAGATGGATATTGTTTGCCTACTCTGCTGTGTTACGAGCCTCCAGCTGCGAGTGGCTTGTTATAACCGTACTTGGGCCGCATAGCTCGCTTCTCCTCCTGCGAGCAGAAAAAGTGTCAGCAACATAATTATCTTCGCTAACACTACCAGCATGGTTGCAAGTACCATCGAGATGTCATTGTCCGAGTAGACGAGTCCCAAGTCCGACTTTGGAGCTCCAGTATCCCCGCTAGTCGATGACAACACTTGCGAGGAGCTCACTTGCTGAACAAGACCCGGTGGAGCAACTGCGGCAGGAGTACCAACTGCTGGAGGAACTGGAATTGCAGCAGCGACCCCGAGTTGCTGGTTCATATAGGCCAACGCAGCAGGTGGGACGCCTGGAGCAGGAGCACCAGGTGGAGCAGTCACGACTCCACCAATAGGTCGTGGCGGAACTACACCCGGTGGTGCAGCACCCCACATCGGCGGTGGCACGCCAGGGACACCAGGAACACCAGGAATACCGGGCACGACGCCAATTGGCCGAGGAGGATACATTCCTGGTGGTTGGCCAGGGATGGGGAAAGGTGGTCGGGGCGGAATCATCCCCATCATGGGCGGGGGCGGCGGGCGCACACCTGGAAATCCGCCAGGCACCATCGGCATCCCCATGGGCATCGGCGGGACTCCCAGTCGGGGCTTCTTGGTCGGATCTGCATCGATTTCACGCGAGACACAAACGGAAATGAGCCGATCCATCCACGTTGCATCCAGGACCCACCGGTCGCACCGTCGACGCCACCCTCGCCGGGCACGCCCTGCATGCCGTAGATCTCCAGGTCGACGCTCTCGCGGCCGGCCTTGGCGTTGGGCACGGCCTCTAGCTTCTCCTTGTGCACCTGCATGGCGTGGATGACCATGCCGCTGGCCGTGTTGAGCTTCTTGTGGCACAGCTGGCACTTGAAGTGGCGCGCCTTCTGGTGCAGGATGAGCACCTTCTCATCGTCAAAGTTGCGGTCGCAGTAGTAGCAGTAGATGCGCCGCGGCGCCGCCTCGGCGCCATCCTCTCTGCGCTTCTTCTTGCCCATGTTGCGCCGCGGGAAACCACTCGGCGACTGTATGCCGAGGAAAGGTCGGCGTTGGTTGGCCTTTCCCACTCGAATACAAGGCCCTTGATCTTCATGGCCCATCTCAACTGCCCCTCAACCCAGTAAACGCCCACTGTACCAACCGCATACAGGACGAATCGCAACGGACAGTCAAGTTTACGTGGCACTTGGCGCGTTTCCCTCCAATTGGGCAACCGCCGAGTATACAACCATCGGGGGCACCGTTGCCTGTTCGGGGTCGCGCCGTTTTGGCTCGCTTCTTCCACGTGTCCCCGTCAGCCCCCACAAGCCAACGCGACCGGCGGGCGGAGCGCACTTTCCGAGCGACGGCAGCGGCAGCCAGCGGCGTCCCCAGCCTCCCCAGTCCCCGCAGTCCCCGCAGCCCCCGCAGGCGCGACCGGCCGCCATGCTCGAGTACGACAACTCGGCGTTCTACTACTTCTCCATCTCGCTCTGCGTGCTCTACGTGGTGCCGGTGACGTACCTGTCGGTGCGGCGCATCGTGTTCGGGCTCTTCCTCAAGGACCGGCTCATCGACCGCCAGAATGTGCGCTGCGAGCGCGAGCTGCGCAAGATGAAGCAGCTCGAGGCCGAGAAGACCAAGCTCTCGAACGTGTTCTCGCCGCTCTTCGTCGCCAACCTGCTCGTGCTCGCGGCCATGTGGTACGGGCTCTTCCACATGGTCTCGCTGCTGCAGACCGACTCGGAGATCAAGTCCTTCGACCCTTTCGCCATCCTTGGCATCGCAGCAGGCGCGTCCGAGCGCGAGATCAAGCGCGCATACCGCAAGATGAGTCTGCTCTACCACCCGGACAAGAACATTGGCGACGCTGTTGCGGAGCAGAAGTTCATGCTCGTTGCCAAGGCCTACGAGGCGCTCACGGACGAGGTCGCCAAGGCCAACTACGAGAAGTACGGCAACCCGGACGGTCGCCAGGCGCTGCAGCTGTCGATCGGCCTCCCAACCTTCCTTATGGACCCCGCCAACCACAACGTTGTGCTCTTCCTGTACCTCATCATCCTCGTGATTGCCATCCCGTCGTGCGTTGCGCTGTGGTACAGCCACTCGAAGAAGTACGGTGACTCGATGATCATGTACGACACGTACGGCTTCTACAACTTTGCCATGTCCCAGAACTCGCACCCGCGCATGCTTCCCGAGATCCTTGCTGGCTCGGCCGAGTTCCGCGAAATCCCGCGCCGCCCGGCCGACGATGTTGAGCTAAACACGCTTTTCAAAAAGTTCAAGGCTGCCGACATGATTGCCAAGCCGAAGTTCAACCACCCCGCGATTGCCAAGGCCAACGTGCTGATCCACGCTCACTTTATGCGCGAGAAGCTCAGCCCGCTGCTGAAGGAGGACCTCAAGACGATGCTGCAGAAGGTTATTAAGCTCGTGGATGGTATGCTCGAGATCTCGGTGATGAAGAGCTGGCTGCAGACCACGCTGAACTTGATCGAGCTGCAACAGTTCCTGACCCAGGCGCTGTGGTTCAAGGACCCGCCGTTCCTCCAGCTGCCGAACATCACGGAGGCCGAGGTGAAGCACATTGTGACGGGCAAGAACGCGGTGCGCAGCATGCACCAGTACCTCGCGATGGAGCCGGACCAGCGCAAGGGTCTGAGCGGTCTGACCGATGAGCAACGAGACGAGGTGAACAAGGTGATTGACATGATGCCGCACATGGAGCTTGCGATCACGATTGGCGTTGAGGACGAAGAGGAGATCGCGGAGGGCGACATCATGACGGTGACGATCAAGATTACGCGCAAGAACGTGAAGGAGGGCGACACGTGCGACCTTGTGTACGCGCCGCACTTCCCGTACCCCAAGTCGGAGCGCTGGTTCTGCCTCGTCGGTGACGCCAAGACGAACCATTTGCACGCTTTCGGCAAGATCACATCGCAGGAGCGCACAGCCGAGCTGAAGCTGCACCTGCAGGCGCCGCCCAAGGCTGGCACGTACCAGCTGGACATTTTTGTCAAGTCGGACTCGTACATTGGCCTCGATCTCCGCGCTCTTGCTAAGGTGAGCTTTGTCGTTGTTGCACCTTTCATTCCAGTTGCAGTGTCTCTAACGTGTGTCTTGTATCTGGCTCCTCTCAGTTTAATGTTGTTCCGGCGTCTACGCTGCCGGTGTACCAGCCCCATCCGGAGGACCTGGAGTTAGATAACGAGCCGACGCTGTTCGAGCAGGTGATGAACGCAGGCGACTCGAGCGACAGTGAGGATGAGGTGGACGACGAAGAGGAGACGGAGAGCAAGAAGGATAAATAGACGCCTCCCCCACCGTGCTAGCCAACCCCAGCGACGCCGAGCGGCCGCCCGAGTGAAGGCGGCCGCTCGCTAATCGATGTCAACCGTGTCTGCCTTGAGTTGCTACGTTGTATTTTGCGGATGGTGATGTTGACGTTGACTGCAGCGGTGTCCGACGCCGCGTAAGCCGCCGAGTGAGTGTCTCTCCGTTCGCATGACGCCCGTGTTCGGTACCGCAAGTCGCGTTAATAGATTCGGTTGAACCCACTGAATGAATCGCTCGTGTCAAACGCGTATAGTGCGAACACTTTCGAGGTTTTCGACCTCTTTGAGTTCGGTGCGGCGATGGGAGGCAGCAGCACCTCGCATACAAACACCAAGTGCGTGCGTTTCCTGGGCCATCACCTCGCCAGACGGAACGTCCATACAAATCGCAAGAGAAACCCACCATCAATCGGCCTTTCTCCTTATCCCCGACGCAGGGGGGAAGGTGCTCGAAGTCGACGATTCCGACGCCGCAGGGCTCCTTCGTCGTCGCCATGGACTCGCCCGGGCCCCCGCGGGGCGAGGGCACGCCCACGACCAGCTTCATCCTGCTCGAGGGCCGCGAGAGCCTGCCTGATGTGCTCTCGCCCTCGGTGGACGCGGCGCCGCGCCGCGGAGGCTCGCGGCTGTTGAACGCGCTGTCTCGGCGGACGCCCCCGCTGGCGGCGGCTGGGAGTGGCGAGGTGGTGACGATGGACGGCTTCCAGCAGCGGCCGAGGGAGGACTCGATCAGCGACCTGTTCCCGATGAACGTGAGCGTGTTCACCAACCCGGAGAACATCATGCCGTCGCGCCAGGACTCGATCCTGATCGACACGGACTCGCAGCAGCAGGAGCAGCAGATGATGCAGAACTCCAACACGCTCATGCCCGCCGGATCGCAGTTCCTCAACGGCAGCCAGAGCACGGCTACCATCGGCAGCGCGTCGATCAACAGCAGCACACTCTTCGCGTACCCGTCGACAGGCTCCGTTCTCCACGCAGTGTATGAGCAGACGGGCAAGGGCACGACCACCAACACGAACGGATCGCGAGAACCCTCGTTCGAGGGCGACCACGTGTTCCAGGATATTGCAAATAGTATCGCGACCTCGCGCGCGTCTGCCAGCGGAACAGCGTACGACAAGGATGAGGTTGGAATCGCCGGAAGGAAGCGGTGCTGGTGCGGAACGACGCATGCGTCTCCCCGACAGTGGCTGGCATCATTGTGGGAGCGACTTACTAATGACTGGGATACCATCTTCCAAATGGGCACCCTCGCTGTGAGCATTTGCAGCGTGCCGATTGCCGTGACTATTGCATGGGCGTTGGATTCCTCACAAGACCTCCGATTCGGCACCCGATGTCGGCTTTCAGCCACAAGCCATGTCGACAGCCCCTCGGTTCCGTACCTCGCTGCAGTGCTGATCCCCATCATGAATTATGCGGTTCTGTTTGTTGTATCGCTCTGGGTTGGCATTCTCTGCAGCCGCAGTCGCAAGCGTGTGTTGAAAAGCGGCCCTGCTGCAATCAGCTCCAACCTGAGTACGTTCGAAGTGTTTAGATGTACTGTTGCTGACGTGGTTACTCACCGGAACATCTATATCTCGCAGCGTCGGCTTTCATGCTACCTTGCTACGAGCCTATCTGGTACTGCATTTCGTGTCTGTCAGCAATCGGCCTCATCCTTTATCTGTCAAGCTACACAGTCTCCACAGACACGGACCCTGATGCTCCTAGAGTGTCAGACCTTGGTGGAAGCGCAGGGTACCCGTGCAATGTAGCCACGCTGCCGTTCGTGTGGGTCTTGCAGCTCCTCCCAATGCTCATGATCCAGCGCAGCGTATCCCAGGAAGCTGTTGTTCGCGCCATTGTCTACTCTGGCGGCGTGTGCATCGTCATGGTGATTTGTTACGTCTGCCTTTTCAACCAGGGCAGACATATCCTTGACTCGATCTCTACATCGGTTCACCTCGTGCTACTCGCCTTCTACATCTGGGCCAAGTTTGGTTTCCACGCACGCGCCACCTTCGACTTCTTTTTCGTGATGGCCGTTGTTTCAGCTATCGCGAACGTGACAGTGCACACCATGGGAATAGTATCAGCGGATCCCAATACGACAATCCCGATTACTCAGTGCGTCGTGGGTTCGCTGGACGCGATGATTATGGTCTCGATCCTGCTATCGCTGCGTGCAGATACAAGATATTGGCTCGCGATTGATGATGGTAATGGCGGCACGGGAGTGACATCGAACGCCATGAAGCGATACGTGCGATTACTTTCTGAGCGTGGATTGATCACAAACTTTTCCACCCGAACGTCAGTGTACGATGTCCACCGCATGATTGAAGAGCACCGCAAGAATGTTGTCGACTTTTCGGCTCTGCAACTCGACTGTGTAATTGCTCAAGGTGCGACATCTATCGTCATGCGCGGCTCTCTTCGTCAGAGCGGCACGGCGATTGCCCTCAAGATCTACACTTCCGTCCAGGTTACATACGAAGAGGTCCAGCGCTTTTCTCGCGAGACTGCGCTTAACGTCCAGCTGTCGCATCCGAATGTCGTTCGGTTTTACGGCTTGTGTGTTGTGCCGCCTTCCATTTCTCTCATCTTCGAGTTCTGCGAGTATGGTGGACTCGATGTGGCGTTGCGAGCAACCGTGGAAGGCTCGACATCATGGAGTTTGTCAACCAAGCTAAAAGCCTGGCTGGATGCGTGCAAGGCAGTCGCATACTTGCACAGTTTTTCTCCACCGCTACTCCACCGAGACATTAAAACCGACAACTTCCTCATCGGCCAGGACTATCTGCTCAAGCTTGCCGACTTTGGCGAGGCAAATTTGCTGCGTCCTCGCAGTGATGGCACAATGACAATCGCAGGAACAGTCGACTACATGGCACCGGAAATGATTATTGGGGGCAAGACGGCTCGCTACGGAACAGCGGTGGATGTGTACAGCCTGATGATCACGCTGTGGCAGATTCTCGTACCCGACCGTAGCCCTTGGGGAGCCAAGACGCATCTCGAAGTTTATCAGTGCGTCACGAATGGCGAGCGACCGCCGCTATTGCCTACGATTCCGCGCGGGTGTGCTGACATCCTAGTCGCAGGGTGGGCACCAAACCCAGCGGACCGCGTGTCAGTCGACGAGGTTATTCCTAAGGTGCATCGGTTGTGGTTATACTCGCTACACCAGAAGAAGCTGACGCGGACGAAGTGAACGTCAAAGGGAGGACTTTAATTTATCTATTACGGCGCAGTCTTGCCGCCGACGGAGCTGCTCACAACGAAACACCAGGATGCAGTTCAATCGAGGCAATTTACACTAAATAACATTGAGTGAAACATTATAGCTCCGTGAGCGACCGTGTGTCCTCGTCAGGGGCTTCAGCGCGCTTGTCCTTGTCGCGGTGCCGATGCTTTCGCCCAGTCTCATCCGCTTTCTTCTTCTTCTTGGGCTTTTTGGACTTCCCTTCCTGAGCGCTTGTAGAGCTTACAACAGCCTTTGAGTGCTGCTTCTTCAGCTTGTCTCGTTGCGCTTGGCGCTGCTTCATCTGCAGCTTCTTCTTGCGCTCCTTCTCTTGCTCTTGCATCGCCTGCCAGTCCGCGTTAAACGCGCTTGCATTCTCCGGCGCGGGTGATAGAAACTCGTCGCCCGCTACAGATGATAACGCGTCACTTTCGTTGGAAACCGAATCGCTTCGACTGAAATTGTCGGCGGGGATGGTCTCAAGACCATCGTCCACATACAGTGCTGATTCCGCCCGAGATGGTGGAGCACGGGAGTAACGTCCGAGTACAAAACTGTCGACGCTGCTGTCTTGACTCAGCACAGACGCCGTTGACGACGGACGGCGCACGGGGGACATGTCAAGTGACGGTGGAGTTTTCCTCCGTGTGGGGCGGACCTCGAAACTGAAGCCTCCATCATCGACATCCGAGCCATTCTCGCCCTCGTCCGAATCCTCCGGCTTTGAGGACTCAGTAGAAGCTGTCACATCCAGTTCGTCTATCGCCGAACCTCCCATGAGTGCATGGATATCCACGTCCTTGGAGTTATCAAATAACTCTAAATCCGCATCCTTATGGAGACTCTTCGAGGTATCGACCCTTTCGATGCGCGAAACAAACGAGTTTTGAGGCATAGGTACGTCCTCTTCATTGTCGAGGCTGGGAGGGGAACTCCTCGTTGCTACTAGTGACGTTGAGTTGTCGTCATGATCAACTGGATCAGACTTGAGCAAGGTCACTGCATCGTTATGCTTCCCATCCTTAGAGAGATGGAGCTCGTCGTCTGAAGATACCACCTCATCAGCAGTCAACACATCGATATCGTTCATCGATGACGGATTTGCAGGCTGCTGCACAGGCAAAAGTTCAGGTTCAGCAGCTTCGAGTTCCTCGTCTCCACCCGGTTTGTTACTCGCATTATCGGCTAAATCAGAGGGATGCGCTGTGGGAGGCTCGTCGTCGTCATCATCAAATAAACCAGATCGAGTAACTGGCACGAAAGACGCCGGCTGTCCTATCGACGGCCGAGTCTTCCGTCGATTTCTGCTTGTCTTGACCTTCTTCCAATTGATAGCAAAGTCCTCGTCCGAATCAGAGGTATCACCACCACTTGTTGCAATGGTGGAGCTTAGGCTTGGTGGTACCGCAAACGTTACCTCTGCACTCTGCGTCGCCAAGTCCTTCTCAGATGAAATCAAGGATGCCGTTAATTTCTTGTCGCTTGAGTCGTCTTCACTGCTATCACTGAGGTGTTGACTTGCTAAATGTGATGAAGAGACAACCTCATCGTCCTTCTTTGAGGCCTTAGTCTCGGAAGTATTCACGTCCAATGTAGTCTCTGCGCCATAGAGATTCGCCATGTCCGCGTCACTGGAAGTATCGAAGAGTGCATCGATAGAATCTGCGTCATTTTGTTTCTTCGTCGGTGTCTTGGTCACTGGCACCACATCTTGATTTTTAGCTTTCTTCGAGTTTGAGGTAACAACAGAGGTAGGCGCCTCATCAGGCGAATCTTCAGCCCACTTTGGAGTAGCTCGGTCCTTTGAAGACCGTCGACGTTGTCGTGCCACCGATCGCTTGTTCTTCAGAGATTCAAATTCTTCTTCGTCCTCTTCTTCTGCTACTACCGCATACTGCAAATTGTCGGGTTCAGGTGATGTAGCAACTTCGGGTAGCTTTTTCTTTGACCTCTTCTTAGATCGCCGCTTCTTGGCGATCTTCGACGCTGACTCGTCTTCTTCACTCCCCTCTGACTTGGTTGCACCTCCTTCAAAGAGTGCTTCATACCCACCATTTCCAGCTAGGCTTGTTTCCTTCTCTGCTTCGTCGTCAAAAAGGGAAGCAAACGAGTCTCTCCTCTTTTTCGGTTGCTTGAATTTGGCTTTGTCGTACGAGACAACTCCCTTGTCAAGGCGATTGCTAGACGACACTACTCCCCACTTCGACTTTGGCGCTTCGTTGTCACTGTCGCTATCCCCATCAAAGATACTTTCTTTGCGAGGCTTGTTGCTTTCATAAACAGGTGCTGACGATTTTCTCCGATCAGACTGAATGTGCTTGGGGTTTCCACCTTTGCGATTCTTGATCAGACGTTTGAGGGCCGCTAGTTCACCCTCGAGTGAAGAGATTTTGTCAACGATGACATCAGCATCACTCTCGTTCGACTCGGACCCATTGCCACTTTGATCGTACACGCGCTGTTCAACGAGAGTAGATGCTTCGAAGACATATTGCTGTTCGTATCGCGGAGCGTCCCTAGTTTGTCTTCCGATGGACGATCGAGGTCGCTGATCTTCTGGGATGCGATTGCTTGACTGCCTACCAAATGACGACGTGCGAGCAACTTCTTGGTGTTGCGAAGGCTCTTGAGTACTTTCTCGTTGTCGGCTAGAACGCGGTGGTTGGCGGGCTGGAATATAGCTTCCAGTAGCGGGATCAAAAATGTAATCGTTTGGACGCTCGAACTGCGCGAAGATGTCATCAACTGAATCCGAAGTTGATTTCTTTCGATTAGCGGAGCTCGAGTGATTATGGAGGTCTTGCATAATGTTATGAGAAGTGTTCCGGTGCTCTTCATCATCTTCATCATGGTCATGAGTAGCAAATCGGTCTCCTCCAAAACGCGAGTCGCGCATTTGAACACCCGCGGGTACTGCGTACGTGGCTGTTCCAAACCCAGGCGCGCTCTTCACATTGCTCCAAGTAAACCCCCCGTTCTGTCTCTTGGGCGAATCGAACTCGACATCGCTATCACGCCGTGACCCGACAACGTGCTGTTGTGTAGAACTGCGAAACTCGTGAGATAACCCTGATGGAGTGCCGACTTCGTCCTCATTTGGAGCTCCATTGTCGTTCAAAAAATCCAGGTCGTCTTCCTCTTCATCACGTCTCGCGTCAAAACGGCTGACACCAACAGAGTACTGCGCACTCGTTGGTACGTCAACCGTATTCCACGAACGACTGGGCAAGTTGACGTCAGCAAACGACACCGCATTGTGGCGATCAACTGCTTTTGGAGATTCAAACAGATCATCGAACGTGTCTCGGCGCTTGAGCGATTTGCTGGACTTCTTTCTCTTTGACTTGGGGGACATCTTGGTCGTTTCTGGTACCATGAAAGTATTAGGGCGAAGACTAGCACTAGCGTCGACCGTAGCTGCCATTGTGTTTCGAAGAGTATCAGCTCGTTCCTGCGGTCTGGGCATGACATAGTCACCGCTATCACCCATCGAATATCGAGTCGTCGATGCAGAGGCAGCGGGTTCTCCCATATAACCTTCGGGGACAAATTTCCTTGGTCCCAAACTCTCGCGCCGAGCAATCGCAGGTGCTACTTGCTGTGACTCCTTAGGTTGGTCAACATTTTGAGACACCTTGGCTTTATCGGAGCTTGGAGGAGCGGGCGCTTTATCAGGTGTCTTGGCGCTCGACATGCCGAAAAAGCGTTTTAAAGCCCCAGTTAGCCCGTGCTCTTTTGTGTTGCTAGACGGCTGCGAGGTTGATTCGCTTCGTGGTACATTTGAAGCACTCTCTGGGGAGCTCGCTCCATGCGATGGGGCATCCACGATGCTAAATGATTCTTGCCCACTCGAAAATCTGTTATTGCTGGACGCCGGAACAGCGATACTGTTTACCCATGCAGCATCTTCAGCCATCCTTCGCTGAAGCTCTTCTTCCTTCTTTTTCTTTGCCAGCTTTTCCGCCATCGACTCCTCGAAAAAGCCAGGTGTGTCATCAACTACGAGCTCATCCGCATCATCATCATAAAATGTTGGACGTGTTGGTGGTGCAACAACGGGAATCGGTTTTGGCGCCACCTCCAGCTCGTCAAGTGTCATTCGGCTGTTAGGAGTAAAAAATGACGCAGCAAAGGTATTGCGATCAGGCACAGCAACAGGAGACACTTGAACTTCCTCTGTTGGAGCATCTTTGTTTTTCTGCTGCTTTTCCCGCTTGTCTTTTTTGGACTTCCCGTGGAACAAGCCCTTGATGTTTACTTTCAACGTACTTTGACGCAATTGATCAGGTTCGTTTCGTGAAGGCCGAGAAACTGGAGTATTAGCTGTTGAAGAAGGCTGCCGAGAAACAGGGGTGTCCGCTTTTGAAGAAGGTTGATCAAGTATCCTTGGTTCTACCGGCGCAGGACGAGGCATCGATGCACGACCGCCACTCCCAAAGTCATCGTCTGCGCTTTTGTCGTCGTCGTCGTCGTCATCATCATAGTTGAATTGCTCAGAGAATCCGTTCCGATTAAACCCAAAGCCGGACGCTGGAGCAACTCGACTTGCTGGTGCAGTCTCTAGTTGCAGCTGGTATGACGCCTTCACTTTATCACGCCATTCTTCAACTGCTGAATGGCTTCCGGTACTGTCCGCAAACCCGTCAGAGAAGTTTGAGCTCTGAAAACCCGCTTCAGGCCGACTAGCAGTTGAGGGTCGGGTAGCCATACCCCCATCGTCGTCATCATCTTTAGGCTCGGTGAACCACGCGTCTTCCGCGTTGTTGAACAGCGAAGCACTGGTCCGTTGTTCGCGAGATTCTATTGTGGTTGTGCCATTCGCAACTTGTCTCGGTTGCGCAATCGTCACTTGTGCCTTTTGTGAGCTCCCAGTTCCAAATCCCTTCTTTGCTTTCTTTTTGTCGCGCTTTGCGGACGATGGAGTAATGGCGTGTAGAACGGAGGCGCGGAAACCTCCGCGCTTGTCTGATGCAACAGATGTAGGAGTATGCATTACGCCTGACGACTCTGCATCCGAGCCTGCGAAGTCGAAGTTCGAGTCTTTCTGTGATTTTCGAGCCTTACCAACAGCCGCTGCATGATCCGATGCGCACGCGGCGCACACGCGATGTTTACGCTGAGACGACTCAAAGAAGAGGAAGGACGAGCACTCGGAGCACATGACACGGCCGCAGGGTCTAAGCAGCCATCCCATCAGAATCATCATCTCCACGCAGGATCAAACTCACCCTCCACGCACCTGCAGTGGTGCTTGCGGCGCACGAGCGAGAAGCCCGACGCGCATATGGTGCACGCCGAGACGCGCGCCTCGTCGTCCCAGTCCACGTCGAACAGTTCCTGGCTGCCCTTGCGCCTCACCTTCCTGTCCTTCTTGACGCTGCTCGCTTCTCGAGCGCGCGGCTGCTCGCTCCTGCTCGCCACTCGCTCGCGTTTGGCGCTGGCCACGCGACTCGCAGGCGTTGCCAGCGACCCGTCGCTCGGTCGCCCGGCCGGCGCCAGGCTCTGCGCGTCGTCGTCCACCGCAGCGCGTCGCTCGTCGCGCCTCGGAGACGCCGCGGGCGCCGGTCTCCGATACAAATCGTCAAAGTCGTCGCCATCCTGCGCGCCAGCGGACCATTAGGGGCGGAACTCGGCGAGAAAGTACGCGCGCGCGCGCTCGCGTGGAGGGAAACGACGCGACGCTCGCCGCGCCACCGCGGCCTACGGCCCATGCGGCTGATTGGGGAGCTGCGGGGGCGTCTGACGGCCTCCACGCGGCGCTAGGAGCAGCCAGAGCGACGCACCTCGTCGGCGAAGAACGGGTCGTCCGCCATGCTGGCGGCAGGTCGGAAGGCACTATGGAGCTCAAGGTGAAGTGGCCAGTGTGCCCGTCTGGACCGGCCCACACGAGGTTCTAAAGGAGAATGTGGAGCGATTTAGGGGGAAAATGTACTGACGACGTGACCACTTCAACATGAAGGGAGATGCGACGAATGCTACGTCAGGTGCTGATCTCGTACGACGCGATGCAGGCCGCGCTGGCGGCGAGGCCGAGGAAGATGAAGAGGATTGGAAGGCCACGGGAAAGTAACCAGCCACTGCTGTCGGCACTGCTGCCTTCTCGCTCGTAGCTGCCGCTGCTACTGCTGCGTTGACCATTGGCGAGTTTGAGCGAGATGGCTCCAGGAAGCGAGAACAGAAGCAGGAGACCACCGTACGCGCCCGTGAGCGTCAGCACAGTTGCGATGTCAGTGTCCACAAAGAGAGCGATTTGGGCAATGGCTGCGAGCGACAGTGTTGTCAGCAGGTATCGCTTCCACGCCAAACCCTTGGGGAGTGCCAGACTTGCTGCGTCACTCGCGCGCTCCGTTGGCGAGAGCTTGGAGTCAACTTCATCGTAGTTTCCTGGATCGTACCGGCGTGGAGAGTGCTGCTTCTGAAAAAGGACGTCATCGCTTGTACTGGAGCTTGAAGGCGCACGCGACCAGCGCGACCGGGTCAAGAACTGCACTGAATGAGACGACACGACGACCTGTGCAGCAAAGAAATCAGTCGCGCGAAGCGTAATCCAAACCAAAACAATGAACAGCTTACCTCAAGCGCAATTCCGACGATTGCGCTCGCAGGCACAGCAATCCAGTAAGCGAGGTTCGATGCGTTGCTTCGGAAATCGTAGCGCGTCAATATGTCCGAAGTCGTCGACTTGAGAAACGCGACATACCCTCCAATCCCGATGCTGTAGCAAATCAATAGCGACAAAACCATGGCGAAGACCGAAATTCGCGCGAACTCAGCAATTGACCGATCGTGCATGGCGTAAAACGCGTGCAGAGCGTGGTGTTGGTAGGCAAAACACGATCCGAAGATACCTAACACCTGGGGAAATGTCCGAAGTGGCACGCTGATATAGTCACGATTGAACCCTTGTGACGAGGCTGCGGCGTTTGCTTCGTGAAGTCGGTGAGCACTCTTGATTGCGAAAGCAGCTGCAAGCACGAGGGCAAGAACCGACAAACTAGAGGAGACTTTGAGCTTCCGGTAGTAAAAGGATTTCAGACAGAATGGCACAACCACGACGAGCATCTACTAGCCAAGGTATGAAGTGAATATCAACCGCTGGTGATCCAAAATGAAGACAGAAAAAAAACAGCACGTACAATCAATTCCCCGAAGAGAATCCTGTTGGTGAGTATTTCCCCTAGACCGCTGCCTATGGTAGAGGAAGTTGGAGGTGAATTGATAGGATCCCCGTATGCGTCGAAATCAAAACGGAATGATCGAGCGAGGAGGGCTCGAAAGTCGTCGAATAGGAGCAAAAAGCAGGCGACCACTCTCCCAGCCGAGACAACTAGCTGAAGCAAGCCTGTAAGCCATGCCCCACTTCTCCCCAGTGCCACCGTCGCGAGTCCGTGGATTGAGTACGTGCCATACTCGACGCCTAGATGAACGAGCCACACCGATACCGAAACTGTTGCGAGAGCAAAAATCACGAGCAGGGAGTTGGTCAGCAGGAATCCGCCTTGAAGGAACGCGAAGGGCATCACGACAGCTCCATAGGGCCCAACACACGCGCACGTGAGCACGGTCAACACGTGGAACGACGAGCAATCCCCCGGAGCCAAGTCAGCCAGCGGAACAAACTCGCGTGGAGATGATAGCAAGTCGTTCGAATACGGTTGGTAGTGACCCGCAAAGAGCTGTGAACCAGGAACGCGCTTGGTAGCATCGATGATTGCGTACGCTGAAGTCGTGAGCGCTTTAGGCTCGTTTTCAGCATTGCTAGAGGCCTTCGGCGACTTTGGAGTCGCCTCCAAGTAGTCGTAGTCGCGGTTCTTGCGGTATTTCCGCACCGACTTGCCCATCGGCGTCGACGCTTGACGAGGACTCGAGAATTAAGTCAGTGAGCAAACAGCAATAGGATCTTCGACAGGTAGATCCATGCTATGCGTGACTCGTCGCGGTATCTTTTCGCGCGATAGGCGACTCGCTATCTCTTCAACATGGAAGCGGCCACAAAAGATATGGGGGCGACTCCTCAAGGATTCATTGTCAGATTAGATTCGCCCGGCGAACATCAAACGAGAAACCGCTTCGACTGTTTGATTGGCATTCCAAGTCTGGCGTCGGTGTGCATTTGCAATGGCGCGTCGAAGATTCGCCTTGCTCGTGCTTTTGGTGACGCTGCATACCCTTGTGTGCATCCATGGCGAGTCTGCCGACTTTAATCTTGTGGCACAAGACAGCTCCACGGCAGAAGCTGAAGCTGAACCGTTCTTTGAAGACTCGTCGGAGCTCAATGATACTAATGAAGCGGATGGAATCAATGTCGGGGATGAAGAAGATGAGAGAGCAGCCACAACACCTCGAGACCTCGCTATGAAAGCCTCAGATGATCTGCGCAGAGATAGTGAACCGCTAGTCGCGTTGCAGGCTACAGCTCTGCTTATCGGAAGTGCTGCCGGTATTGTCCTTGTGCTGATGGCTGTTGCAAATGCAAATGCAAATGCAAACAGCCGCGCATCAGGTTCGTGCAGCAGGAAGAAGAGAAATGGGTGGACTTCCACGACTTGACTAATGCGTGTGTTTATCGATGGATCCATGTAGATGACGGCTCTCAGCTTCTCCAGTCACTGCTGAGCAGCGAGAGCGACTTTGCGGCTATGTAGTATGCACGAACTCAAAACTCCTTTCAAGAACATTCAATGCGCCTCCATATACGTCGTTCAAAAGCCAAATGCATCACGGCTGTTCTGGAACACTGTCTCTGTCAGCTCAGCCACTGACAACGCACGTAAATGAGCTGCGCGATGGATCGCTAGCTGCACCATGGTCGGTTCATTCAACCCTGCTGCGAGCAGTGTGTCGCCCACACGCAAGGCGGTAGCAGCGTCAATCGCGCACTCAGTGCTGACTGCTTGCACGGCTTCCAGTGATGGAGACTGATCCGGCGCGTCGGTTTCCAGCAGCAATGAGCTGATTGGCATCGTAGAACAGCACGCTGCAGCTTTGTTGGACTTGGTGTCGGTCAGTTGCTTTGCGTTTAGCGAGAAGAACACGCGTGTCTGGATCGAGTTCTCATCCAGCAGCTTTCCTGCTCTGCCCAAAGCAAGAAACGCCGGGATCATGTCGGGTGACCCACTGTACGAATGCAGCACAATTCTGGGCGGAAGCTTTTGCTTTGCATGGAACTCGGTCAGCACTTCCAGTAGCTTCCCGTAGTGCCCGACGCAGTGAATCACACATGTGCGGTCCATCTCGGCAGCCAATGCTAGCTGAGCGCGCATAGCACTCAGCTGGACATCAATTGGCACCTGTTTCCCTCGAGCGGACTTGCAAAGCCCAATTTCTCCCAGCTGAGGACGCATCAAACACCATGAATCGTGTTAGCGAGCTCACCATCACCTGCACGAACACTATCTCCAAGACTCACGCTGGCGTTGGGATACCGCACCAGCAGCTCCCGCAGATCTGAAATCTTCACATCATCCTCCTGTCCTTGCTCTCCTTCACCCGTAGCAGCCTCTCTTGCAACGTAGTGTTGGGCCCACCACGGATGCAGCCCAAAGCTCGGAACGATCTCCAGCAGTCCGCCAGTGCCCTCATCCTCCGCTCTCTGGCGCTGTACCGCCAGCAGGAGCTCGAGCGCGGCCCAATCCTGCTTATAACACGCGCAGGACACGACGTGCGTGACGCCAGCTGCCTCTGCGCGCTGGATAACAGCTTGCAACCGATCGGAAGCTGGCGCGCGAGCGTCGTCCGCCTCGTCGAAGAGCTCGCGGCGGAACCGCTCGTCCTGCAGGTGGCAGTGAGCGTCGCAAACCGGCGACACGGGACTGAAGGTGGCCGCGCGCATCCCCAGCGAGGAGAGCGAGCGTCTCGAGCGCTGCGAGGCGCGGAGACAGCGCGAGAGCGAGGCGATCACCAGCGGCAACCGTGCCATGGCAAGCTTCCAGTCGCGGACGTATATCACTTTCGCTCACGGTACGATTTGGGTGGGTGGTTCATGTTGAAGTGGATCAAGTTGAAGTGATGGCTACGATGTGAATGGCTACTACGACGCACTTGGTCGTTGGGCTGGCTATCCGAGGCTGGTTAGCGCACGGAGGGCATGTCGCGGAGGCGAGGGAGGCCGTGGAGCTGAGCGCAGGCGTCGAGACTCAGCGCGATGCCCTCGCGGCCAGCGGCGCGCATCTCGCGCTCGTAACTGGCGATGGCATTCACGTTCACTCCGTGCTCGCTGAACGCGTCCAGCAGAGCCTGGGCATCGTAGAGCGCAGTGTTGCAGCCAAGACCAGCTGGGGCCATGGTGTGCACGGCGTCGCCCATCAGCGTTACCCTCGTTGGCGACCACCGATCGAGCTCCGGAGACATGGAGCACACGCGGAGCAGCACGCACCAGTCTGGCGCCTGGTTCTCGAGCAAGGCGCGGACCTTGGGGTTCCACCCGCGGGTCATATCGAGCGATAGCTGAGCGACGCGTTCTGGCGGGAGAGCGAATACTGCTTTTGGCTGGAACGGCTCGTCCGAGTCGTCGTCCTGCTCGAAGTGGTAGTACAGATGACGCGAGCGCGCCATGAGCACCCAGCCAATGTAGTCTTGCATCTCTTGCTCGAGACCTTGTGCATTGGCGAAAGTATGTCCACGCGGCTCAACCACGAGGCTCATTCGCGGGTGCTCGCTGACGACTACTGTGCTGCGGTCAGGCGGAAACAGAGCTTCGAGCTCTTTTGTCCGAGGCGTCTTGCCGTAGATGGCTCCAGTGTCCGTATCTAGCAGGGTCACGTGGTGTGGGAGATATTGACGGCGAACGCGAGAAGTGGTTCCGTCTGCACCGACCAACAAGCTTCCTTCAACGACTCGTCCGCACTCGAACTGCACACGCACTCGACCGTTGCTCGTCAATTCGAATCGCTTGAAGGCCATCCCGAAGCGCACGAGTCCCTGCTCTGCGAGGTCGCCAAGCAGCACGGTTCGCAGGAGAGCGCGGTCGGGGCTGAAGATGTGGTGATGCGAAATCTTGCTCTGGCGGAGGTTGGGCTGTCGGTTAAACCGCTCGTTGCTGTTCTTGATCCGAGTTCCCGTTGCAGCGTCCACATAGGAGGAACCCGGGAGGAAATGACCAGAGGCACGCAGCAGCACTTCGACGTCTGCGGGACTCAGTACTTCTTTCAACGCTTCGTATCCTGAGCTGTCGATTCGCACGCGATATCCTTGTGAACGATAGTTGGGAGATGGATCACGCTCGAAGACAGTGAATGGGATGCCTTGCTTACGGAGCCCTTGAGCTAGGCAAAGACCTCCAATCCCAGCACCGATGATGAGCACGTGGGGTCTCGCGTCTGGGTCGATCGAGACGGAAGCAAACTTGGCCGAGATCGAGTCCGCCACGTTCTCCGACGACATGGACGCTGTCGAGGCCGTGGTGCTTCGAACAGACACCGACATGCGCTGGCTGTTGTCCATGCTCGCGCGTGGCGGTGGCTTGGGGGCTTCGTCGACCAGTCCGAAGGTCGAGCGGATCCACCGGATCATCTTGCGGCGCTTGGATTCCTCATGGGAGCTCGCGTTCTTGGTGCGCCTCTGCTCGTAGTAGTTGACGTCTCCGAGGTGGTGCTGCCGACTCATATTGCTGGAGAGCGGAAGATTCGGCAATGGGCTCACTGAGGACCGAGGGATTTGGGCAATGGCTAGGATTCGAGCTGCTCGATTTGGTCGCGCTGGAAGTGAGCAGCACGACTAAGGTGCAGTGGTGGGACTGTTGAAGCGACAGGTGGCCATGGCGACGACGCCGCAACTTCGGAGCCGGCAGGAGAATACACGGCAACTCGATGCATTGATTTCCACCGACAAGTTACTACTGTGGGACAGCCGCGCGATCGCTAGCGCAAGTGGCCACCAGCTCCATGCCTCCACGCAGCAAGAAGATTGAGCGTTGTTTTTACGGTAGACGATTGTGACTCGTGTTGCGCTGGACTCTTCGGTCCGTCCGACGCACTGGATCGATCACCAAGCCACTCCTGGCTGTTGTTACTTCTTCGATATTCGGTGCACTACGCCAACGTGATGAGCTCTTTGGCGCGGTGTCTATGCGAAACCCCGACGACAAATGAGCTCGCGCTCGCATTCGGACAGCCACCGACGGAGGACGGACGGCATGTGAAACTTTCTTTTGTTACGATCGATGAGCGATCGACACGACGGCGTCGTGAAAACTATGGATTCCCAACCATGAGGCTCCGTGAAACTCGAGGCTCTGTGACCCAAGCAGACTGCAAGCCGGGCCAGCTTTTCCAGCTTCAAAGCATTGACCCACTGAATGTTGTACTTGTAAAGCTAGTCGACGCATGTTTTTACTGCAAAACTGAACTCGTCGATTGAAGCGATGGCGATGGGTCTGTCAATGAGTCACCACATCACCCAGTGCCGTGCCTCATCGAGCGTGGAGTGGCTTGCGACTGGCAATGATAGAGTATTGGCGGTCGCACGCCACCGCGACGGAGTCGGCGCGAAGGAACCTTATGATAATGCTTCGGAGTTGTAGCTGGGTTGGTTGACCGAAATCATATAGATTACCAACAACGAGGACTTGCCGATCCAGGAGCGTTATCCCAGCTCAATGTGTCGATGTGATGCGAAGCATTTCGTCTGATGCCCCTGCACTTCGAGTTGTTTTCCAGCATTACCTACTGTCATCGATGAGGCGTTGCCAAAGTTCATTCACTCATATAAGGCACCTAGAGACGGGCTCGCTCTTGGATGGACGAGGATAATTGTGCTGCTCTTGTAAAGATGACGTAACAGGCGCCTGAACATTTGCAGCGAGGTAAATCCTCATCTCTGGCATCAGCAGGAGTAGTTCGCCTTCATCAAATGGCTGCCTCGTACTGGAGAATAGTCGTGCGCCACCATCCGTAAATAGAGAGGACATCAAAAACGGACATACTACATTACCACAAGCAAATCCAGTCAGATGTCCATGCAACGTCTTCATCTACTATTCACGGATACCAATCATCACAAAAATAAAGGCTCTGACGTACTTGTCTCCATTGTCGAGTCATCTGCTCCACGGACACCTCCATGGGATCACATGCCCATTCAACGACTCGCCTCGAGGCCCACACCACCAACACCTCACTACCATCGCATCAGACAATTGACAATGGCGTCCTCATCCTCCGCGTCTCGATATGCCACACTCCTGCACTCCATCGGCAAGACGTTGCTGACCGAAGGAGGCTACTCGTTGCGCCATTTGCACCACGCATCCAGTGCCGAGGTCCGCGAGATCGTGCAGCACTTGTTGGTGGTGCGACCTCCTCCAGACGACTCGGTCGACACAATTGCAGAAGAGGAATTGTACAAGAATGTGGACGAGCTCCTCGCTATCGAGCGCAAACGAGAACCGGTCGTGGACGCACATGCACTGCCTGCAATCACACAAGAGCCCACGTCGACGTACCATAAGATCGCACTGTGGAAGGGAGACATCACCACTCTCGACGCCACTGCCATCGTCAACGCCGCCAACTCGGCGCTGCTCGGATGTTTCCAGCCAACACATCGCTGCATCGACAACGTCATCCACTGCAAGGCGGGTCCGCGACTGCGAACTGCGTGCAACGCGATCATGGAGCAGCAGGCGGTGGAGGAGCCAGCAGGGAGCGCCAAGATCACGCCTGGGTTCTCGCTGCCGTCCAAGTATGTGATCCACACGGTAGGTCCTCAGCTGCGTCGTGGTGCGTCGCCGTCTGCTCGCGACTGCGAGGAGCTGCAGTCGTGCTACACGAGTTCTCTGGACCTGCTGCTGAAGGAGACTGGTCGCTCGAATGATCCGGTGTCGATCGCATTCCCGTGTATCTCGACGGGTCTGTTCGCTTTTCCTATCGAGAAGGCGGTGCCGCTTGCCGTGAGTGCGGTGGTGGAGTGGTTGCAGACGCACTCGTCCGACACGGAGGCGTGGAAAGTGATCTTCAACACGTTTTCGGACCGGGACTACGAGTTGTACAAGCATCATTTGGAGAATGTGGAGGGCGGTATCGTGATTCCTCCGCCGCCGATGGATGCGTCTATCCAGAAGGCACTTGATATTGTGGAGGATGCGGACTATTTGTTGATTGCTGCAGGTGCTGGTCTCTCTGCTGCTGCCGGACTGGACTACACATCGGAGGAGGTCATGAAGAAGTTTCACCCGAATATCCGTAAAATCATTCCCAGCTTTCGAACCATGTATCATTCGATCGGATACACGGACTGGAAGCCTGCGTTGATGTGGGGTTATTTGTTCAAGCAGATCAGCTATGCCAGATACAGCTGGCCAAAGCATCGTACCGCCCCAACCTACGATCGCCTTCACACAATCCGCAACCACTTCGAGAGCAAGCATCCAAGCTCAACGTTCATCGCGACTAGCAATGCTGACGACATGTTCTTGCAAGAGGGTTTCCCGGCCGAATCGATCTACAACATGCAGGGATCTTACGGTCGCATCCAGTGCCGGCGTCCATGCCGACAAGACAGCGTTTGGGACGCCAAGCCGTACATGGAGAAGGCTCTCGAGAGCTTTAACCCCGAGACTTACGAGATCGAGGACCCTGCTGGAATTCCCAAGTGTCCAAAGTGCGGAGGTCCTATGTTCTTGCTGCTGCGCGTAGACCACTCATTCCTTCAGAGTGCTCTGGACGGCCAGAAGCATGTCTACAAGCAGTGGCTCGCCTCGGTCCTCGACCGCGTCAAGAACGACGGCAAGAAGCTCGTGATTCTGGAAATCGGCGTCGGCTTCAACACGCCAGGCGTGATCCGCTTCCCAATGGAGCGAATGGCGACTCAGGACGGCATCTCGCTCGTCCGCATCAACGAGCAGCACCCAGAGATCCCAATGGACTCGAACGGCGTCGGTGTTCGCTCAGACGCCAACGCCGTGCTCGACCACATCGCCGAGCACCTCCCGTAGGAAAGTCCACATCTTCTTCAACTCGAGAGACATCATCATTTTTCATAAAAATTTTACCGTACACTTCAATATCACCCACCCTCCACCACAATCTATACAAATCCCAAGTGAAACACCTCACCCCATCCCTCAAAAGTCCGCCCCCCCTGCATTCATTTCGTGCCGGTTCTACTTTCCACCATCTCGCCACTTTCCACCACCTCGAGACGCCCCGACACCCCCATGGCGGCGCTCTCGGCGGCCCAAGCGCGCTCCAATGGCGCGCCCGTCTCAGCCGGCAACCGCGTGGCGCAGTTCATCTTCCTCACGGCCATGTTCTGCGTCTTGTACCAGCTGTTTCTTGGCGACGAGCGCGCGCCAACGGCGCTCCCTCCTGGCGCCGTGGGGAGCGGAAAGGCGCCGAGCGACGCGCTGGGGCCGGCGCCCGCGACGTACCGGCGGGAGGACACGCGGCACCTGACGGCGTCCGAGTGCACGTGCTTTCTGGCGTGTCTGGGGCTCTTTGGGCTGCTGCACCACAACAAGAAGCGCAGCAGGCTGGACGTGGCCAGGGACGACGAGCACGAGCAGCTGCAGCGCGCGCTGCTGCTGTCGAGGAAGCAGGTTGCCAGGCACAGAGCGGTGGCCGCTGCGGGTGCAAGTGCTGCAGCCAAGGACAAGCTGCTAGGCGCGGCGAGCGCTGCTGTGGAAGCTGCTCGACCGGTTACTGCTTGCAACGAGAAGAAGAAGAAGACGAGGGTCGCGCTGGAAGCGCTGCCGGAGGACGTCGGGAACCAGGTATTGCTGTTCCTGACGCCGAAAGAGCTGGCCACGAGCTGCTCGCTGGTGTCGCGCAAGTGGGAGCGACTGACAGGAGATGAGGCTGATCAGCTATGGCAGCTGGTGTTCCTGCGCGACTTCGGAGAGCGCGGAGACCGGTTCAGCGCCGTATTCCCGATCGACTCGTGGCGCCAGTTTTACTTCCGGCACCGTATTTCGCGTGCCGTGGAGCTGGCGCGATTGCTTGACATGACGGAGAACCGGAAGTGCGTGGCTATCGAGGGGCTAGTGTACGACATTACGGCGTTTATCGATTGCCACCCTGGTGGAGCGCATGTGATCGGTGACGCGGTCGGAACCGACGCGACAGACTTGTGGGAGCAGTTCCAGCACTCGTCCGAGGCCAAGGACATGATGAAGGAGTTTCTCGTCTATGACGAGGTGCTGGCAGATCCATCGGAGCACCTACACGGCACTCTCGATCAGGTTGCCACCCAATGGCGGCGATTTTCGTGGTGTCTCGCACACTCACACTGCTTCGGCAGTATGTCCGGCACGTTTACGAACGTCATGTTTCGCTTTCACTCGCGACCTCGTCGGAGGCGACAGCAGCTTCGGTAGACTTTTGGCACGCACAAGGTAAATATCGAAGGAGGACACGCATAAATGTATTCATTTTTCAATGAAAGGAACTTTTCAACAGCACAGGAAGCTGCTCTGGTTGTTGCCGCACAAATCTTCAGCTGTCGGTCTGGAAGCAGCGAAGAGTGACGCTGATTCGTCTCGAGGTGCACGCTTTCATCTTTGGCAGCGCGTGCTTGTGGGTGAGTTGCGTTGTGCCGCCCATGACGATCAAGTCTCCATCGTTCAGCATGATCTCCACTGCATCCGACCTCTTCTTGGTCTTTACTTCCGTGTTGGCCGTTGCTCTCTCCTTGGGGCTTACACGCCGGGTGAACACGAACCTCCGTGCTGCTCCCAGTGAGAGTGCGAGTATCGGAGATTGAGGAAGAATCACCTTCTCGTTATCAGCGTGCGGCCCCATGTAGTGCTCGCCGTTCTCGTACCAATTGATCAGCCCAGTGTTGAGCCTCGATGTCTGCTTGGACGCGTCCGTCACTATTGCTTTCATCTGCTCCACGGCAGCTTCAAAGGCAGGCGGGAACGGATTGGCGCGGAACGATCTACCTGAGAACCGGTAGTCTGAGTTACCGCACGCGAGCTGAAAGCGGTGCATGACGGCCTCCTTGCCGAAGATCTTGATGGTGTCGTAGTGCTTCGGGTGCGCCTCCCACGCACGTTCGAACCAGTCGTCGTAGCTCTCTTTTGGGGCATCTGCAACGACAGATTCGCCACCAACGTGGCCATAGACAGCTTTGAACCATCCAGGAACATGAAGCACCCAGCTCTCGTGGTCTTCCGTCAAGTAAAGTGTCTTGGCATCGACGTCGAAAAGCTTGGCGACTGAATCGGATCCTAGAAGAGCTTCTGCGCGTTGACGAGCGCTCGAAAGCACACTCGAAAGCGAAAATTCAGGTGGAGATGACTTGCATGTGCCCAGCTGTCGTCTCGAGCTTTTCTTGTTGCCTCGCGGCGCCTTCGTGGGGCCATTTCCGTCATGCGACGACCCCGCAGCAGATCGCTTCGCCCCCATCTTGGCTTGAATTTTTGTGTCATTTTTGCATACAAAAGTCAAGTTATGAGTTGCACCTGAACTTCATGTTGGAGGGTTCGAGCTGACTGCGGTCATACTCGTCATGGTGATGTGGATTACGGATTCTCATGGGACTCCCTGCTACCCAGAGTGTCTGCATGGACATTTTCTTGCAATCCGGTTGCGGTCTCAAACAACAGAGCATCTAGCTCCTCCGCAACGACACAAAGCAATTTGAGTTTCCTTGATAGCAATTGGGACACCAATTTCCTTTGTCACTGTAGGTTTTTGGCGATGTAGTCGAGGACAAGAGTGGCGTCTGCGCGAACACCGACGCCGTTAGAGTCCATTGGGATCTCTGGGTGCTGCTCGTTGATGCGGACGAGCGAGATGCCGTCCTGAGTCGCCATTTGCTCAACTGGGTAGCGGATCACGCCTGGCGTGTTGAAACCTACGCCGATTTCCAGAATCACGAGCTTCTTGCCGTCGCGCTTGATATGCTCGGTAACCGAGCTGAGCCACTCGTTGTACGCGCGCTTCATAGCGTTGAGCTCGTGTGGTAAGAACCAACTGCCCATCCGGAGATGCAGGAACATGGGTCCACCACAATTGAGGCATTTGGGAATTCCAGCAGGGTCCTCGATCTCATAAGTCTCGGGGTTGAAGCTCTCGAGAGCCTTCTCCATGTACGGCTTGGCGTCCCAAATGCTGTCCTGGCGGCACGGGCCAGTGCACTGGATGCGACCATACACACCCTGCATCGTATAGATGGAATCAGTGGGGAACCCTTCCTGCTCGAACATCCCGTCGGCATTGCTAGTCGCGATGAAAGTCGAACCCGGATGTATATCCTCAAACTGGTTGCGAATTGAGAGTAGATGGCTGTAGGTTGGGGCGGTACGATGCTTTGGCCAGCTGTATCTGGCATAGCTGATCTGCTTGAACAAATAACCCCACATCAACGCAGGCTTCCAGTCCGTGTATCCGATCGAATGATACATGGTTCGAAAGCTGGGAATGATTTTACGGATATTCGGGTGAAACTTCTTCATGACTTCCTCCGATGTGTAGTCCAGTCCGGCAGCAGCAGAGAGACCAGCACCTGCAGCAATCAACAAATAGTCCGCATCCTCCACAATATCAAGTGCCTTCTGGATAGACGCATCCATCGGCGGCGGAGGAATCACGATACCGCCCTCCACATTCTCCAAATGATGCTTGTACAACTCGTAGTCCCGGTCCGAAAACGTGTTGAAGATCACTTTCCACGCCTCCGTGTCGGACGAGTGCGTCTGCAACCACTCCACCACCGCACTCACGGCAAGCGGCACCGCCTTCTCGATAGGAAAAGCGAACAGACCCGTCGAGATACACGGGAATGCGATCGACACCGGATCATTCGAGCGACCAGTCTCCTTCAGCAGCAGGTCCAGAGAACTCGTGTAGCACGACTGCAGCTCCTCGCAGTCGCGAGCAGACGGCGACGCACCACGACGCAGCTGAGGGCCAACCGTGTGGATCACATACTTGGACGGCAGCGAGAACCCAGGCGTGATCTTGGCGCTCCCTGCTGGCTCCTCCACCGCCTGTTGTTCCATGATCTCGTTGCACGCAGTTCGCAGTCGCGGACCCGCCTTGCAGTGGATGACGTTGTCGATGCAGCGATGTGTTGGCTGGAAACATCCGAGCAGCGCCGAGTTGGCGGCGTTGACGATGGCGGTGGCGTCGAGAGTGGTGATGTCTCCCTTCCACAGTGCGATCTTGTGGTACGTCGACGTGGGCTCTTGTGTGATTGCAGGCAGTGCATGTGCGTCCACGACCGGTTCTCGTTTGCGCTCGATAGCGAGGAGTTCGTCCACATTCCTGTACAATGCCTCTTCTGCAATTGTGTCGACCGAGTCGTCAGGAGGAGGTCGCACCACCAACAAGTGCTGCACGATCTCGCGGACCTCGGCACTGGAGGCGTGGTGCAAATGGCGCAACGAGTAGCCTCCTTCGGTCAGCAACGTCTTGCCGATGGAGTGCAGGAGTGTGGCATATCGAGACGCGGAGGATGAGGACGCCATTGTCAATTGTCTGATGCGATGGTAGTGAGGTGTTGGTGGTGTGGGCCTCGAGGCGAGTCGTTGAATGGGCATGTGATCCCATGGAGGTGTCCGTGGAGCAGATGACTCGACAATGGAGACAAGTACGTCAGTCAATTTTTATTTACGGGATTATTGCCAGCTTGCCCGAGTTCAGGAGCGAGTCACCGTCATTCGACGTTAGCTTTCAACTTCGTGGTTCGACTCGAAAGTGGTAGAGGCTTTGGTGCAGTGAAGTTGGTGGAGTTTATGAGCTTGTGCCGCTTTGTTTAATCGAGGAAGCGAGGGCTTCCATTCCCGTCGGAGGTTATCAGGATTGTTGTTGTACAGTACGACTTGTCCTGGTGAACCGAACAAACCCGATGTTCCTGTTGGCGGCTAAATATTGTAGAGAGCTCCGGCTTTACCAGAGCTCTGGTACCACCAGCACTAATCAAGGTCGGTGACAGTTAGAGAGCTGTTGACATTTTCGATATTGGCGACGTGCCAAGTAAACATGTTGGAGGTTATTGACAACGAGAAGTAGAGCGTGCGCTTGTAGCCTCACATTCGTTTGGCTTCACAATGTGGATTTTCTGTAGCCAACGCGAAGCTAGCTTCTGCTGCTCTGTTTTATGGTTGCTTGGAGCTTCCATTCGCGAAAACACCATGACCACGAACGCGTGCTTGCTAACTTGTGTCGAGATCGTCGTTCGTTGCTTTGATCGTTTGCTCGGGTGCCAGGATGCTTGCTTACGCATTGAGGAGTTTTTCGACGGACCTGAGAGATGGCGTCGGATGAGCTCCAGCTTTCCTTCTGGCCCAACTGCTTCAGAGAGTGAGGCACTTGACACGGCACTGCAGACTGCTGCCAAACGTGGGTACCTTCACATCACCAAATGGTTGCACGAGTACTTCCCCGTTCGTGTGGGCCGTGATGTCCAAGCTTCTGTCAGTGTGATGAATACTGCCGCCACCAACGGACACCTCGAAATCGTTCGCTTCCTTCACTTAAATCGTTCCGAGGGTTGCTCCGTCAAAGCGATGGATGGCGCAGCAACTAATGGTTATCTTGCAGTAGTCGAGTATCTCCACATCGAAAGAGCAGAAGGGTGCACGATTAAAGCCATGGATGGGGCCGCACGAAACAATCATGTTGCAGTCGTGAAATGGTTGCACTCGAATCGGAATGAAGGATGCTCATCAGCCGCGTTCGACAACGCAGCACTTCGAGGAGACCTGAAGCTACTCAAGTTCTTGCACAAGCACTACGGAGATGTCGCCGGCCTCACGCCAAATTACATGAACCATCGAAGGAATTGGCGGTACCGAGAGGCTCTGGAAGACGAACAGCTGCAGAGATGGCTGCGGAAACACTATATGAGTGTATTCACGAGCCTCGAAGTAATACCTCCAGTACGTACTTTCACGTCGCCATCTCGCTTCATAATAAACTACAGCTGAGTACGACATCATCAGCGATTGGACTCACTCATAGCCAGCCATAATTCACTCAAATAGGCTATGACCTCGTGGTAGTAGCCATGGTTGAGGCAAACCAAACATGAACTTGCCATGAATTTGGGTGTGCATTCATCTTCATCTCAACTCGAACGCCAGCAGACTGATAGCGAGCGAGTGGTAATGCTGACTTGTGTCTCCGTCGTCACTTGGTGTAATGATCAAATCTACACTTGCCAAGATCTGTGGACTCGAATCGAAGCATTTGTAGATGGTCCTGAGAGGCATGCCAACCTGGCGGACGAAAAATCTTCAATTGTCACAAGAGTAGAAGGCACAGCGCTAGATAAGGCAATGCAGTACGCAGCTTCCCGCAGGCTCCTCCATATCCTCCGATGGCTCCACAAGTCCTTCCGAATTCGCAAAAGCTGTGAAATTCAAGTGTCCCGCGACATGGGCTTTTGCTCATCTTGGAATTCCTCCATTATTAAGAGAGTTTCACAACATACGCTTTGTTGGGAAGCTCTTTTTTGATCAAATTGATGTTGATGAAGATGTGTGGTCGAAACAGCCGCTTGATTGAGTGGTTGCCAAGTTTGGAGCCTTGACTTTTCGAGCAAACTCGGAATGAAACTGACGTATTTCTTCAGTTTGCGGTCTTTCATCCTGTCGGCCTTTGCCTCGGTTGGAAGAACATGCTTGGAGCCAAGACACCACGGCGAGCGTCGCTGTCCAAACTCTTCTCCAGCTCAAAATCGGAGCGATCAGACTCGGTACATAGTGCAGACACTATTGCTCCAGATGAGGAGAGCAAAGATTGCGCAATTCGCGTTATCGTTCGAGCTCGACCTCTGAATGAGCGGGAGCTGCTGGCAAAAACTCCTGTCATTGTCAATGTCACCCGTACAAGTGTCCAGGTAGTGAACCCAATAGTTTTCCTTGACCCGACATATCAAGAAGCGGTCTCGAGCCGAGGCGACAAGGCAGCCGAGCCATCAATCGCTCTCAGCACGCAAGGCATTGCAGCTGCCACCTCCATTGGCGAGTGTCGAACATTCAATTTTGACCGGTGTTTCGGCGTGGACAACCCAGCTGCGAATGAGAGCGAGCCGTTCGCTCACGCGTACGACGTCGATTTCCAAACACAGCGCCCTAACCAGGAGTTAGTGTTCGAAGAAGTCGGGAGAGATATGATTACCTCAGCCTTCCAGGGGTTCAATTGTACCGTGCTCGCATATGGACAGACGGGTAGTGGCAAGACCCACACGATGGTCGGTGAGAAGTCGAGTGTCAAAGGAAAGGGGTTGATTCCCCGAGTCTGTGAGGCTCTGTTTCAGGAAATTGATGCACACCGAGCGGGAGAGGGTAGCACCAACCATCAGAGTGAAGGAGGGTCGGAAGGAAGTGAGAGTGAGCCGATTAAGCCTAAGACCATCTACAGTGCCCACGTACGCCTATATATGCGTGCTAAACTGCATAAGAGTGACTTATACTAACACAATGCGTCGTTTGCTTCACACAGATCAGCTACTGTGAAATATACAAGGAGAAGGTTAACGATCTATTGGACATATCACCGCCGCACCCACCGACCCCCAAGTCTCGCGGATCTATCACTTCGGGGCCGTTACCTGCTTCAAGCGATGAATCGATACCAGTAACATCTCCAACCTCAAGAAAAGCCCTCCGTGTTCGCGAGCACCCAGTAACTGGTCCATTTGTCGAAGGGTTGAGTTCGCGGTCGGTAACATCATACGCCGAAATTGCAGAAGAAATGCTCGCGGGCGACAAGTTGCGTACCGTTGCTGCTACATTGATGAATCCTGTCTCTTCTCGCTCGCATGCCGTGTTCACTATCACATTCACGCAAACAACATTCGACACGGCCACCCAATGTGCTCACGACAAGGTCGGGCATTTTGAAATGCCTGGATAGTCTGATACTCACTAACGAGTTTGGAGTGATAATGTAGACTTCCAAGATCTGCATGATCGATTTAGCGGGCTCGGAGCGTGCAGACGTTTCAGGTACAAGTGGAGACCGACTAAAAGAGGGAGCTATGATCAACAAGAGTTTATCAACATTGGGTCGCGTCATCTCGGCGTTGAGCAAGTACGTTTCGTACAGACTTGTGTCCATTCACCTTCACTTACTCCATCTAATGAACCCTCATGATGTGATTACTGTGACAGGCAAAACTCTGAGCGTATCCCATACCGCGACAGCACACTCACTTGGTTACTGAAAGAAAGCTTGGGTGGAAATGCTAAGGTAAATTTCTTCCAGCTGGATGAATGTAAAAGCAACAGTAAGTACTGACTCAATTTTGTTGCATGTAGACGACAATGATTGCTATGATCAGCCCATCCTCTGAGGTGAACCTCATGACACGATATTGTGCACTAAGAATTGCTAACATAACGGTGTTGCCATTTAGAACTACGAGGAAACAATGAGCACACTGCGATACGCAGAGTCCGCCAAAAAGGTTATCAACCGCGCAGTTGTAAACGAGGACAAGAACGCACGCATTATACGCCAACTACGGCAAGAAATCGAAGAACTTCGCGCTCAGTTGGCAACATCGAGAGCCAGCCCAAAAAGAAAGGCGAGCAGTGCGGGTTTATCTGCAAGTTTAACTGAGCGCGAAGAATTCTATCAGCAGCTACAAAAGGAAGTTGATTTCTTTCGCAACCAACAGCAACAGCTCCATATCCGGGAGCGGGAATTATTACCTTCTACAGCAGAAGACGGTGTGGTACGTCTTCCACGAGTTTTGCCGAGTCTTCTAAACTTGAATGCTGGGCTGTGTCGACAAGAAGATGCATTGGCGTACATTCTTATTGAAGGGGTAACGGTGTTTGGATCGCAGCCAATTCCTTTACAGTCATCTATTGACTGTGATTCTTCAACTCCCCAGCCGTTGATATCTCAAGATCAAGGTGCACGTGGCTCTTGGTCGCCAACTCGGTTCAAAAAGCGCCTTTCTTATCTATCTCGCGCTGCCACTACAAACACTGAAACTAAACTTGCTGTTAACGACAACGATGGTGACAACATAGCCATGACAGCTGATCCCGCCGTGCAGTACAAATTGGTGGAGACTCATGGAGCAGATGTTACTGCGCAACACGCGTGTTTTGTGTGTTTTCGTATGACTACCCAATCAGTCGCTAAGGATGCTCTACCTGAACAACCAGCTGCTGCTGATGGCACGGAAATGCCTTCACTACCATCGCCATCTGAGCTGCCGCACAGTATCCAGCATTTCGAGGTTGAAGTCCAGGCGCTGGATGAAAATGCTGTCCTCAAAGTGAACGGAGCAATTGTGGCAATTGGAGACCGAAAGAAATTGCAACATGGTGACAAAATTGAGCTTGGCAGCTCGTGTCGCCTTCGTCTGAATGGTAAGTTTGGGTGATTGCAAATACGAAAAATGCCATGCTGACATGCTTTTGTCTGTTTCACTTAGTTCCTGGATCTGCACCTCACACTTTACCTTCTCTTGAAGATACAATAGTGAGTTGTGCTTTCGAAGGCACTGTCGACAACGCCGAGTGTCCAGGTTCTCCTGACTTGCCAGCTGCGGAACATGACAACGCGATTGATTTGGAAGCCTATATTGATGAAGCCAACTCGATCTGCCAAAAACTGGGACTTGCAACCGAGTTTGAATTATGCCTCGTTGACAGTGCACACTCACCTGTAGTGGGTTCTAGTGAGCGCTTATGTGCTGTTGCAATAAAAAAGAAGATGGGAGACCGCCGATATTCCACCGACAACTGGAACCCTGTAGAATTTGAACGACACCTTAATTTTCTCCGGGATCTAGCAGAGTCGTTTGAAGCTGCAACCGGATCTAACGTTGAGCGTGAGCGAAGATCACATGAAGCGTTAGATTCTGTTCAAGATACACACGAACTCGCTGAACAAAGCAAGCGCTCTGAAGTACGATCTCCAGGTAATGTGGAATCCGATGCTCTTGATGTCTCAATTCCATCGATAGAAAAAGCGACCGAAGACAAGGATTTTCCCTCCACCTCTGTTCGGCTGCTTGGTTTGGGCCGCATTTACAGTGGTGCCATTCAATCCGCCATTACTTCATATGGAGATAATCTGGCATTTAATGGCGGTGGTCCGTTTCCTGTGGCAATTTATGGGTTCTCAGGAGACACCATTGGTGTTTTGGAGATAAAAATTGACAGAAATCCTTGTGATCTACCTCAGTCTGCACGACGAATGAGCCATAGTCTTTCTTTTCGGTCGCCAAGAGCATCGCAGACTGGCAGAAATATAACAAAGTCAGCCTCGATTCAGATTAAAATCATAATGCTACGTCTAAAAGCGGGAGGATACGACTCACACTCAAGGAAGACGTGGCTCACACTGAAGATCATTCCTGACACTCTGGATCCCAACACTGAAGTGGTGTCGAAACGTATACGAATTCACAGCGCAACTTCATCTACTACAGCTGAAAAGGGCTCGATGCATTCTTTCGAATTGAACGGTATGATTGACCTGCAAACGCCAAGTTCCATCATTGCTGAAGTATGGGGATATACCTCACTTGATGGAGCCGTGTTGCGGCGGCAGCCAGTTGAACCATTTGAGATATTACCTGCACAGGTTGGATTTTACTTGTCGATTGATACCTTCGAACGGGAATCCGATGGTATATATCGCCCCGTACCCATCAAATCTGATGGCACACTGAGGTTGACCTGTGGGCATGCTCGCCGCCTAAATATTCGTTTAACGCAATCGGACCTCTTCCCGTTTGTGCTGTCAAAAATTCGACGTATTGCCATCTCCTCGCCAAGGCGCCTTGATGTGACGGAACTTATGTGCGATGACATTCACCTTGGGCCTGGAAACAGCGTCATGAAGACAGTCCAGCAATTTGATGGTATTCATCACTTTGACGCGCTTGAAGAACAGGGCACTGATTGTGGCATTTCTGGTGATGAAGGGGATAGCTTGGCAGTTGAATCAAAGCTGATGCCATCATGGCAGACATTGCATTTCCGAGCTGATAGTACTGTGGATGTAGCGAGTCGGTCTGTCAGTGCAGTATTAAAGTGGGACCAGCAAGGAGAACAGCCCGACCCTGACGGGAAGCGATCGATGTACAAGGTTATAGTTGTGCTGTCAACCACTAGGTCAAGCGCTCCGATCATAATATCAAAAGCTCTTGTCGCTAAGTTTAGTGCGCCTTCAGTTAGCGCAAGCAAGCGCTTCAAGCGTGAAATGGACATTTCTAAATCACCATGGTGGACGCGTGACAGTTTCAGCCGCAACTTTCGGCTAGGTACTTGGTACTCAGCAGATATCCCTGTTAGTCCAAGTGAAGGCGATCTTGTTGTCGAGGAAGATACACTAGACAACCAGATTTCGGATGATTCAAAGCTTCTTGCTTCTGAAGAGGATACCAATAGATTGAGCGAGGATGTCGAGCTTGATAGTAAAATCAATGCGCATATCAAGAACTCACGCCGAATGGAGCTTGGGCTAGAGCTTGAACGTGTGCGGCAGTTGGTTTGGATGATGCTCCGAGATGGCAACACTGCGTCACTTAACTCGGCTAAACCTGGGGCTGGGAGCAATAAATGTCAAGACGATGAAATGCGTGGACCAGAACTAATGGTAGATCACGTGAATGCTCAGCTCCAGAAACTTCGTAATCTCAACCAATCCGCAAGTCCAGCTGATTGTCTGGAGCTTCCTGGGGCGGATGGAAGAACTGCCCTTTTCCTACGCTTTACATCGAAACCGAGTATCATTATAGACCTGGTTGACGGGAGTGTAGCATCAAAAGGATGTGGTGCACCTCCATCAATTACAGATAACGCTAGCGGACAAAGAGTCAAGATTGACACTTTCTACTCGGGGTACTATGCTGCAGAGTCAAGTGATTATGGCGCATATGATGATGAAAACAGCAGAGCTTTGAGCGGTTATCTTATGCTATCAGTGTCTCAGTCTCCGGACGAAGCCGCAGCAGCTCTTGTTGCGCCGTACCCCTCCCGCAAGAAACCTGTTGGTCGTCACAGTATAACCAAACTTCATGGAACGAAAGAATCGCCAAAGAGCTGGCAGCGCCAATGGTTTGTTCTCCGACGACCGTTCTTGTATGCATATGAAAGTATCGAGCGGAAGGTGTTGAGGGGTGTGCTGGACGTTTCGAGCTGCCAAGTGGTGGCCCCGCCGTCATCTCACCAAACTTCAATTTCTGCGAAGTACATGCCTTCTTCACTGAGTTCAAGCGCCGGTAACGGAAGTGTGAGCAGTGGACGCTCGTGGGTGATGGCTGAGGTGCCAGAAGGCACAGGACCAGGCTTAATGCCCTTCTCATTCCGACTTATAAAAATGTCAGGGGCGAGCGATGGAAAGAACAAGGCAAGAAGTGTCATGTGGACGCTGCAAGCATCAACAGCAGCTGAAATGCAGGCATGGCTGGCAGGAATTGAGCCTTTCAAGGTTCAAAGCACAGGGGCAGAGGCTAATCACTTTGCGATTTCTACGGGCCGAAGCGTCAACGAAGAAAACTAGATGATGCGAAACACATGTATATTCAGTGGACTGCTTTCCAGTCAAAGACCAAGTCCAGGAACATAATAGAAGAGTAGCATTGGGTAATTGACTTCACAAATACATTAAATGATGGTTGTCGCGCTCTTAATCACAACGCAAGGCCATATACCTGAAGCACCACCGAGATTGTGGCATTTTCCCACGATACAGAGCAGAGCCCTTGATACACCAAACCCATCAGTTCACAGTGACGGTCCTTGTGGAGCAACCAAACCCACCATCAGATTTCTCATCCCAGAACGCGCAGCTATTGTCACGGACACGACTATTCGTTCAGGCAGTGGTAGTATCCTGGCGAGATGAAGCCACAAACCTGCTGACTTCAAGACCACCTCCCTTCCGCTGCTTGATGAAGCAGGTGACAATGTACTTGAAGTTCTAGGTTCATCCTCGTAAGAATCAAACAAAACAATCGTGAAATCTATCAGCTTACTGGGCAAAGCTGACGAAGATCATTGACGCAGGCCGTGGTCATGGTGTTGATCCAGTCGTTCACCTACCGATTCTGTTAGTTCACGGCATAACTATCGACTTTCTACTATTGTGGGAAGCTGACTACCTTGGCGTGGTCATATGCATTCCCTTCAAGTGAGGAAAGCACAGCATCTTGCAGAACCGCAGTCACCTCGTCCTTGATGAGCAGGAAGTCGAAGCACGTGGCTGGAGGCATTTTGCGATACGACTTGTGGAAGAAGAAAAAAGTAGTGACTTTTCACCAAGTGACTGTGTCCGACTGTGATGCTTCGAAGACTCTTTCCGTCTGGGGGCGTCCGTTGCGTGAGATCTAGGGTCGTGGCGATGGGGCACCAAAAGATTCTGCCGCATTGATCCAGATGATTCGTGCTCGCATTCGTGGAAATACCATGTGCCAGCAAGTGCTTCTACTCACGTGCGTGAGAGTCGTTGCGCGCCGATGCCAGGCGCAAATCGCTTGCCAAGAAACGTGGGAGAGAGTCGAGGCGTTCGTCGATGGACCTGAGCGATGGTGCTGTTTGAAGACAACGTCCGCGCTAACCTTTGATTCTTCGATTGAAAGTATGGCGCTTGACAAGGCGATGAAGACTGCTGCTGCACGAGGACTCTTCCATATCGTAAAATGGCTCCATCATTACTTTCCCACTCGCACGAGTCGAGAGGTTAAAGCGTCTCGAGATGTGATGGATCTGGCTGCAACCCATGGACACTTCAACGTTGTGCATTTCCTGCAATCATATCGCTCAGAGGGTTGTTCGGTCAAGGCAATGGATGGAGCAGCCACCAACGGGCATCTTGCTGTTGTCAAATACCTCTTCATGGCAAGAACAGAAGGCTGTTCATCGGCTGCATTTGACGGTGCCGCTCGTCGAGGTGATTTGAGATTGCTCAAGTTACTTCATCAACACTACCGGGATGCTGGTGGGATAACAGTCGCGGGAGCACAGTCAGCTCTCTATTTCTATAGCCCAAAGTTACGCAGGTGGCTCCTGAAGCATTATCGGGATGTTGTGCTGCACACGCGCCTTACCATGGGGTGCTACATGGGATAGCAACCGAGCCCGCCAAGTTATAACGCTCTCCTTACTACCAACACTTCAGGGCCGCAATGTGATTCAGGAGTAGTGAAGGTGGAGTCACAGCAAATGGTGCGGGCTCAGTTCTGCGAGCCAATGAAGAGGAGGTGTTCAAATGGACCGCGAAACACTCCAAGGAGCTATTTTGTAGGCAGTATGTGTCGTGAGACCCGCGAACGCGCTGACATCGCCGAGGGTATTGACAGTAAATAACATAGGATGACGATGACCATATGATTAGTTCATTTGCTGTCGTATGCCAGAGACGTGGACGCATACGTCTCATTCTCGCAGCACCATGGTCGATGGCTAATCAACACCAGTGCCTCTGCGTCATGTTGTCATTCCCAAACTTACGCATTAGCAACAACGACAAAAGCATCCCCGGACGCAAGGTCATGGTGCAGAACTCTCGCTACGCCACGTTGGTCCGCTCCATCGGCAAGACGTTGCTGACCGAAGGAGGCTACTCGCTACGGCACCTTCAGCACTCGACGAGTGCCGAGATGCGCGACATTGTACAGCACTTGTTGGTGGTGCGACCTCCTCCAGACGACTCGGTCGACACAATTGCAGAAGAGGAATTGTACAGGAATGTGGACGAACTCCTCGCTATCGAGCGCAAACGAGAACCGGTCGTGGACGCACATGCACTGCCTGTAATCACACAAGAGCCCACGTCGACGTACCACAAGATCGCACTGTGGAAGGGAGACATCACCACTCTCGACGCCACCGCCATCGTCAACGCCGCCAACTCGGCGCTGCTCGGATGTTTCCAGCCAACACACCGCTGCATCGACAACGTCATCCACTGCAAGGCGGGTCCGCGACTGCGAACTGCGTGCAACGAGATCATGGAGCAGCAGGCGGTGGAGGAGCCAGCAGGGAGCGCCAAGATCACGCCTGGGTTCTCGCTGCCGTCCAAGTATGTGATCCACACGGTTGGCCCTCAGCTGCGTCGTGGTGCGTCACCGTCTGCTCGCGACTGCGAGGAGCTGCAGTCGTGCTACACGAGTTCTCTGGACCTGCTGCTGAAGGAGACTGGTCGCTCGAATGATCCGGTGTCGATCGCATTCCCGTGTATCTCGACGGGTCTGTTCGCTTTTCCTATCGAGAAGGCAGTGCCGCTTGCCGTGAGTGCGGTGGTGGAGTGGTTGCAGACGCACTCGTCCGACACGGAGGCGTGGAAAGTGATCTTCAACACGTTTTCGGACCGGGACTACGAGTTGTACAAGCATCATTTGGAGAATGTGGAGGGCGGTATCGTGATTCCTCCGCCGCCGATGGATGCGTCTATCCAGAAGGCACTTGATATTGTGAAGGATGCGGACTATTTGTTGATTGCTGCAGGTGCTGGTCTCTCTGCTGCTGCTGGACTGGACTACACATCGGAGGAAGTATTTGACAAATTCTTCCCAAACGTTCGTAACGCGCTGCCCACGTTCCGGACCATGTACAACTCTATTGCATACACGGACTGGAGACCAGCTTTGCTGTGGGGCTACATGTTCAAGCAGATGAATATTGTTCGGTACAATTGGACCAAGTACCGCACAGCTCCAACCTACGATCGTCTTCACACGATTCGTAACCACTTCGAGAGCAAATCGCCAGGATCGACTTTCATCAAGACGAGCAACGTGGACGGAATGTTTGAGCAGGAAGGATTCCCACTAGACTCTATCTATGTCATGCAGGGTTCGTACGACCGCCTCCAGTGCACTCGCCCATGCCGGCAAGATAGTATCTGGGATGCCAAGCCTTTCATGGAGAAGGCGCTCCAGAGTTTCAATCCCGAAACGTACGAGATTGATGACCCAGAGGCAATCCCCAAATGCCTCAACTGTGGCGGGCCCATGTATCTACACGTCCGTGAAGACGATTCCTTCCTGCAGGTTGTGCTTGACGGCATGAAGAAAGTGTACGAGAAGTGGCTCGAGTCCGTGCTAGAACGCGTCGAGAAGGACGGAAAGAAATTCGCAATCCTTGAGATTGGAGTTGGGTTCAACACCCCAGGAGTGATCCGGATTCCCGACGAGCGCATCGCGATGCAGGACGGCGTTTCACTCATCCGCATCAATGGGAAGAACCCAGAAATCCCAATGGCGACAAACGGCGTAAGCGTGCGCTACGAGGCGAACGCTCCACTAGACTACATTGCTGCGAATCTATAAATGCCAAACAAGAAAGTTGGGTTTTGCTTTCATGATTGTTGATATCATTCTGCTGTTTTAGCCAGAAGAACTTGAAAGTCTGCGATCCTTTTGTAGCTACGACCTCGCTCAACCGATAACGATGCCACAGACATGCGGAGCTCACAGAACAGGACTTACACGAGCTCGAGAGCGTCAAACGCAACAGAAGCAGACAGGAACGTCTCGTCAGGATCCGTCGAGCCACTGGCAATTGTGAGCGCGATCGTGTTGGTGCCCGTGACGAGATGTGCAGCTGGAATGACGTACTCGTAAACCACATAGTTACCGACAGTGACACCACGAGTGATGCCGCGAGTCTCCACAGCGTACGATGCTGGGGTGCTCGGTGTGTAGTCATCGTTGACGGTGATACTATTGCGACCGCTGTTCTGTGCGATCGTCACGCCGATGCGAAGAGTACGCTGCTGGGATGCCTGAGCCTCAGTTAGCGAAAACGACAGCGTGATCTGCTCATTCGCAGCACGGAACTGCGCCATCGGGAAGCTGCTGTCATCGTCCGTACCCGGCTCGAATGAGATTGACTTCCATGTCGACATGGCCACATCGCTCGGGTGCATCGTGTGGATCTTGTCGGAGTTGAGGAATCCATCCGGCGAGCCATCCCATTTGCCAATGCGCCAGATCGGACTCGTCGCGATCTGGTACGTCACGGTGGCCGTCACCGACGTCTTCGCACCCTTGGTGACCGTGACAGTGCTCGTGCCGACAGCGAGCTGCGTCTTGTACACCGTCATGTTGTAAGTACCGGGAAGCATCATTGGAGATGTAAACGAGGTGCTGCCAGAGGCAACCTTCACCCAGTACTGCGCGTCCGAGTTCGACCATGCAACCACAACATCGTCCGAGCCCAACACACTGTTCGAGTCCTTGATGGTCCCCGCGATACTCCCACGACCAGTGTCTGCCACAAACCCAGTCAGCGACAGGCTCTGGAAAAAGTCAAAGTCCACGTCCGTAGTCGCCGGCGCACTACCCGACGTGAACTTGACTGCGTAGGGACCGTGGAAGCCGTAGCGGTAGTTTTCGGTGCGCGTATGGTCCGAGTTCATGTAGAAGGTGAGTTCGTTGGCAGTGTCGATCTTGTTGTTGATGTCGCGGAAGAACGGTCCACCGATCGACGTCTCGTATGCCTGATCCGGGATGATGAAGTACACACCTGCGTTGATACTGGTGCTGTGGACTCCGTGGACGTGGTCGTCGATGTGAGCGACTCCCGAGTAGAACTTGGAGCGAGTGGTGCCATTACTGAGCTCGAAGACATCCTCTGCTTCAATCGCCGTAGCTGTGGTCGAGTCGTAAGTGGCTTGATAGACGCCTGCGTCCATGACGGAACGGTCCATACGGACGAGGAATCGGAGCTCAGGGAGGCTTGTGTCAGTCGAGTATGTGCCCATGTAGATGGCATTCTCTCCTGAGCGGAAGAGGAAGTACTGCGTCGTGGCGGAGGCCTCACACGTCACCTGGATCGTGTCATCGTCGTCATCCAGGCTTAGCGTGGTAATGCTGGCCGTGAGCGATCCGAGGCCCGAGTTGACTTGCGTATGCTGGGACTTGTACTGCAGCTCGTTGCCGTTGAGCTGCATGCTCGTGATGTCGCACGTGGACTGCGCCATCTTGATTTGCAAGCCAGCACCCGAGGAGATGATCCACGTACTTGAGCTGGACGTGTAGCCGAAGGAAGCCGTGGCCGCATCCGCCACTGCCGCAAAGAGGGCCGCGATGGCTGGCACTGCGAATAACCTCATTTGCAAAATTGCAATTGGGACTTACCAGTGCTCTGCAATGGGAGAAAAAAAAAATGAATGGCATGGCAAGCAGTGTAGAGTGGAGGATTGCGATTGATAGCTAGTGATGTGTCAGTCGGGAAGTGGCAGACGCTGCTTCAACGCCGCGGCGGACGATGCCAGTATCAACATACTCAGCGAAATGACGAGATCAGCAGTGGTACGTTACACACCGAATCGGGCGGCTATACACACAGTGCAACGAGCTCCTGCACTCCAGAGCTCCGACAGCCGCAAGTTGGAGTGCGTGGCTTCCAGCTGGTCGAGTGGTCATGTGCAAGTCCGATCTCGGTGATGCTGCTAATGATAATCACGCCACAAATACGATGATGACCAAATGGACACGGTGGGATGGCGTATTGTGAGATTTGCGGACGAGCGCTTGTCCTGCTTTTCAAGGCGACCAAGGCACTTCGATAACGCGACTTGTTCTTGTCCGGACAAATGCGAGATGTTAGGTCATGCAAAGGCGAAAAGTTGTTGTAATCTCCTTCATAATGTGCAGTACGACGGGTTTTCTTTCGATGTTATTGTCTGCCTGCAAGCTTGCCTTGTCGGAAAGCGACTACCACGAGTTTTCACACCGCTTAAATTTATTCTTGCCCTCTTGAGGCATTTCGATGCGATTGCCTCTGGGTCATCGATCTCGTACGTTTCAGGATTGAAACTTTGGCGTGTCTTCTCCATGAAAGGCTTGGCATCCCAGATACAAAACACTGTAGATGGGCCGCCGAAGATATGACACAGCACGATCTCTCTCAAGGTGAGTTGTTGTTCACGCAAAGCTAATTGCACCATCGAGTTGCCGGTTTGAACTTCGCTCAAATCCGAAAGTGCTCACATTATCTTGACTATCTCAGATGGTCCATAGCTTATGATCAGTGCTGGACCCTTTGAGCATCACATCTGATAGGGCTCCTTCCCGATCATCCCTCCCTCTAGCAACAGAGGTGCCACATCGCACTCACTACAAACACATTTTCAGACCGCCTGCCTCAAATGTGCGAGAGTTCAAGGGTGGACGCAAGCCTCAATGAGCTGCTCGAATTCACGGACGCCCTGGCCGCCGACATTCCCGAACTGCGCACTGGAGACGCTGCTTTGGACGAGCTGGAGAAAGAAGCGCCGATTGTTGAGCTGAGGCCCTCACCAAACCCGAACAGGATCTCAAACGAAGGAGACCGAGTCGATGACGTCGCCGTGAATGGGAATGAAAAGACGGCGCTGACCGCAAGTGAAAAGCAGCAGCGAGTCCGAGAGAGGGAGAGAGCCAAGTACCGCCGAAGAAAGGTCCGTCTCGCGTTCCACGGCAGCTCCATATTTCCGTTGCGCTGACGACTCGCATGACGTGTGCTTTGACAACAGGAGAAGGTCGTGGGCCTGAAAGAGCAGGTCGCCGCGCTCGAGCAGCAACTGAAGATCATGTCAGATCCAACGATGGCGCCAACAGCTCAATTTTGTGATGGAGCGCTCGTCGTTGAGGACACAAGGACACAAGGACACGGAAGCCGACGGGATCAGCTGCAGGCGCTGTATCTGAAGGCGATGCAGGCCAAGACGCTACTACGGAGCGAGAACACACAGCTACGGAAGAAGTTCCGAGAGGCTTCACAGCGCATGGTGCTGCTCTCAGACCTCTTGAAGACGGAGCACAAGCTGTACATTGCGCACGCGTCGTATTTTCGATTGTTGAAACCTCTGTCTCGTCAGACATGCTTGGAGCTGAGCAGCAACGTACTCAAGATGATGCCTGCTTTTGAGGATGAGCTGTCTCGTGTATCTGCTGTAAGTAGTTTGGCAGGCTGGCGAGGGAAGCGGTTTGTGGACGGCAAGTTGTTTAAGTTTGCACTGGACAAGACTTATCGCTGGTTCAATGCTCAAAAGCTCCTATCGATGTCTTGGTCTAACATTGTGGACCCGGGGAAACTCGAGAAGATGTATTCGCCAGATATGGATATGCGTGTGCGACTAGTGCAAAAGATCGACGACGATAATTACGTCTTCTTGGAGGAGACACGATCGACAAATCCGGGAGACAACGGTGCCCTCGTGAAAACTGCCGTTTTATTTTCAAAAATCAAAACCGAAAGAGGGTATCGGATGTACTTCCTAAATCTCGACCGAAGACAGATCGAGTTGGAGGAGCGCTCTACGGGCGAGTCAGTGAAGCTTGAGAGCGAGATGTGGATCTCAAAGGAGCAGGTTGCGTGGGTGGATATCGAAGTCATCGATGGCGAGACTGTCAGACAAAGGTTTCGCGGAATGATCCCGACTATCGGAGCCAGTGCGTACTTCTGGATGTCGGAAATTGTGATGGTGTGTCTTCGTTGCGAGGTATTTACTCTCGGACCTTCCTTTCGAGTGGCATCTTCATGAAGGCAGAACGAATCGACGAAGTAATGAAAGCGTCAATATATTTGAAATGTATCTGTACGTCGGTGAAGACGATTCCTTCCTGCAGGTTGTGCTTGACGGCATGAAGAAAGAGTACGAGAAGTGGCTCGAGTCCGTGCTAGAACGCGTCGAGAAGGACGGAAAGAAATTCGCAGTCCATGAGATCGGTGTTGCGTTCAATACTCCAGGAGTGATCCGGATTCCCGATGACTGTATCGCGATGCCGGACGGCGTTTCCCTCATCCGCATCAGCGTGGTATGCAAAACTTTGGTAATCTCCTTACGATGGATTTGTTGTTTTTGAATGGGAGACTCATTTCCTAATTGATGTGCGACGATTTCGATTTTTGAATAACAGTTTAGTGCCGTGCGATTATGGCCTCTCATCAAAGTCCATGCCCCAAGTCTGAAGCCTCCTGCGGGAAGACTTGCGGGCTTGACGGTCACGACTGAAAATGGTTCGCAGTCAATCAAACGATCCACAAGCTATCCTCATGTGATTGATGCGGGTCGAGTGCAACCAGTCATTATCTAAAAGGCGAAAAGGTTGTTGCAAAACTTTGTTGCTTCTATTGATGCAAAGCTCCACAGAATTCAGTTCACAAGCTAGACCAATAGAGCACCAAACGAATACACACAAGTTACACGAGCTCGAGAGCGTCAAACGCGACAGAAGCAGACAGGAATGTCTGTGCCGGGTCAGGCGAGCCGCTGGCAACCGTGAGTGCGATCGTGTTGGTGCCCGTGACGAGATGTGCAGCTGGAATGACGTACTCGTAAACCACATAGTTACCGACAGTGACACCACGAGTGATGCCGCGGGTCAGGACAGCGGACGATGCCGGAGTCGCAGGCGTGTAGGCGCCATTGACAGTAATAGTGTTGCGACCGCTGTTCTGTGCGATCGTCACGCCGATGCGAAGAGTACGCTGCTGGGATGCCTGAGCCTCAGTTAGCGTGAACGTCAGCGTGATCTGCTTGTTCGCAGCACGGAACTGCGCCATCGGGAAGCTGCTGTCGCTATCGACGCCTGGCCTAAACGTGATTGGATTCCACGCTGACATGGCCACATCGCTCGGGTGCATCGTGTGGATCTTGTCGGAGTTGAGGAATCCATCCGGCGAGCCATCCCATTTGCCAATGCGCCAGATCGGACTCGTCGCGATCTGGTACGTCACGGTGGCCGTCACCGACGTCTTCGCACCCTTGGTGACCGTGACAGTGCTCGTGCCGACAGCGAGCTGCGTCTTGTACACCGTCATGTTGTAAGTACCGGGAAGCATCATTGGAGATGTAAACGAGGTGCTGCCAGAGGCAACCTTCACCCAGTACTGCGCGTCCGAGTTCGACCATGCAACCACAACATCGTCCGAGCCCAACACACTGTTCGAGTCCTTGATGGTCCCCGCGATACTCCCACGACCAGTGTCTGCCACAAACCCAGTCAGCGACAGGCTCTGGAAAAAGTCAAAGTCCACGTCCGTAGTCGCCGGCGCACTACCCGACGTGAACTTGACTGCGTAGGGACCGTGGAAGCCGTAGCGGTAGTTTTCGGTGCGCGTATGGTCCGAGTTCATGTAGAAGGTGAGTTCGTTGGCAGTGTCGATCTTGTTGTTGATGTCGCGGAAGAACGGTCCACCGATCGACGTCTCGTATGCCTGATCCGGGATGATGAAGTACACACCTGCGTTGATACTGGTGCTGTGGACTCCGTGGACGTGGTCGTCGATGTGAGCGACTCCCGAGTAGAACTTGGAGCGAGTGGTGCCATTACTGAGCTCGAAGACATCCTCTGCTTCAATCGCCGTAGCTGTGGTCGAGTCGTAAGTGGCTTGATAGACGCCTGCGTCCATGACGGAACGGTCCATACGGACGAGGAATCGGAGCTCAGGGAGGCTTGTGTCAGTCGAGTATGTGCCCATGTAGATGGCATTCTCTCCTGAGCGGAAGAGGAAGTACTGCGTCGTGGCGGAGGCCTCACACGTCACCTGGATCGTGTCGCTGGCCTTGTTGAGGCTCAGCGTGGTAATGCTGGCCGTGAGCGATCCGAGTCCCGAATTGACTTGCGTATGCTGGGACTTGTACTGCAGCTCGTTGCCGTTGAGCTGCATGCTCGTGATGTCGCACGTGGACTGCGCCATCTTGATTTGCAAGCCAGCACCCGAGGAGATGACCCACGTGCCAGCACTAGCGGTGTAGCCGAAGGAAGCCGTGGCCGCATCCGCCACTGCCGCAAAGAGGGCCGCGATGGCTGAGACTGCAAATAATCTCATTGTTTGCGGTGTCCGACGCGACTTGGCTTTGTTTGCTTGGAACCAGGCGAGTTGCGGAATGAGGAGCGAGGAGACCGGAATGGTGTGGTCTCGTTGGAGTCATCTGGTGTCCGAAGGCTTCAAGGAAGCGACAGACAGAGCTTGGCGCAATCGATGTATCGAAAGGAACGTTTCACGAAGCGAGACCATGCATGACCAGCGTGCTACGCTTCCAGCTGGCCAAGTAGTCCTGTGCAAACAATTCTTGATGGATCACGTGGCTGCACATCACTAGCTCGTCGTCGCGACGAAAGGACCACGTTTGTGGTGTGTCAGCGTCTCGCTGTCGGAAAGCCGGGTCGTCTTGAGCCAGCCGCCCACAAGGACGCGCCAAGGCGTGGGGAACAGATTGATTTGCACTGCACTAGCGTGAACACTAATGACGAAGATGCAAATCCTTGTGCAGACGATTTGTTAGTGATGGTAATCGTTTGGTGCTCGCTCTGAATCCGCTCGTCGTTGTCAAGGTGCTCTGCTTTCCTCAGGAACACGTTTTGTTGTCACCACGAGATTCTTTGCTTTTCGACGAGTGTCACGAACATCTTCAACTCTTCAACGAGTGTGTTTCGACGATATTGCCTCCGGCGGAGGCCAGTGGCGCCCGCGGCACCAATGATATGCGTCAAAATCCCTCTCACACGCCGTCGTACGCCTCAATGCACAGGTATTGCCCCGAGGCGTTGTGTAGTCGTGGCCAGCACGCCAGGGAGTATCTTCGTGGCCATCTGTACGAGAACACATTGGCGACGCTCTTTGGTCTGTCCGATGGGGAACACTGGCTTTGCCGAGCAGCCTTTACTCGTCGAAGAGTCTATCCACGCCAACTCGGACAGACTCGTTCAACAGGTTCAAGTCCGACAAACTCCAAGCAGGCGACGAAGGGATCCAACCCACCAATTTTTTTTTTTTTTTTTTCTTCTTCTTCTTCCTCATCACGAGTTGGGCAGCACCGTCGACCATGCTCCGCTAAATCATTCGTGACGACAGCACTCTCAGTCCAACAACTCTCCTCTCCCATCCACTCACGCTGAGCGTTCTCATGCAAGGCCACCACCAAAGCCACCCTACTAATTGGTGTAGTCCACACTCCTCTCCCCCCCCCATGAGCGAAACCCCTGGCAGATCTCCTTTTTGAAGGCGCCATGAAGCGGTCGGCGCCAAAGTCGTCGCTGCCGACGGCCGACACGCTCGTGCTGCGCGCGACGCCGTCCATCAAGCGCTACAACATCGCGCGCTTCGATGTGCCGCAGGTGCCCAAGTTCGCCGACTGCGCGCAGCCAGTGATGATGTACCCGGAGCCGGAGCGCGTGGACGACGAAGACGAGGAGAAGAAGGACGAGGAGCCCGTGGGGTACAACCCGGCGCTGCGCAAGCGCCGCCGGCGGCGCAGGAAGGACACGCGCACGGCGGGCTGGGTGATCGAGGACCAGGAGGGCAAGAACAAGTTCCTGGGCACGTTTGAGGGCGGCCAGCAGTCGACGTACATGCTGCTGGTCAAGAACCGCCACAACGACGAGTTCTCGGTCATGCCCGTCGAGCAGTGGTTCCGCTTCAAGAAGCCGCTCGGGTACCGCACGCTGACGCTAGAGGAGGCAGAGGAGCTCAACAATGAGAAGAAGCGCGCCGTCGAGCGATGGCTCATGAAGCACAAGCTCGCGGGAGAAGACAAGGTCGAGGCCAGCGACGCCATCAGCGCGCCAAGGATGCGCACGGGCGCCATTGGAGGAGCCGCCAAGGGGAAGAAGGGAGAGGAGGACATTTTTTCCGTCAGCGAGAACCGCCCGCGACGGGTTGTGCGCGCGCCAAAGAAGAGCGAGGAGGGTGCGCCGACGGGCGAGGACGGAGGAGACTTTGATGAGAAGTTCGACGATGACGAGAGCGAGGCAGAGATCGAGCACGACGACGTCAAGGCCCTGCCGTCCGACTCGGAGGAGGACGAGTTCGAGGTGGACCCCGAGGGCACGGGCAAGCTCACGGAGACCGGTCAAGCCATGAAGGACCTACTCCGACGTGCCCAAAGCGGCGAGATGGATGGATCCAATGAAAAGGATGACGACAACGATGGAGACGAGGATGATGACGGCTTCTCGGCCAAGGACATGGACAAGATGGCACCCCGCGACGGACCGGTTGATCTGGGCGGCAACTTCATCCGCCGCGTAGACCAGCAACCAACTGCTAGCGACGCAAACTCCAAGACAGGTGCCAACTCCAGCGATGGCAAGTCGACGAAGACCTCGACTGAAAATGGTAGCAAGCCCGAAGACGTGAAAAAGCCAGTCGGAGCACCACCCAACACGATTGGCACCAGGACCACTGGAAAACCCGAGGAACCCAAGACTGCAACGCGCCTCACGGAGGCCGGCGTGCAGACCGAGCTCATTCGTTATGGTGGACGCATGCGCACGAGAGACTTACTCAAGCGTCTGCGCAAGCTGATCGTGACGGACGACGACAAGGCGCTGCTCAAGGACATTCTGCGTACCATTTGCGACGTCGAGGTGGACGCCATCGATGGCCGCATGCTCGTGCTCAAATCGCAGTTCCGCTAAGCTGCTGACTCCACTTACTTGGTGTCTGTCAGTGAAAGATCTATCGCCTTGCCATGGCCATGGACAGCAGCACCTTGCTCTTTGAGAAACATAAACATAAACACCAGCCTTTGCACTTTGACTTGCTCCTTGCAAATCCATCAATGTACCCAAAAATGAACCCATAACTACGTCTCCACATCACATCTCATTTACGAGTTCTCATTGTAGAAATCGACAAGACAACCCCGCAGCTCGCCAGTTTCGATGTCAACTGCTCCAGCAAAGCGCCAGCGCGTCGCGGCAGCAAAGGACGTGCTGCTGCTGACATGCGTGGAGGTGGTCGTACGCACGATCCCTTCCCTGTCTGCCTGCCGAGAGCTCTGTATGCGGATCGAGGAGTTTGTTGACGGTCCGAAGCGATGGGAAATGATCCCGATGAAAACTCATTGGAGCGTCTGGTTCGCCTTGGTAGATTCAAACAGCTTTGAGTTCCATGCCGAAGTGGCGCTGGAAAAGGGGATGCTCGTCGCTGCTAAGCGAGGATTTCTTCATGTCACCAAGTGGTTGCACGCATACTTTCCAAGTCGTTATAACCTCCGGCCTGAAATCTTCAGGGCTGTGATGGACACAGCGGCTTCCAATGGATATCTTGGCATCGTGCAATTTCTCCACCAAAACCGCGACGAGGGCTGTACACATAAGGCGATGGATGGAGCAGCCGGCAACGGCTATTTCGAAGTCGTCAAATGGCTGCACGAGAACAGGACCGAAGGCTGCTCCCGCGAAGCTTTTGATGGTGCGCTGCTTCGACAAGATTTGCCAATGCTGAAATATTTACACGAGCGATACGGAAATGCTATCGGACTCACCACTCGTAGCCCAATCCCACTGAGCGCGCGCCAATGTTCACTTGAGCTGTACAAGTGGTTGGAAGAGCACTACGCCGATGTCATGGAGGCGATGCCACATATCGATCCCCCTGAATGTCTTGGTGGACAAGCATTCGACCCCAACGCAATCATGGAGGCATTTGAACGAGAGGGGGGCTTCGAGATGTTACCTGTTGCTCCACTACCCGACGAAGATGAAGATCTGTAAATTGCTCACAGTAGTCCGCGAGAGCTCGAAGAATACTCTTGGGTTGGACTGTTGCACATTGAATGTGAAGGCGACAAAGGGAAACGATGGACTACAGATGAAGGCGTCTAGTGCTCTGCAGATGACCAGTTAGGGATGGCAACGCATTACATGAAGCATTAGCATATCGAAGGGAGCTTTCAAACAGTCAAGGAGCATAAAGACTCCAAGAGGACACATGATTCTTCACCTCCAGCGACGTTCGTATTGATCACTGACGCTCTAGGCAGCAAGTTGCGAATGGACCAAGGGAAGAAAGTGGTCGATGGCAGCTTTATACTAGCGATACGAGCTTCTCGATCGCAGAGGGCATGAGCCCATAGCGCTCAGAGCTGCTCCGTTCAAAAGATGAAAAAGTGTTTCACAACGATTCGATGCGTACATTGTTTTCTTACTGCACAAGCTTTTGCACATTCAAAACAATTCACAACCTAGGCTATCAAGATAGCAGATCTCGAACATCCATTCACACGGCTCACTGGTTCTCTGCCGCGCCGATCAGAGAGAATGTTAGCGCAAGAGGCATCTTGCTAGTCGCCGACATGCGCAGCCGCAGCTGAGTCATAAAGTCTAGACGCAACACACGCGGCGGAATTTTCTGCTGTGCATCACCCCCGTCAATGGCTTCGTCTTCCTTCTCCTCATTCTTCTCATCTTCGTAGCTCTGTTCTTGCTCGCCCTTTTGCTCTATAGCCTCAGCTTGAGCATTTTTGGCCCGCAAGAGCTGCCGGGGTCGCAGACGCTTCTGCTTTGGCTTGAAGTTTGGAAGCTGGATCGACAAAACCTTCGACTTTTCGTCCCAGGAGCCAGAGATATGAAGGTCCTTCAAGAACATCCGCCGCTCGACACCCAGTTCCATGATATACACCGTAAAGCTTTGCTGTCCTGAACTCATGACGACTCCCGTTACCTCGACTGCGCCAAGGTGCTTCACGTATGCGCAGAGGAAGACTTCATCGCACTCCTTCTCGGCCGACTTGGCTGCCATCTTCTTATCGTTACAGTTCTGCGCGATAGACGTAAACTCGATTAACCTTGCTTCCACGCTTTGCTCAGGTGAAGTGCCATCAGCAACTTGCGCCGTGACGCTTTCTTGGAGTAGTCGGTGCACGACAACGTCAGCGTAGCGTCGAATGGGCGACGTGAAATGCGTGTAGTATGGAATATTGAGCGCGTAATGTCGCCATGTATCTGGTGATGCACCGTTTCCTGCCACCATATACTCTGCAGGCTTCATAGGTTTGATCAACATTGCCTGCACGATCGCAAACACCGTCGCACCCTTCTCAATTCGCACGCGATCAAGTGAATCGGACAGCCTCTTCGTCGCTGATCCGTCGATCTCCAACGCGTGCTCCTTCAAGTTATTCAATGCCTGCTCCATTGCTCGCTCGACTGGCGGCGGGTGGTGACGAATGAACGCCAGAGGGCCATGAGCTCGGAGCAGCTGCTGTGCCACAAGAAAATTGGCGAGTAGCATGTACTCCTCGACAAGTCGGTTGCTGTCCTTGATTTGATACGAGCCATACTGTGTTGGGTTGCCCTTGGCATCGAGAGAAAACACGAGCTTGATGTCATTCAGGCTAATGGCACCAGTCTCGAAACGCATAGCTCGACGGTTCTTTCCGATCGCCCACAGATCCTTGACGCTTTGGATGACTGTTCCATTCGTGATACTCGGATTTGCCCCCGGGATTGGACGCCGGTCAACTTCCCATTCATCCAGATTCTCTTCATTGATGGTTCCATCCAGCATCCTCTGGGCAGATCCATAGTCGAGCTTACAGCACGAACGGATGATCGACTTGCCGAACCATGGCTCCGTACCCTCAACTAGCGAGCCGTCAATATTCATTTGCCACACAACCGAGAATGCTAAGCGTTCGACTTGGGGCTGGAGTGAACACAACTTTTCACACAGGATGCGGGGAAGCATGGGAAGAACTCGGTTGGGAAGGTACACACTCGTCGCGCGCGACTGCGCCTCTTTGTCCAGAAGTGAATTTCGTTCGAGAAAGTGAGTCACATCGGCGATATGAACACCGACCTCAAATGTCGTTCGAGCCTCATCGAGTGCTCGGATGTGCAGCGCGTCGTCCAGATCGCGCGCATTGTACGGGTCAATACTGAAGATCTGGTAGTCACGGAAATCGCGCCGCCTCTGCACTTCTTCGTCTGGTACGACCCACTTCTCGCCACTTGTACCATACTTGGCATCCAATTCCTCCAAGATGGCGCTGCTAAAGTCCAAGGTGTGCGCTTGAAGGTCATTCTTTGACAGGATCGCCGAGATACCGGTCTCGATGCCCGTGTACTCGCCAACGGTTTTGACAAACTCGCCCATCGGGCTCCGGAACTTTGTTGACCAAGTCTTGATCCGACAAAAGCACAACATGGTCTTAGAGTACACCGCAGGGCGACGGATAAACTCGTCAGGTAACTGAAGTCGTGGAATTTGAATTCGTCGAGGAAGTCGTTGGTCGTGCGCATTAAAGTACGCGAATGCATCGTCCGATGGCAGTGGGGCATTCACATCAGTGATCTTGGACTTTGGCTCAAGGCAGCCAATGAAACCACCCGAGTTGCCAGACACCAAGACAAACACCACCTTTGCGGAAGGGCGAGCACGACACTTGCGAACTTGCTCATTAATGTTGGCAACTTGAAGTTTCAACTTGTTTGGCGAATCGGCAGCAGTTGGGTCATCATCGTGCTGTTTGATGATACACTTTGACGAGTCGACGCTCGGACGCCACAAAGAGTGCAGCGCTGCTGTATCAATATCCCCAGGTTGCGGCGAGAATTTCGCAGTGACTGGGGTTTGAGCAATGGCTTCGGCTGCAGTCACATCGCCATTGCCCAGGTCCTTCCATTCTTCGCTGGGGTGCAACTTGATGGCCACGAGATCACCATCGACAGCACGGTTTCGATCGCTCATGCCCTTAACGAGGATATCCATCGAAATGCCATCTACAGTGACATAGCCGTCCATTCGGTAATTCGCGTTCACACGAAGCTTTCCTTGCAGTAAAGTGCCATCTTCAAGTCCCTGCGTCACTTGCTCGCGTGGAAGGTAGTCGGTATAGACAATGTATTCTTCGCTGTTCTGACGCCTTCCACGCTCTGAACGAGCTCGAGGTTGAGATTCCTTCTCGTCCTTGACGGCTGGCTGAGCCTTTGGGTCTTCCTTTGTCCGTCGATTCGCTTTCTTTGAACTGTTTTTCCCATTTAGGTCAGGTGCAGCACTCGATGCTCGCTGAGCATTCTGCTTCACGATTGATGTCTCAATGATTTCAACCTTCTCCTCGAGCTCATTCGAGGTAACTACGCGCTTTCGCTCCTTGGATTTCTTGACAGCTTTACTAGTCTTTGCTTGCACTTGTTCGCTTTGCTGCGTCGTTCCCTTAGACTTCGCTTTCTTCACTTTGGCATTCGAAGATTCGTCCTCTTGCTCTTCAGCTTGAGATGCTTTTGCGCTCTTCTGCGGCTTTGACTTCTTACCAGCACTTTCGAGCTTGTCCTGCTCTTGCTGGGGCTGCGTCGACGCCTTCTCCTTCTTCACCTTCTTTTTCTTCTTCTTTCCTCCAGATTGTTTCCCACCCCCTCCGCCAAGAGCTCCGGAGGCCTCTAGCGCCAGCTCCTCCAGCTCGTCTTCAATGTCGAGCATAACGAACTTGCTGCCTCCGAACGTCCCCGTCTCCTGCTCACTTCCGTCCTCCTCGCCATCGCTCCCGTCCACGAGCGCGTCCTCGTCAAACTCTTCTCGCTCGCTCTTTTGCTTGGGCTGCTGCTGCTGCTGCTTCTTCTTCTTCTTGGGCTTCTTGGGCTTCTGCTCCGCCGCCTCCGTCTCCTCCCACCGCACGACCATTCGCGCTTCGCCACCCACAGGCTTCTCCTTGTTGCTGCGCTGCTTCTCCCGCCCTGGCATCGCCTTCCGGCCTTCAACCTGCTGCGGCATCGGCTCAGGTTGGTTGACCTTCTCGCAATGCCAGAAGGCAACCAAAAGATTGGTTGCCCTGACCTTCACTCACGCCAGAAGCTCACCATCACTAGGTGCGCATCGTACTTTGGATAAAGTGCGGATTCCGCACTTAGCAGCTTCAAAGTGCTTCTAATAGAAGCTCCCATACAATGTGACTGTGAAATGTAATTTACCAATAATTATACTCCGGTTCTCACGGCAGGCGTTGGCACATACAAAATCCAAGTGAATTCGATACCTACATTAGACCTCTCTAATCGGCACGAGCGACAGGGGGCTGCACGAATATAACTATATATTTCACTTGGATTCACTATGGACGTAAAATACATATGGTTTTATTACGCCTTAACCATGTGGTCCACAAACTTCCTCGAGACGAAGTTGTGTGGACCACAGCGCACCGGAAACCTGCCATCGATGATACCAGCTTCAAAGAGCACCCATCTTCGAGAAAGTCCTCCAGTCCGAGATGCTGCTGACCTGCGTGGCGGTGGTGGCGCGCGAGCACGCGGGGCTGGGCGCCTGCCAGGACGTGGGCGAGCGCGTCGAGGCGTTCGTGGACGGCCCGGGGCGCTGGGCGGAGCTGCGCGTCCCGCAGACGGACACGCGGCGCATGCTGCGCGCGCGCAAGGCCAAGCGGCGCTGGTCCTCGCGGCGGCTCAAGCTGCTCGACAGAGCCATGCAGGTGGCGGCGGCGCGCGGGATGCTGCATGTGCTGCGGTGGCTGAGCGAGTACTGCGAGCGCGTGGGCCGCGGCCAGCTCGAGGTGAGCGTGGACGTTATGGACGCGGCGGCGGCGCACGGACAGCTGCGCGTGCTCCAGTGGCTGCGCGAGAACAGGAAGGAGGGGTGCAGCAGCGCGGCTATCACGGCGGCGGCGGGAAGAGGAGATGTGGCCGTGGTGGAGTGGCTGCATGAACACTACCCGACCATCAGCTGCGAGCCGTGGACCATGAGGTGGGTGCTGCACCAGGACGACGTCGAGATGGCCGAGCTCCTGGCAAAACTCAAAATTGGCGGAGAGTGCACCGTCATGGACGCAACCAGAGCCGCCGAGTTTGGGCTCCTGCGAGTGGTGCGCTTCATTCATGAAAGCTTCCCGGGCCTACGATGGGATACGTCCGTGATGGACGCGGCGGCTGCCAGCGGGATGCTAGACGTGCTTGCATTCCTTCATGAGAATCGGACAGAGGGGGCCACCACCGCCGCGATGGACGAGGCCGCGGCGCACGGCCACTTTAACGTCGTTCACTACCTCAACACGAACAGGAGCGAGGGCTGCACCGCTCGCGCTATGGACTGCGCGGCCGGGAACGGGCATATTAATATCGTCATATACTTGCACGAGCGTCGCAAAGAAGGGTGCACCACAAGTGCCATGGATCGCGCAGCCTTCTGTGGAGAAGGGTACGTCGTGCGCTGGCTTGCCAAGAACCGAAGCGAGGGATGCACGAGTAGAGCTTTCGACGTCACAGCGAGACGGAACGACTTGCCGCTGTTACAGTTTCTACACAGTCGGTATGGACCCTCAGTGGGATGTACAACGCAAGCGGTGCTGTCGGCCATCGCGTACGAGAACATCGAGATGCTCGAGTGGCTCCTCGTCCACTATGAAGAGCTGTTTGACATGGGCGAGCTAGTAGGCTTTGCAGAAAGGAGGCGACGGCATTCAGCTGCAGCATGGTTGCGAAACCAAATGTTTCCGGACCTCAGCGGCGAAGCTATATGAAAACGAACTCGTGTGCACGATTGTTATACTTACATGCATGTGGCTGCTCTGATCCGCAATGATCGCCGCATTACGCCGCCGATTCGTTCATCTCCAGCTCATAGCGACGCTTGTCGTCAGCTGCAGCCTGTACCCATGGCGTGCGGTCGGTCTCACTCAAAGTGCGCCACGTCTCTGATAGCTTCGCCATGACATCCACCATTTGCGCACCAGGCCCGAGAAGCTGCTTCACTTCTTGGCGATGGGCGACGCTGAAGAGCACGTACGCACTACGAGGCTTGCGGATGCTGCTCAGTCGTCCGCTTCCTTCCTTCTTAGGCTTCTTCTCCTTCTTGACTTTAGATGCTGAGCCCGTAGATGCGGTCGACTTCTGTTTCATGGCCGATGGAGACCAGGGTGACTTGGGCAAGCGGTTCGCCGTCTTTGGCGACCCATCACCATCTTGGTCAACGTACTCGGTCTTCATACTTGCAGCGCTCACATCCGCCATGTTCTCGAGCTTGGCCACCTTTGTCTCCTTCTTCACATCGAGATGATAACCGTCATCCTCGTGTTCGTGGTCGTCACGCATCGGCTCATCACCAGTCTTGAGCGACCACGCCAATTGGCCCTTGGTCACGTTGTCAAGCGGCTCGGCGATCTGGCGAATTTTCTTGAGCACATACGAGGGCTGAAGCTCGTGGCCCTTCTTCTCCTTGATCAGCGCGCAAAAGTCGAGCGCGACCTTGGCAGCGTCCATCGTCGTCGACTTGAGCACAAAATCAGCAAGTGCGTCCTTATGCACGTCTACCTCTTCCTCCTTCTCGTCGCGATCCTTGCGCTTCTTTGCGCGCTTCGCCTCACGCTGGGCTTGCATACGCTTCGCTTCCTTCATGATGAGGTCATCTACGCGTTGCTGATGCCGCTTGAGCTCATCGCGAGCAGCTGCAAGTCGAGCATCCAGATCCTCACGTTGCTGCACTAGCACCAAACGCATGTCGTGGTCCTTCTTCTCCTTTGCCTCAAGATCAGCGTTGTCCTTCTCGCAAATGCGCATCAATGCATCGCAACGGCGACCAATCTCCGCAGGTGTACGAGATCGTAGGTAATAGTCGAATGCAAACGTCTCAAGACTACAGATCTCTTGCTTGATGCGATCCCAAGCGCCATAGCCGAACTTGTTCACGAGGCACAACAGAACGCGATCCTCCTCTTCAGTGAACACCTTGCCGCCCTTGCCTTGATAGTTGATAGGCATATCTTCCCACGGGTTCGCGTACCGCTCGACCTTACGCGTTGTCTCCGCAGTCAGGCGCTCAATTTCAAGCAGCTTTGATTCACCCTTTTCAATCGACTTGAGAATCTTCGGCCAGTCGCCAAGCTCTTCCGGTCCGCGGGACAGGAACACCTCTGCGTAGCGCTGGATCTCCTCAAGCGGCTTCATCATTTCACGAGCCACAGCCTCCACGTTTGCACGCCCATAGCGTGCAAGGAGCTTGATAAAAAGGAAGAACTGAGGCTTGTTCCAGTCTCCAAATGCCTCGCTCAACAGCTTCTCTTTTTCCTCGAGTTCTTCGGGGCTTAGGTACTGGGCGTGCGGAGGTAGCGGTGGCTTGTCCATCTCCAGCTTCGCGTGCTCGTAATTGGCGCATTCGATTTCATGGAGCTCGAGCAGGCGACGCCGGTTGTAAAACTGCCACTCGTCCATGCGAGGCAGACGAAGTGCCTTGGGGAGCTGCTTCTGCTTTGCGTGAGTGCGCCGATTCGAATCGGGGTTCACCAGACTCTGGCGCATCACAGCACGGCGCTCGCGCTTACCCATGCCCTCGGTCAGAGTCTTCGCAAACTCAGCCTCAGCCAGACGCTTGAGCTCTTCCTGGCGTTCCTTTTCGTTCGAGTAATCGACGCCATCGTAGTTCTGGATGCTGCCGCCATCCAGCTTGAAGTCAAGCATGTCTCCCTTGTCGTGTGCCTGCAGTTTCTGCTTCATTTCCTCTGTCCGCTGCTCACCCTTGGCGAGAATGGCATCAATGTCTTCATCTGTAATCGTCGAATCAGTTGCGCGGAACACTTGGTCAGCACCAAAGCGGATCATTTCGAGCATATCGTTCTTGCTGAGCTTTGCCTGTTTCTCCTGGAGGCGTCCTTGCTGCACGACCATGGCATCGAGCTTGAGCTTCTGCTGCGCTCGCTCGATGATCTTCTCTTCCACGGAATCAGCCGTCACAAGGCGATAAACGTTTACTTCCTTCTTCTGACCGATACGATGCGCACGATCCTGTGCCTGCAGATCAGCCTGCGGGTTCCAATCCGAGTCGTACAAAATGACAATGTCGGCTGTGTACAAGTTGATACCAAGACCACCGGCGCGCGTCGACAGCAGGAAGAGGAACTTGGACGAGTTCGGCCGGTTGTATTCCTCGATGGATGACTCGCGATCTTCGTACGACGTCTGACCGTCAATTCGGCAGTACTCGTACTGGCGCATACGGCAGAAGTCCTCCATAATATCAAGCACGCGAGTCATTTGTGTGAAGATGAGCACTCGCGAGCCACGCTCCTTCAGCTTCTTGAGGAGCTTGTCGAGAAGTACCATTTTACCACAATTCTCCACAACATGTTCACCTAGTGGATCGAGCGAGCGGTCTTCTTGGCCCTCAAAGAGATAAGGATGACCGCAGCACTTGCGCAGCTGCATGACAATGTTCTGCAGGGCACTTTTGGAGACACCAGTAGCACCGCCAGTGATTGTGTTCATGTCTCGAAGAAGGAGAGACTTGTACAGAGCCTTTTGCATGGCCGACATACCAACAAACAGCAGCGTCTCCTTCTTCGGTGGAAGGCTCTTTTCCACATCCGCCTTCAGGCGACGAAGCATGAAAGGACGCAAAATCTTGTGCAGCTGGCTGATCATTTGCTTCTTGGCTTCATCGTCATCGACGTCAAGGTTAAACCAGTCATCGAACTCTTGGGAAGACGCAAACACATCGGGCAACAAGAAATTGAGCAACGCCCACAGCTCGTGCAGGTTGTTCTGAAGAGGGGTGCCCGTCAGCAGCAGCCGGTGCTCTGTCTCGAGCATACGCACGACCGTCGAAAACTGAGACGCCTCGTTCTTGATACGGTGCGCCTCGTCAATGACGAGGTACCGCCATGCAAACTTGCATAACGTAGTCTTCTCCTTCAGACACATCTCGAAGGTGGTGACGCACACGTCAAACTTGCGCTTCTTGTCGGGTAGACCAGGGCACAGCACATCCTGGATCACTTGCTGACGCTCCTCCTTGTTACCGTGGAACTTGACTGCGCGCAGTGACGGACACCAGCGCTTGAATTCAGCCAGCCAGTTACTGAGCGTTGACTTTGGAACCAGCACAATGTGCGGTCCAGTCACATTCTCATACTCGTAGAAGTACGCCAACACCGAGATGGTCTGGAGCGTCTTGCCGAGACCCATCTCGTCGGCAAGGATACCGTTGATGCCTTGATGAGCCAAGTTGACCATCCAGCTAAGTCCCTCCAGCTGGTACGCACGCATCGTTCCGAACTTGATGACGGATGGCTGCTTGGTGAGGCGAACAATGTCGTGCTTGTCGTGCAGGAGGTCCTCGTCCTCCTCTCGCTCCGTGCGCTTCTTCTTCTTCTTGTCATCCGCCTCTTCCTTCTTCTTGCTCTTCTTCTTGTTGACCTGCCCGCTGAAGTGCGCAAAAATGTCGCTCTGCGAGAGCAAGTACTTGAGTCGCGCCTGCGCGATTTCCGACTTTTTCTGGGCGAGCTCCTCCTTCTGGCGGCGCTCCTCGGCCTTGAGCTCGTCGCGCTCCTCGATCTCCTGCTGTCGGATTTCGTCGCGAAGGCGCTTGGCCTCCAGCTGCTTGCCCGTGAGCTCCCTCGGTTGGTGCGTGCGTCTGGGCTTGGTTTCCTCCGCCGCAGGCGCCTGCTCCATCATCTCTCCTCAGCACCGCAGCCACAACCTGCAAAAGCAGGCAACAACAACAACAAACACTCTCACCTTCTTGCGCTCGCGCTTGCCCTCCACAGTGGCGTACATGTCGTCGCGCTTGCGCTTGCGCTCGGCCTCGACGAGCTCGTCCCTTTGGCGGCACTCCTCCTCGTACCGCGCCTTGTCGGCGGCCGCCAGCTCGTTGAACTCCTCGCGCTGCACGGCCGAGAGCTGCTGCCAGCGCGCGCCCACCTCGCGCGCGATGGCGCCGAGCTCGAAGGGCTCGCCGCGCTCCTCGGCGCGCGCCGCCAGCTCCGCCTTGACCTCGGCCATCACGGCCTTCTGGAAGAACGCGAACGCGCTCTTGGCCTTGGCCGGCTGCGCGGGCGCCGCCTGCTGGAACTGCGCCTCGACCGCCACCCAGTCGCCGCGGCTCTCCTTGCCCTCGGACCGCGCCATCCTCCTCGCCCTTTGCTGCCTGCGGCCGCCCCTTCTCGAGCGAGGCGGGAATGAAAAAGAGAGGGAGGGACTGCTGGCAACTTCCGGCGCTCCATTGGCCGAAACTGCTGCACGCGATCCATGGTGATTGGCTAGATATCGGACGAATGTTGATGTTGGGCAAAATGCGTTGATTATTATAATTTAATGACAGTAGAAGTAGGTGACGTGACGTCGACTACGTTTATTGTCATTAAAAGATAGACTTTCAAAAACCCAGTAGTACCGATATGGTACCGGTTCTCGCTCACCCGGAGCTTCAAGCAACCTTGAAAGAAGATTTTCTCCATATTTCCTTCTTCCTAGAGTGGCGGCGGAGATGATGGCGCGCACTAGACTCGCGCTGCTGCTGCTGCTGTTGCTAGCGCTCGTGGCGGTTGGCGGCGCGGCGGCTGTGGAGGGCGACGGCGTGTACGACGAGTCGGCGCTGGTGGCGGTTGGCGGCGCGGCGGCTGTGGAGGGCGACGGCGTGTACGACGAGTCGGCGCTGGTGGCGCGCGGGGGCTTTGACCCGACGCTGGAGGACGCGTGCGCGAGCTACAAGACGTGCGACGCCTGCGTGAACGCGAGCTCGTTCTGCCACTTTTGCGAGAGCGACTTTGAATGCCACGCCATCCTCTCGCCCCACGGCTGCACGGTGGGTATCAGCACGTGCCACAAGCTCTCGGGTGCGTCACGGTGTTTGCGGCTCATCATGGAGCTTACTGAAGCAGCCTAACGGATTGAGTTGGCAGAGTGCGAGCGGCCGACCCCGCAGTTTGTGGGCTATGGCCCGCCGCCCTCGGTGGTCATCGCCGTGCTGTGCCTGGTGGTGACGCTCACGTGCTGCGTCTGCGGCATTTCTGCCATTTGCACGGTCTTCTGCCGTCGCCGTCCCCCTCCGTCGCGGGAGGCGGCGGCTGCATTGGCCATCCGCGAGCGCAAGAAGAAGCAAAAGTAAGGCTCAAGTAGATGTGCTGATGGCTATTGAAGTCCTCGCTAATGGTGAATTGTGGGATGGACAATAGGGCTGACGGAGGGGAGCAGGTTCAGCCGCTGTTGCTGATGGAGGAGGCAAATGATGAGCCGACTTTCCAGAATGACATGGACGACGAGGCACTCGACAGGTTGCAATCGCGATACGAGCGTTCTGAGCGCGAGATGAGCTGGTCGACATTCTTCCGGCGGCTGCTGTGGCTGGCAACGTTACTTGGCGTGACGATCTTCGCGCTCATGTTCTACCCGCGCATCCCAGATTACAATGTTTGCAATCGCGAATTCGAGTGGGAGTCCATTATGCAGAGTTTCCGCCACCTCCAACCGCATATCGAATATCAAGTGCTCATCAGCGTTATCAACGAGAACCGCTTCGGCTTTGTGCTCGAGTCGGGTCGCGCCGACATTTACCACGCCGGTACGCTAGTCGGCAACTGGGTGCTCAACGCGTCGTTCGAGGCGGCTGCCGGGTCCATTAGCGATATCATCGCCCCCATTCACATCCAACCGCCCAGCGTGTATGAGTCGTACTCGCTTTGGAACGATTTCCACAGCAACAAGCTCGTTTTCAACATCAACGCAAGCGTCACCGGATCGATCACATGGGGTTCACACAAGGTGCGGTTTCTCCTCTTGCGACCTCACATCGATGACCCGTTCTGACAGAGTTTGATTTTCCTAGCTCTACCGCATTTCAGCGACCACACCTGACGTCGAGTTCCTTGTCGGCGCCGAGTACGATCGTGGGCTGTGCAAATGCCCCAAGTATGATACCTAACTGCGGACAACATGGCGTTGAATGAGGTGCTCCGTCATGGGCTACTTAATGTCACATGTTCGTTGAGGCTCAATGTCACATTCACACGCACTACAAGGTACCTAGGTATAACTCATTCCTCCTAGAAGCTCCCGCCAGGCTGGTAGACAGCAGCGTCGCCACCACGCGCATTGAACACCTTTGCGAGCAGCTCGTCTGCGCAGGCCATGCGCGCGCGCTCCGAAGTCACAGGGCTGCGAAGGACAAAGTATCCATCAAGCCCCGCCTCCTTGCGCGCCGCGTAGATAGCCTCCTTCACAGCAAATACAGCACTCGCACCGAGGAATAGCGGTGGCTCGCCGACAGCCTTGCTAGAGTGTACAGCAAATCGATTCTTGGAATTGGACTCGAGCCACACGTTGAACTGGAGAGGGAGATCATTGGCGCTCGGGATCTTGTATCCACCAGGGCCACGCGTGAACAAGTGACCACGCTTGACCCACGGATGCGAGTCGTCGCCCCACACGAGTTCTTCAAGCGCAAACAGTCCAAAGCCTTGCATGAACGCGCCTTCCACTTGCCCAATGTCGATAGCAGGGTTGATACTTGCACCCAGGTCCATCAGCAAGTCCACACTCAGCATATGGTAGTCGCCCGTGAGCACATCCAGCTCCACCACTGTGCACGCCACTCCAGTCGTGTAGTAGTTGAAGGCAGTCCCGGCTGCCGCGTTCTCGGCTACCGACTTTGCGAAATCGTAGCCGCAGCGTTCGTTCGGCACAATGTAAAATCCTTGGGCCGACAGGTTGATGCGGTCAAAATACGCAGCATTCGCCACGGCGCTGAAAGGTGCATCGGGGCCGAGTCGTTCGCGCACTGGAGCAATACGAGCAAGAATCTGCTCGCATGCATCCAAGGTTGCCATGCCGTAAAGATCCGTGCTCATCGATGCTGCAGACGGCTGGGAGTTCGGAACCTTGCTAGTTGATGTTTCCTCAATGTGAACCTGCTCGTGAGGAATATTGAATGCTCGTGCCACGACCTGGATCACCTTCGTGTGCAGTCCTTGACCCATTTCAACTCCGCCATGCGACACTAGCACACTTCCGTCCGCGTACACGTGGACGAGTGCACCACCCTGGTTCATAAACTTCGACGTGAAGCTGATACCGAATTTCGTGGGCAAGATTGCAACACCTCGCTTCTTCCAGCGGTGCTTTGCATTGAACGCTTCGACTTCCTTCTTCTTCTCGTCGAATGTGCTACGCTCCAAAGTGTGTTGCCACAGGGTTGGCAAGTTGTAGTCTTCAAGTTTCTGCCCGTAGTGCGTCACATCTCCCTCTTGGTACATGTTTCGCCAGCGAACCTCCTCTGGTGCCAGGTTCACCGTGCGAGCAATATGATCAATATACGTCTCAGCAATCATGAGACCTTGAGGACCACCGAAGCCGCGGAAAGCTGTGTTGGTCGGCAAATTGGTTCGGCATACCGTGCCGTTTGCGCGCACGTGCGGGATCTTGTAGGCATTATCGCAATGGAACAGGGCTCTATCCATGACAGCCAGAGACAGATCCATCGAGTAGCCTCCGTTGTTGTAAATGTCGACATCGAGCGCGAGGATCTTGCCTTCTTTCGTCACACCAACCTTGTACTTTGCGTAGAATGGGTGACGGCCACCGGTGGCGAGCATATCAATGTGACGCTCCAGCAGACACTTCACAGGGCGTTTCATGACGTATGCTGCAACAGAGGCGGCACACGACACAAACACACTGCGCGTCTCCTTTCCGCCGAAGCCACCACCGATTCGCTTGGTTGCGCAAGTCACGAGGTTGTCAGAGATTCCAAGCACGCGGGCGACCAGCGACTGAGTCTTGGCAGCAGCTTGTGTCGATGCAATGATCTTGAGCCCACTTTCATATGGCGTACACAATGACACATTTGTCTCAAAGTAGAACTGTTCCTGGCCGCCCATGTTCATTTCACCCTCCAGAACGAAATCCGACTCGGCAAAACCCTTCTCGATGTCGCCACTCTCGATGGTGTGGACTGGCAAAATGAACGATTTTTCACGAATCGCGTCCTGGATCGTGATGATCGATGGGAGCTCTTCGTATTCAATCTTGACCTTGTCTGCGGCAGCTGTCGCGATTTCGTGGGATTCCGCGACGATCATGCCAACCGGTTGACCGACACAAACAACCTTCCCGTCAGCAAAACACTCTTCATCCTTGAGCACCGGTCCGATCTTGTTGGTGCCTAACCTTTCTGTCTTGAAGATCGACGCGTCGAAGTAGCGATGCACACCTTCCATCGCCAACGCTTCACTGGTGTCGACATTCTTGATGATTCCGTGAGGACAAGTTGAAAGCACCAATACGGCGTGTAGAGTGCCAGGCATGTTGGGCAAATCGTCACAGTATTTCGCCTCTCCGGATACCTGCAAGTATGCCGATTTGTGCATCAGAGGATCTCCAACTGGCCCACGCTTTGTCGCAGCGTCACCAACAGGCTTGTGGTCCGAGTCTAGAAGACCACCACGTTCAACCCCATACGTCTGAAGACCAACTGACACGGGCCGAGACGAATGCACAAATGATTCACCTCCAGACTCGATCTTCGCATCGATAGTTGGCGCGGAAGGGAGTTTCTCGGCCGCTGCCTGCTCAATGTCACTCTGGAGCTGCTTGGACGTCTTGAGGAAAAACTTGTAGAGAAAGGAACCACAAAGGCTCTCGCGATACCGAGCCATGCCGCCCGGTACGCCATCTGGAAGTTTGAAATCGCTCTCATATAGAACGTCACATGCCGCATCGAAGGTTGCAGCTTCAAAGGGCTTCCCGATCATGAACTGTTCAGTTGTTTGCGCAGCCTTCGTAACTGGCGCCATACCACCATAGACTAGCGAGGCATCACTGATGACCCACATGTCCGATCCGCTGACAGAGTCAAGCTTAACTCGAATTCCCGACGTAACAATGCTGATATCGTCTTCACGACGCCGCGCTTGCTTGAACGGAAGCATATACTCCCACTCCTTTGTGTATGGGACGTAGACACTCGTGATGATCTCGTCCGGCTCGAGCCCAACCTTTCGGTAGGACAGGAAGAAATCGCGCACGCGCGTGTATCGTGGGCCATTTTCGAGAGATTGCAGCTCAATATAGGCGTTCATGGCAGCCAGCAGCGGGTTCATGTCCGAGATGGGACTCGCGGTCACGAGGTTCCCGCCAATGCACGCCACATTCCGGATATGAGTGCTTGCAAACCACTTCAGCATTTTAATAATGGAGGTGAAAGCTTTGGTTTGGTATGCAGGGAGTGTCTTTGTGAGGCCTGCAAGATGCTGCTTGACATCAGTCAAGGTAACCGCGGCTCCAAACTTGACGCCTTGGAATGGGTCTGCGTTCGCAAACACTGTCGTGTTGATAAGGTCAGTGGTGGCGACGTCTTGAATCGCGATCAGCTCGGGCACGCGACTAACATTGATCAAGTGCGGGTACTTGAGGTTCTTGAACTTGGTTTCAATCCCCATCTCTGTGTTCCCGACAGAGATCTTGGCATCATTGAACTCGCTCTTCAGCTCCAGCAGCTGCGTAAGCGTGACAGGTGCGAACCATCGCACGTTTTTGCCTTCGATCTGAAGGAACTCGGGATGCTGGCCCTTGATCAGAAGCTCTTCAGGGAAGTCCAGCGAGATCTTTTCTGTAGAGCCCTTTGTCACGGCACTGTCTCCCAGCTGACCCTCCCAGCGTTTGGCGAGCGCCCGGATCTTGCTGGACGAGCAGCTCGTGACCTCTGGGGAGCGTCCGTCGGCTCCGTGCAGGTCTTCAATATCCACGTTGTCTCCATTCGCCTGCTTGTTGGGGCAGCCGACGCAGTCGCCCTTGCAGTGCGAGTCGAGCGCGTCGACGCCGAAGCTCTTGGCCGCATCGAGGATCGGGCGGTAGCCCGTGCAGCGGCACAGGTTCCCGTCTAGGCTGTGCTCAATCTCCTCCATAGTGAGGTGCTCGCCCGTCTCGCGCTGCTTGACCATCGAGTAGAGCGCCATGATGAACCCTGGCGTGCAGAAGCCGCACTGGGAGCCGTGGGACTCTGCGAGCGCCTGCTGCACGACATGCAGGTCGGAGGAGGACCCTCCGGGCCCAAGCACCGCGCCGATGCCTTCCACAGTCGTGACGGCGCACGCGTCCATGGCGCAGAGCGGCGCGAGGCACGAGTTGACCGACATGTGGCGCACCTGTCGCGCGCGCAGGTCGAACTTGGACACGGTGACGGTGCACGCGCCGCAGCCGCCCTCTCCGCAGCCGAGCTTGGTGCCCGTGAGCCCCAGCTCGTTGCGCAGGAACTGCAGCAGCGTGAGCTCGGGCCGCGCCTGCGCGCCGGGCACGAGCACGCGCTTCCCGTTCACGTACAGCACGAGGTCTCGGCGCACGCCATCAGGCCCCAGCGCCACCACCTGGCTCAGCTCCTCCTCGCCCGGCGGCGGCCTCGGCGCCATCGTCTAGTGGTGTACAGGCGTTCGCTTGCTTGCGGGGGGCCGCGCAGGTTCGGGAATGCACCTTCTCGCCGGAAAGTGCGCGTTGCCCTTGGGAATGCACGGCAACTGAATGCGAAAGATTTGTCAAACATGGGGCGAACATGTGCCTACTTTTGGTTTGTTGGTGGACCTTGAGTTGGCATTTTATTTGCTTTGCAGTAGCACCCAGTTATGCGAATTCATACAAAGTACTTGATGTCTGTTTCAGTCCACCTCAAAGCACGGTGAGGAGCCGAGTTGAGGGGGGATGCACCAGCGGAAAACCGCCGCGTCGTCCGGCGTCATCGCCTCGCATTCAGGCCGGGCCGACCCGCATGTTGACCACCGCAACCCGTTTCCAAATGAACTCTATCCAAACAGACCTTTCAACCCGGGTCAACTTCGCCACCTGCACCAGACGACCCGCCCACCCGTCTGCGGTTCGCATTCACCGGCAGCCCTCATGGAGATCACCTACGTGCAGGTCTCGGCGGCGCCTGCCGCCAGGTCCAGCGTCCAGTAGTGCTTGTAGCTGCTGGTGGCTCCGCAGGCGTAGCCCACGCCCACGTGCGCGTACGTGGCGCTCAGCAGGCGCGCGCGTTGCGTCGGCGACGCCAGCCAGGCTGCGAGCGCCGCGGCCGCCGAGCTCTGGCCGCCAGCCACGTTCTCGCCCACCGCCGACCACGCGTAGCGCTGCGCCGTGACGCGCTGCGCGGCGCTCGAGCCGTCCGAGCCCGTACTGCTGAGGTAGTTGGCGCTCGCCATGCTGCTCGAGTGCGCCTGTGCAGCCGATTGCAGCTTCGAGTTGACGCAGAGCGAGGCCACGCCGGCTTTGGACCGCTGCGCGTTGATCGCCGACAGCATTTGGGAGCGGATGGATGCCAGCGATGTTGCAGACACGGGCGTCGCGGTTGGAGTTGGTGTGGGCGTGACTGGCTTGGAGGTTGTGGGCGTGGGCGTCGTTGCCTTAGTGGTGGGCGTTGGAGTCGTTGTCTTGGTCGTGGAGCTGCCGGTTGAGGAGGTAGTGGCAGTGGCGGCGGAAGCGGTGCTCATTAAGGAGACTGACAATGTAGATGCGGCTGTGGCTGTAGTCGTTGACGAGACAGAAGCTGTCGTGGATGTCGAGGTTGACGTGGAAGTTGCTGTGGCTGTAGATGTGGAGGTAGCTGATGAGGTCGAGGTAGCCGAAGACGTCGATGTCGAGCTCGTCGATGTCGATGTGGAGGTGGCGCTGCTCGATGCGCAACTATCTGTGGAGCTCTTGCCGAAATCCTGCGTCCAGTAGTGTTTGTACGTGCTGGAGGCGCTGTACGCGTACCCAGTGCCGAAGTGGATGTAGTTAGCGTTCAGGATGTTCTCTCGGTGATGCTCCGAGTTCATCCATGCCGTCACAACGGCCGAGACATTGACTTGCCCCGCTGCAACGTTCTCCGCAACGGCTGTCCATGCGTATCCTGTGGCCGTGATTCGACTCGACATGGTGGAGCCGTCGGCACCTGTGTGATTCATGTAGTTGTTCTTCGCCATGTCATCCGAGTGCCCTTGGGCTGCAGTCTGTAGCTTGGTGTTGGTACACAGCGCGCTCAATCCGACCTTGGCGCGCTCGGCATTGACGGCTGCGAGCATTAGCGTCTGATAATTGTCGCTTTGCGTGTAAGTTTGCAGCTTTCGGTCGCCATGCTCTCGAAGACTGGTTGCGCACGTGATTACCATATGCAGCATCGCCAGCAGAGCGATAAAGTTGTAGGCATGACGAATGCTGGCCATGCTGCTAGTTCGTACAGCTCTATACTGTCCAAAAGTCGAGTGGTTAGAAAGTGCTCAAACCTCGACAGCCTGACCTCAAGCTCGACAATCACAGAATGAGATCGCGCAGATCGTGTCAAACGGCTTGAGCCGCTCATTTTCAAGTCGACCGAGCCAATCCGCTTTGCAAGTGACTCATATCATAGCGGTACAATGCTACAATGGCCAGATGGAGTGGCGCCGACATACTATATGATTCGCACCAGATGGATCACATGGCATGACTTTGGGATATCCTCTGCTGGGCAAGGTGGTCGTATCATTTTGATGCATTAGAGAGGGTCGACGCCAGCGTAGGACTCTTCGAGATTGATTGGCATCCAAGCTCAAATGCATTTCAAATAAGTACAACGCAAGTTCATCCTTCACACCACTTTAGACATCTCCACCAATGTCGGGACTTCCACCGTCCCCTCCATTGACATTTTCGTCTTCAAAATCGCGACGACCTGAGTCTGCAAGGCGCTCACCGATAAGTATTCCTCCGAGGAGTCCGGCCGTTCCACCCAACAAAGCACTCGTCCCCGCACTCATGCCATCAGCAATAGTTCCACCATAGATTGGTGTAACTCCCCCTGCGAGCACTTGACGCTCCGGCTGGATAGTTTGAGGCGCGATCAGACAGCAGCAGATCGCCAACAGAGCCATTGCAACGACCCACAAGAGCCAATCGTCGATTGCAGAGGTGCGACTTGACGCTCGGGTACTTGACGCGTAGGCGCAATGACAGTCATACGTTGAAAGTCGGCAACTCGATTTCGTGGGGCAACAGCAATGGCGGCGCTGCGCGTAGTGATCAATCCAATTGCCGCAATACTGGCCAGGATGTCCATGGAATGCGATCGAGCAGTTCCCAGCGTCTGCGCACAACTCACAGCCGTCGATGTCTGTCGCCGCAGATGGCCATGCCGCTGAAGCAGCGATCAGAAGTAGCGCGATAGCAAGAGGACGCATGACGCTGAGTGCTACCTGAGCAAATGCTGGAGTGCGAAGAATTCATAGCACCCTGTCCCAAACGTTTCATCGTCAAGGAACGCTACCATGTCTTCCATGGGAAGACGATACTGCGCTGCATACAGTCATTTGCGCTGATTCAAAAGAGACGGCAACAGCTTGTTCATAGTAATGGGGAAACCAGTCACGTAGGGCAGGGAATCTGTAGCCGAGTGTCAGTTGCCGTTGCCGAAGCCACCTCTTTGGGGTGTGTTAGGATCGGAAAAGCACACATGGAGCATGTCTTGGACAGAATATTGCCCAGGCAAAGCGTTAGGGCATACTCAGCATTTTGAAAGCCACGACACGATGTACCAGACAATAAGACCACCCAAACAAGACGAAGAATCAAAGTAGAAGTAGCACCTAAGTACGTAACTCAACGTCACTCCTCGAAGGCTTAGTCACAGCCGCTGTTGGTACCCGTGACCAGCGGCGCCATTTACATTGTTACGATGATTTGCACACCCACATCGCCGAAAGCGCGGATAAACGATATAGCTAAGCCTGTGAACGACAGCGCAATCCATATCAAGATCAGGATTTCTTCGATCTTCAGCTTTTCCGGATCGGTGGTGTCACAGTTGGGGCAGCTGCGGGATTCATAAACTGGTTTCGCGCACACAGGGTCTTCAGACCAGCAGCACGACCTAAGCTTGGCATATTGGTCGATCCATTTCCCGCAAAACTTTCCAGGATGGCCTTGGTGACCAGATAAGCAGTTACCGGTGTCCACGCAATGCTCACAACCACCAATACCTACGTATCCTTGAATAGCTATGATTGCTAAGAGAAGCGAAAGTTGAGCAATACGACGACACATCTTGTAAAGGCGATTTGGTTAATTGTCTGGTGCTAGAGCTGATCAAACGCTCAAATGGGCTGCGCATTACACAGTCCATTGAAGCCGATTGATGGATAGCCTCTTACTAGTAACATCAACAAATTCCTTGCGAAGGCTCTACTACAAGCTTCAATCGGCAATAGTGCTGAAGAACTTGAATCGTCCGTTTGACACTCATGGAAACGTGCGCACTGAAGTTCGAAGGAATCGAAGGGCAACTTCACGAGGAAAATGACGCTCGTGATGACTTCGCAATAATATGTAGAAGCGAAACTGGCGTCTTGACGACAGCAACGGAGACACTGCAGACAGACTAAAGGCTTTGACTCACTTGCCACATAACTATCGTTACGATTCTACTAGAACCGAACTCGTGCGTATTGGTGTTGACGCATTTTGACTGTGGGCTAGTTCGCTGAAATGTACATCACTCATGAGCGATCTTCTGATCTCCGATACCGCCACCACCTTCGGCCGCCAATAATGCAGTCATCGCACGTCAGGTTGCGTCTTCATCAACTTCTTGGATCGATCTGAAACAATTGGGAACTGCTTTTGCAGGTGACACGATAATGCTCAGAAACGGGATCAAGCGAGTCTATCTCCCGGAGTGATGGCAGGTCTCGAAAGGCAGCTGCAGCCGAACGCCGATAGAAATGGACTCACTCGCCGCGAAACTTGCCGGGGTCGCCTCGACACGCAACACAGGAGCTTCCAGTAGCCATACGCACTTCACAGCCGTCTACACCGACCACGTTGTAGCTGCTCTGGCAATCAAGGACAGGATACTGAAGCAGCAAGAAGCAGCATGGAAACGAGCGTTTTGAGTATCTTTGTGAAAGTCATCAAAGTGACGACACCGACTCCCCTACGTACCGCTGAATCCCGTACTTGCTGCGGTAATTGTCTTGAACACCTCCGTGAATCCCCACAGCCTCCAGCTCGAGCAATCAATCATCTCCTCCATCAGCTGCCGCCGCCACTTGCAATCAACGTCTGCACGTCGTCCGTCGCTTCCAGAGCGCCGCAGAAACCGCGAGTGGCGTGCCTCCGCCCTCCGAGAGCCCTGGGCCTCTCCTCGCCAGTCGAACGCGAGCGGAAGCGGCTCACTGCCACGTCCTGGCTCGCCATACTGAGCGCCATAGTCGAAAGCTGCATGGGGCGCTCGTGCCGGCGTTGGGGCGCTTGGAAACGCAACTTTTGGGAGTCCGCGACGCTGATTGGCCAAAAAGTGCGCACATGATTACAGCCGCGGGCCATAAACCCCGATTTGCTGACGCTCCCGTCCGGATTTGCTGTTCCGCGTCAGCCTCACGTTATATATGCATTTGTAAGTGAACCCCTGCTCACGGCGCTAAAAGCGCGGGTTTAGCAATGACGGTACCCTTTTTAACGAGTCGCACGTTGAAGTTTCCCCCCGCACTATCCCACCTCCGACTTCCCTCACAGTGCAAATCCCCCCTAAAGAGTAGTTTAACCCCCACATCATATCGCGACTTGCCGCTTGGGGGCGACGGCCTTTCTCGCTGCTCATGCTGGCGGCGCGTGCCGCTCGTGGGCCCCGTGGGGCGCCAGGCGCGCTGCGGCGCCGCCTGTGGACGCCGTCGCCGTCCTCGTCGCCATCTCCGGCGCCTCCCGACGCGTCGCCGCTGCTGGCGGCCGTGGCGCGCTCGAGCGAGGAAGGCGGCGCGTTCGGGGGCAAAACGTGGCTGTGGGTGGCTCTGGGGGTCTCGGCGGCGGGGTACGGGGCCGCGTCGGCGGTTCGGGACGACAGGAGGGCGAGGACGGAGACGCCGAGGGGGCTGGCGGAGAGCGCGGAGGCGCGCAAGGAGGAAGGCGAGCCCGTGGTGGCGGCGGAGAAGGCGCACACGCTCAAGAAGCGCAAGTCGAGCCTCAAGGACGGCACGTTCCTCATGAGCTCGTCGGCGGTGCGCGGCGCAAGGACGCAGATGGAGGACACGTCGTTCATATCCAAGTGCAAGCGGTTCGCGGCGGTATATGACGGCCACGGAGGCGCCGCGGTGTCCAAGTATTTGAAGGCTACGCTGTTTGAGACGGTCGAGACGGTGCTCGCCGAGCTGGACAGCGACGTTGAGGACAGCAACGACGGGAATGACGTTGTACTGGACGCGGCCACGCTCGAGGCGCGGAAGCAGCAAGTGACGCAGGCGCTCAAGGACGCCGTCGTGCGAGTCGACACCGAGGTGCTCGCGCGGCCCGAGTGGAAGTACCAGGGGTCAACAGCGGTCGGCGTGCTGCTCTTCGACGACTCGATCTTTGCTCTGAATGTGGGCGACTCGCGTGCCATCTTGTGCCGTGGAGGCGAAGTCGTGGAGCTCACGAGGGACCACAAGCCCAATGACCCCGTGGAGCTCGCGAGGATCTCATCGCTTGGCGGAAGCGTCAAGTGGCACGGATATGTCGACGCGCAGGGCGAGCCCATGGAGCCGTACGGCGCCTATCGTATCAACGGGAACCTTGCGGTGGCACGAGCCGTGGGCGATCGTGACGCGCGGCCGTACGTGTCGGGCGACCCCGAGGTGACGGTGCTGGAGCGCGACTACTACAAGGATGAGTTCATCGTGGTGGCGTCGGACGGACTCTGGGACGTGTTCACGAACGACGAGGTCGTGACGTTCGTGCAGGATGTGATGAGCGGCGAGGTCGGCGGTCGCGAGTCGTGGCGCAGCGGCGCGCACTCGGACACGCGCGTGCCGATCTTCGAGTGGTCGCAGCAGTACAAGAGCGACCGGTCGATGATCAAAGCGGCACGCACGCGGCGCAAGAACCAGATCGCCAACTACCTCGTGCAGGAGGCGCTCTTCCGCGGCACGTCGGACAATGTCTCGGTCGTCGTCGTGTGGCTGCGGTGAGGAGGGAGCGTTCGACGTGGAGGTGAATCTCCACCATGGTCGTGCCATGTGGCGTGATGATCAAAGTGTCGTGTATACTGAGAGCAAGTTATTTCGCAAATCACTATTTTTCCCCCACACTGGATTCTGACCAACACGAGAAAAATGTATGCGAAAAATATTCTCGCATATCGCCGGGAAAAAACACGATTTTCGGGTGACCTTCATTCGTGAACGCATACAAATGGCAAGATCCAAAGGTGTCCCTGCCGATCTCGATCCCGAAAAAGCGTCTCCGCAGCATGGCGTGCCCGAGCGCGAGGCTCGGCTTGCTTTGGGACGCAACGCAGCGCGACTACGTATCAGCAATATGAGCTCTATTCGTACTACCCATGGTGCGATTGCGATCGTCCTTCACTCTTGGTCGCGCTCCCGCATTGGCCCATGAATGTGGCTCGTACACCGGATTACGGGGTGCCGCCACCCATGCTAATCACCAAGAAGTACAACAACCTCGACATTTCAAAGCAGAAGCATTCTAAAGCCTTTTGTTCTTGCGCTCAATTCAAAAAAAGCTTTCGCCCGCGCTTTCAAAAAATTCCGCTCAAAAAGTGAATTTTCGCCGTCGAACATACAAACGCCAAGTGAAACGGTCTTTCTCTCCACGTCGACCAAAAAAGCCCGAGCGACCATCACTCATCCCGTCCAAGCCACCACTGCAAGGTGAGCGAGCGACTGGCCAATCAGCGCGCCGCATCAACAGAACGTTCCTCGCGGTCGGACTCTTCCCGCATACAAACTCCAAGTCAAACCCGCCGTCTCTCTCTTTTGGTTTTTGTTTGCCGCGTTCCCAGGAGCTCATTTGCAATTCCGACGCTCGCTACCACCGTCGTGCGCCCCACTTTTTTTCCAGCATGAGCACTCCTCCGCTGCAGTTCCAGCCCGCGCATATTGACGAGGAGCTCGACTGGGAGCTCGAGGCCATGAGCACATCTCCCTCCGCGCACTTTTGCGCCTCTTCCAACGACATTTTGGACGCCGAGAGCGCCGTGGCGTACCGCGACGCCCCGCTCGCGTTTGCTAGCGGTCTCGACCTGGTGCGTTCATGTTGAAGCAGTTTGGTAGTATGTACAATCTAGAGCGTAAAACTCACGACCCCCGGTTTCCACCTGCAGAACGAGGCGCTGTTCGACAACAGCTTTGCCAGTAAAGATATGCCCGCGTTCGTGTCCGCGCAGATGAAGATGGCGGCGTCGCCGCTGTCGCCCGCCGCCTTCAACGAGGAAATGCCGGTCAAGGACGAGTTCTCGGCGCACTCGTTTCTCCGCGTGAACCCGTCGTTCTCGTCGAGAGCCGCCCCGCTGGCCGTCATGGAGGCGCTCGAGCGCGCGCTCTCTGGATTTGAGGACTGCTCGTTTGAGCGTCAGGGACAGTGGGCCTTTCGCGTCTCGTGGGTGTGCGTCGCCGAGGAGCTGAGCTTCTCGGTCGCGCTCTCGCGACCTGCGGGCGGCGACAACTCGGTCGTTGAGATCGACTTCCTGCTCCGCTCGGGTGACGAGGCCAAGTTTGTTGAAATCGCCGACTGCGTCCGCGCTCAGTGCGCCGAGGTCGACGGTGACGTTGAAGCCATCCTGCTTGCTGGCAAGACACTCGAGCCGTGGATCGACGCCCGCCAGGAGCTGCGCGGTCGCCGCTTCGCCATCTCTGAGACCGAAGCCGCTGAGCTCATCGCCGACCTCAACGCTGAGCTACATGCTGACTCGCTCTACGAAGTCGCCAAGCTTGTCAAGACCCACTGCCGCCACCGCGGCAACCGCCGCCTGTTCCTCCGCTCCGACCTGCGTGCTGGGTTTGTTCGTGCCCTTCGCTGGATGCTGGGTGACAACGAGGAGCTCGCGCGCTTCGGTGTCTTCATCATGCAGCAGCTGGCCCAGGACGAGGACGCTGCCGACAGCTCGCTATTTTCATCCGCCTTTGAGCGCAACTCCGTGTCGCTCCAACTCGAGTCTCTTGCTGAGCGCGAGACCAGCGAGGCGTGCTCTCGTGCCACCCGCAAGATGGTTGCCGAAGTGCAGCGCAGCTGGCTTTTGTGCTAGACACAGCATCTTCATGCTGTGCGGTAAGTTATGGAGAGCTCGAGACTCCGCCCATTTTGATCCTGATCGTACACTAGAAACAATAGAAAAAAGCAGTTTGAAGCCTACACCACCACTTTTTGATATTGTTGTTGCATTTGGTCATCAGCTTTCCTTGGTGTCCATGGGCTTCCAGCGGCTCGGCAGCCGCTCGCGCACGGGCTTGGCTCGACACCACACCAGCGAAATAATAAACATGGCGTACGAGAGCAGGAAGACCATGATGATGGTCTGCGTCTGCAACTTCCCGGTCGGCACACCACCGTTGAGAGCCGAGAGCGGCGAGGCCGTGCCTAGAGCGTCCTCAACTAGCAATTGCCGCGCCTCGTTCGAGAACTGGATTGCGAGCTCCTCTATGGCCGAGTACATGGTTTGGTCTACAGGCGTGATCTGCGTCGCCTCGCGACCATCTGCGAGATTTTCCGTGCCAATGTAGTAGCAACATTCTTTGTGGGCGTACACGGCCTGGAAGATGCGGTAGTCGCGCGGATCACCGTCCAGCGCGTACTCCTGAATGTGCGTCAGGATCCGTGGTTGATCGGGAAGACCATCCAGCTTGATTGAGTTGCGGTGGAAAAAGACGAGGTTGCCCTGCACGTCGTGCTGAATCATCGCAAGACCGCAGAAAACACCCTTTTCTTCCCGAAGATCGAGTCCGCCAACGGCAGGCGGGTATGTGATGAAGTGGAAGGGCTGACTCGCGTTCAGCCACGCGAGGCGGAAGAGATCCTTGTCACCCCAAATGAGATGCAGCGTCTCCATCATTCGTGGTTCGTGGGTCGAGTAGTACATGAGCTTGTCGAGCGCCTTCTTACTCTTTCGTCGGTCAATCAGAACCTGACCACTTTCCTGCTCAAACATGTCGACGTACGACACGCCCGAGAGCTGCCACAACAGCGACGTATTTGTGAGTTGGAACAGCGAGTTTGGCGGCTGCCAGTAGTCTGGCCAGAAAATGGCGCCCGTCTTCAGAAACTCGGGCTCTTCAAACAGATACGTCGGGTCTTTGGCCGGCAGGTTGTCTGCGTCCAGCAGCAGCACATTGTCAAAATTGGAGTAGTACACTGCGTAGGGCTTGACGTGGAAGCCGCGCGCGCGCTTGTCAAAGATGGGGCGCATGCGCACATTATAGTCGGCCAGCAGCTTGTGCACAATCGGGTTGTCCACGGACATTTCGTCCGGCCGGTACCACAGCTCGACGGGGAGCTCGCAGCCCTGCACGCGCAGCATGCGGATGGTCGCGTAGGCGGACGGGAGCACCTTGTCGTAGATGATCATGAGCACGCCGTTGGACGGCGCTCGGGTCGAGGGCCGCGCGAGCGAGGGCGCGAGCGGCCGGTGCTCGTAGCGCACCGAGTGCAGGCCGAACTCGGAGAAGTCGCGCGCCATATCGCACGTGTAGTATCCGTTGGGCAGCGAGTCGCAGGCCGATATCATGAGCTTGTACAGGTCCCCGGACGTGCGGTTGCGCACAATGCAGTATCCGGCGTTGTTGGGGCCGATCTCCTCCGAGCATCCGAGAAAGTCCTTCTCGGGCGAGTCCGTGGCGTCCTCTTCCTTGTCGGGGTCCTTGACGCGGCACGAGTGCGTGCGCTTCCAGCCGATGCACTCGTAGGAGGCGTTGGTCCAGGGCGCGAGCACGGGCGTGGGCGCCATGAGCCGGCCGTCGCTGCGCTGCTGCGTCGCCATCTTGTTGATGAAGACCTCGCGCGTGGAGCCCACGACGGCCGGCGCGCGGCCCACGGAGCGCAGCGCCATGTACAAACTCACGACCACCAGCAGCAGCCACTTCTTGTGCTTGACGCGCGTCTGCAGGAACCCCCACAGCGAGTACGCCAGCACCACCGCGCGCTGCAGCAGCATCTTGCCGCCCGCCTTTCTCCACGATGGTGTTGGCGGTACAAGCCAATGTACGCGGAGGGCGTAGGGGAGGCGAGGCGTGCGAATAGTTTTTTGGAGCAGGGGACCGCAAAAGTACGCACCATGGCGAAAAAACCCGCGGGAGACGATGGAACTGCTAGAACAAATACCTTGCATTTTTGCACGCCGCCCCTATATATTTGACTTCCGGGAAGTCTTTTTGATGGCCCACACGTGGTTCTGGAACGCTCCAGAAGGGGCGACCAGGTAGAATAGGTACAGAAATGGGTGGAGCCGGCTGGGGTGGCCGCCGACGTCAGTCGTTCAAGTTGCAGCCGCCGCCAATGGCCTTCGCGACCTCCGGGGGCGACGACGACTGCGACGCCAGGCGCGCGTGACCGGCGGCTGCATCGCATGACTTTCACCAACCGCCAGCTGGCGGCGCTGCTGTTCGTGGACGCGGGCGCGGGCCGCTGTCAGTGCCGGCTGTGCGGCAAGCTGTGCGCGCGCAGCCTCGAGCTCATCACACACCTGCGCAGCGCGCACCCGGACTTTGAGCAGCGCGCGCTTGAAGCCTTCCAGCGGCGGCGGGAGCGCCACCAGCGCAGGATGTCAGAGAGCGAGGACGCACCGACAGCAGCAGCAGCAGCAGCAGCAGCAGCAGCGAGCGAAGCGCACGAGACGCAGGCGAGCGAGGCAGAGCACGTCACCAAGGTGGAGCACAGCGACGACCAGCAGCAGCACAGCGAGGCGTCCTCGATCGAAGCAGGGCCTTCGAATGAGTCCAAGGCGGACGCTGGAGGTGCAACGGAGCACGCTGGCGAGACGTCACCGAGCAAACTGGGCAAGAGGCGACGAGACTCGGACGGAGATTTGACTGCGACCCCAGCTGCAGCGGACACAGACGACTCGATCGTGGCGCTATCGCCGCCCGATAAGCTGCGCAAGATCGCCAACAGCCACGCCGCACTCCCCGCGACGTTGCAGGAGGTGTATGCGCTGCATGCCGCGCGCAAGATGGAGCTGGCGCACAAGAAACTGCGCGCAGAGATGGCGCTGCAGGAGCGCCGGCTAAACCTCGAAGCAGCAAAAGAGCGCAACCGGAACGTGCTCGAGCTCGTCAAACTGGGAAAGACACCAGAGGAGATCGAGAAACTCCTGCCGCTCTTCAGCTAGCGGAAGTTGAATCTTGTAGGAAAGGGAGGGAGGGAGAGAGTATTTGCGCATCATAATGGTATTATCGCATCGGTCGGGGCATCGACGCTTTCTGTTCGATAGTACCTTGCAGTTCGCTTAGTGCGCCTTCCGCGTGGAAGTGCGCGGACCATTGACGACGAAACGCTCCGAGATGGCCGAGGCAGCGGCGCCAAACATCTCCTCCTTCTTGGACACACTAATGTGGGCACGAGCCCCCGTGTTGGATAGCGTACGTCGCATTCGAGCCTTCCCATCGTTCACCGACCGCTTGGAACCGCTGGCGCTCGCCCCGCTCAGCATGGCCTCGCGGCTCAGATCCGTTTGCTCCATCGAGCTTGTGAGGCGATGCTGGTGCATCACCGACCGGATCGATTGCCGAATCGCGTAAATGAAGTGCGTGAGCCACATGAACGGAACCGTCCACATAATGAACAGATACACGACAAGCGCGAGCAGAAGGTACTTGTTGGGGATCACAATATGGAGCACGCAGCTGATAATGAGGTACAGCAGTATGCGCGCCGTGTAGAATGTGTCTTCCCACGAGAACATGAGCTCGATGCTGTTAATAATCCCCGACCACCACGCCATGTTGTTCTGCACTGACTGGAGCGATCGCTTCGTTTCCAAATCGATCGTCACGTGCGTCATCTTGTTCATCAGATGGTTGAAGCCAGATGGCAGGTTGTATTGCCGGAACTGAGTTCCCCCATTCCCATCGGGACCTTCGAGGTGATCTTTGGGCTCAGCAGCACTGGCAAAAGAGTGGAAATTCAGTTCAAAGTAATTCCGGAGCACAAACGCGATCAGCGCCAAGTGAATCACGACCGGAAGCCACTGAAGTGAGAGACACAGCCACACGCACAGCGCGAAGCACATGAACGTGTGCGTTGGATGCTCCCAATTGAGTGTCGGCATGATTTGCCAGATCACCTCGAGGTAAGGCCACAGATTGTCGAGCAGCACCCAAAAATTGCTGTACAGCTGCGCCGCCTGGAACTCTGGCCACTCGTACACGTACGGCTGCTCAGTCGAGTAGTACGAGCAAAACTCTGCCATGCGCGAGAACTTGTAGTGCAGCAGAACGTGGATGCGACCGGCTCGCGCATCGTTATTCAAACCAGCACGGTGAAGCTTCTCGGGAAGCAACAAGTCGAGCCACTTGTTATGGCGGCGCTGGTCCATGATCTGGGTGAGAGGAATGGATGCTTCTCCAAGTTTGGTAGGCTGGCTCAGCTGTCCGTAGTTGTACACCTCGAACACGAGCTCGGCACCTGGCGCGCACACGTTGAACACAAACGTCTCGTGCCACCGCGGGTTGAGCGTGCGCGACTTTTTCTTGGTGCACTTGACATTCTTGAGATCGTTGCCCCACTCCTGGCCGTGGGACCACTTGCCCGTGAGCATGACACGCACGAACGGGTCGCTCGTGATCGAGTCCGTCGACGGCAGCCCTATCGCCTCGACCACCTTGACGTACAGCTGGCCGATGTGCACGCGGCCCTCGATCACCGGGTCCGGCTTGTTCTGACTCTGGATCTGTTCAATCCAAAGTGCAACGTCAGCGTGGTGCGGTTGAGAGCTACCGTGCATCGTTTCGTCTGCCGTACTTCAGCAGTCGAGTGTCCGGACCACTCGAGCGAGGAAAAGTGCTCGTCCACGGCCGCGTAGCACGTGTTGCAGACGCGCATCGGCTGCTCCGACAGCACCGCGTTAGTCGAGCCACCACCCCTATCCGCCCCCTCCACCAGTCCACAACGTACGAACGGGTCGGTGGACGAGATGCGGCGCTTGTGCGGCGAGCAGTTGTGGCAGATCACGTTCCCGCAGCGCCTGCAGTGGTGCTGCTCTCCGCTCCGTCAGCCCCCGAAAGCCCTCCCAGTCCGCTCGAGCGCGCCGCACCTTGCGCGTGAGCAGCGTGAACGGCGTGTTGCAGTGCATACAGTTGGCCGTCTCCTCGTCGTAGACCCACTGCAGCGCGCGCTCCGAGCCGCCGCCCGCGCTGCCGCCCGCCGACACGAGCGCCGTGCTGCGCCCCTGGTTGCGCACGGCGGCCGACGGCAGGCTCCCGAACAGCGACGCCATGGCCAGCCACCTCCAGCTCGCGGCCGCCTTTCTCGCAGGTGATTTCACTTGTGACCAGTATGCCCACGCCCGTTCCTTTCCCCTTCAAGGAAACCCTGCTTCTCCCGAATTCTCTTTTTACGGATATAGGTGGCTACAGCAGGATTTTACTCGAATGATAGCACGTTTGATATACTTAATATACTAATAAAGACGGAGTTGGTGGAAATAATAGCCATTATAGAGGAACACCCACGCAGCTTGCACTTTCCAGACGAAGCAACACGTCACCAACCTTGGCGCCATGGCGGATCCGGCTCGAGGCGACGGCGGCGCGCCCGCGACGGGCCTGACGCGCCGTCGTAAGCAAGCGAATGGAGGTGCTGAGCCTGACAAGCGCGCGGTTGAGCAGAGCGCGGCGCCGAAGCAGCAGGAGGAGGACGAGGAGGCGTCCGACTGGCCGTCGATGCTGCTGCTGCTGCTGCTCTACACGCTGCAGGGCATCCCCATGGGGCTCTCGTCCAGCATCCCGTTCATCCTGCAGGAGAAGGTGCGGTGGTGGAGGTTGCAGGGCGCTTGGCTGGTCTGGAAGAGGAGCTGATGATAGCGACGGTGATGACACAGGTTGGCTACGGCGACCAGGCGACGTTCAGCCTTGTATCGTGGCCGTTCAGCCTCAAGCTGCTCTGGGCACCGTTCGTGGACTCGCTGTACAGCGAGCGCATGGGTCGCCGCAAGTCGTGGCTTGTGCCAGTGCAATTTGCGTGCGCGGCGCTCATGGTGGGCGGGAGCTACTGGATGAACGAGCTGCTGGGCGAAGGCGAGCATGCCAAGCCGCACGTCATCTACCTCACGGCCTTCTTCTTCGTACTCTACTTCCTCATGGCGACCCAGGATATTGCTGTGGACGGCTGGGCACTCACGATGCTCTCGGCCAAGAACGTGGCGCATGCCTCGACGTGCAACACGGTCGGCCAGACGCTCGGGTACTTTTGCGCCTACGTGGGCTTCCTGGCACTCCACGACCCTGCAACATGCAACTCGTACTTCCGATGGGAGCCGCAAGAGGAAGGCATGGTGTCGCTGCCCGGCTTTATGGCCTTTTGGGGCTGGATCATGTTTTTTACGACCGTCGGCGTCTGGCTCTTCAAGCACGAAAAGTCCGAGCGCGCTCCTGAGGAGGGTGACAAGCTCTCGATCAAGGAGACATACCAGCAGATGCTGTCGGTGCTGCGGCTCCCGAGCGTCGTGTCCCTTTCTGTTGTGCTTCTGACGAGCAAGATGGGTTTTGCTGCTGCCGAGAGTGTTGCGTCGCTCAAGCTCGTCGAGTACGGCATGAAAAAGGAGAAGCTCGCGCTATTGACTCCTGTGCTCATCCCGCTTGGCATCATCATCCCAGTGTTCCTTGGTCACCACATTAAACCTGATGCGCCACTTCGCCAGTTCCTTTGGGGCTACCCGATTCGCATCGTTGTTTGTCTCCTGTACGCGCTGATTGTGTACGTGACGCCCATGGCGATGGGCCAGCACGAGAGCTCGCACGTCTACTTCTACGGCTTCATTCTGTTGGTTGGCGCTCTTCACGAGCTCGCCGCCAACATGATGTATGTCCCACAGGTGAGCTTTTCATTGATTTGTGCCGCTGTGGTTTATCGCTCTCATTTCTGTGTTGCTGCTCGTCATTTCAGATGGCATTTTTCGCGCGTATTAGCGACCCGTCGATCGGTGGAACGTACATGACGTTCCTCAACACCATCACCAACCTCGGCTCAAAGGTGAGCCTTCATGTCTAGATTTGTTCTTCTTTCAGGCGCTTTGTAGACTGAGAAAGCTTTTTGTGCAGTGGCCCAACTCGCTGAGCCTTGCTTTCGTTGACCACCTGACGACGCGCGAGTGCCTTGGCGGATACTTCCAGGACGAGATTCTTGACATTGGATCACGCACTTGCTCGGACGCGGACGCCCGTGAAGCCTGCGCCGAGGCCGGTGGCGAGTGTCTGATCGTGCAGGACGGCTTCTTCATTGAGATCGCCATCTGCGCGGTTATCGGCACGCTCTGGTTTGCCTTCTTCTACCGTAAGATCCAGACGCTGCAGAGCCTTCCGATCGACAAGTGGCGTGTGTCTGGGCAAGCCAACTGAGTGCGAAAGTGCTAATAGAACCCGAAACAAAGCTTTGCCGATTGTGAGTGCGCGCGATAATATTATGGTTGCGCACTCGAGAGCCCGACGAGAGACACGAAGAGGAGCAGGTCGGAATCACCCGCCACCAATAAAAATGGCCGAGCTTCCGCTCGCGAACACGCATGGATCTAGCTACTACCTACTGTGGACGCCAAGCACTGCGACGCGCGCGCGCCAGTGGATCGGAACACGTCCTGCGGTGCAAACACCAGTCGGGGTCGATGCGCCACTGTCTTGCGAGAGTCCACATACGCCGACTCGAGTGCCAGGCGAAAGGACTCGAGCTGCTCGTCCATCTCTTCGTCGCTGTCGTCCTCGAACTGTGATTCGAGGAACACTGCGCTGGGGTTGAGTCGGGCGAGCCGCATCTTTTCCGACAGCTCGGCGGCTCGCGCATCGTCATCGCTCGTGCTGTCTTCATCTCGCGCATCTTCGTCAGCGCGGGCATCGTCTTCGTCCTCGTCCTCTTCGTCCTGACCACTTGGCTGACTCGAGACGGCGGAGGTAGCGGTGTGTGCTGTGGCCGCCTTCTTCTTTTTCTTCTTCTTGGCCTTCTTCTTCTTCTTGCCAGCAGATCCAGGAGTCGATCCATCGTTGCCTGCATCTGAAGCCGTGTCCACGCTCCCACCCTTCTTCTTTTGCTTCGAGCCAGGTTTGCCGCTACCGGCCGGGTGATCTGCATCACCATTGATAAAGTCCAGCAGCTCGTCGACGCTGGGCTGCTCCAGCTCCACGAACTCGTACTCCTCCGTCGATATGTCGTGGTCCAGCGCATTGAGCACGTCAAAGTCGAATCCAGCGGCGACGTCCGCTCGCATCTCTTCTGTCCGATAAAAAAAAATCAGGAGATGACTCCACGCAGGCATCCATCAACAAGCCCACGTACGACAATTGCAGGTGGCGTCATGCGCCGGGGGCGGGTCTTCCAATCCAAACTTGTGCCGCAGCTCGTCGGCGGCCTCGGTCGCCGACATGATCTGCGCGATGGAGCGGCACGTGAGGTCGACGAGGGGCTGGATGTCGAGGTTGGACGCGACCTGCTCCGCCACAAGACACCTCCACGAGCGTCATTCCCCCCGACCCTGCTCGCACCTCGACCCGCAAAAAGCAGCGGCGCGCACCTTGGCGAGGTCGCACAGCGTCTTGGAGTCGAGCTCGAAGAAGGTCTCCTCCCACTCGCGCATGGGCGCGTCCGAGCGCTCGACCTGCTGCTGGTACAGACAGCGGCAGTAGTCGAGCGCGAGCTCCACCGTGTCGCTGGGGACGTCCGCGACCGGCAGCAGGTGCCTCGACGGCGGCCGCTCCCCGCGCTTGCTCCTGCGCCTGCCCGTCACGTCTGGAGCCGCGTCAGCGAAGGCGAAAAGGAGCGCGTGGCGAGCGCCGACGCACCCTGCAGCAGCGTCCAGAGCGTCGACGACATCATCGCCTCCTCGTGCGTCACGTCCAGCACCTGCCCGTCCGCGCACTGGAGCTGCAGCCGCGAGCGCGGCGCGGCGTCGACCGCCTCGACGTTCGCGCTCATGCTGAGCCTTTCTATCCGGAGCGGCCAAGTGAAAAAGTGCTGGGGGCGACCGGGCGGGGTGGTGCCGCGTGTACTGATGGGAGATAATGCGTGGTGGAATGGTGGGATGGGATTGGACGGAGAAGAGGTGAAGTCGGTTTTGATTGGTGGGAAACACATTCTGTATACTATGACAGTACATTTGGGAGAAAACGATGGAGTTTTGTTTGTCGTGAGTACAGTACATATCGTTGTTTTTTTATCTCTCGCCATCTTCGGATCGACGGCTACATGAAGTCTATGGGGTGGGTGAACGGCACAGGGACACACGCTGCGTGACTCGCCAGCTAGTCACGCAATAGATACGCGCTTAGAAGTTGCTCTTGCAGCCGCTGGTCGTGGCCGCAGGCGTGGGTGCAGGCGCCTCCGTGGTGGCAACCGGAGCCTCAGTAGTCGCGACCGGGGCCTCCGTGACAACAGGGGCGGCGGTGGTGGCAGCAGGCGTGGCGGCAGGAGCCTCGGTCTGGGTCGTCGTCTGCGTGACAGTCGTGTCGGCCTCACCAGCGACCTCGTCGCTCGAGTTGGTGGTGGTCGAGGCCGAGGAGGTCGAGTCGCAGGCGTCCGTGGTGCTGGCACCAAAGTCCTGCGTCCAGTAGTGGCCGTACTCGGTGTCGGCATTGTATGCGTAGCCGCAGCCGAACATGGTCACATCAGCACCAAGGATGTTGGCGCGGTGGCCAGGCGAGTTCATCCAGGAGGTCATGACGGCGTCCACATCCACCTGACCGGCGGCCACGTTCTCCTCAATGTAGGTCCAGTCGTAGCCCGTGGCGGTGATGCGGCTCGACATGGTGGAGCCGTCGGCACCCGTATGGTCCATGTAGTTGTTGGCGGCCATGTCGTTCGAGTGCGACTGAGCGGCCGAGGTCAGCTTGGTGTTGAGGCACAGAGCCGAGAGTCCGTTGGCAGCACGCTGGGCATTGACAGCCGCAAGCATGGCCTCCTTCCAGTCAGCCGAGTCGGCAGAGTAGGTCGCGCCGAGGTGGCGACGCGCCGAGCGGAGGTTGGCAGCATCCGAGGACACGGCGACCATGGCCAGCAGGGCGAAGGCGATCGAGGCGGCGCGCTGGAAGAACATGTTGCTGCTGGTGTTGTGGTGTGGAGCTGGCAAGTTTGAGAGTGACTGGAGCTGATCGCCGCGGCGGAACGGCCTGAAACGACGGCGCTGAGAGTCTCCGCATGAGACCGTAGCTCCTCGAGGTGGCCGCTCAGGGGAGATGAGCTCCCATGGCTCTTGGCGACGCGCAGAGCGCGGGCGAGGCCGACGCGGGGCCACAGGAGCCGCAGACAGCTGACTGACAGCCGCGCAACGCAGTGTGGGGACGCGCGGATCGAACGCTCCGCGCTACCAGCTGCAGTCGCAACCGTGTGCGTGTCAAGCATTGTGCTGAACCGGTTTGTATTGAGGTTTGTATACCATAATGATAGTAAGTGATTTTGCTGACTACTCGATTTGGCGATCTGCAATCGGCGCCGTCGCCTCGTTCGGGTTCCCTCGCTGCCTGTCCAGCTCGACGTTGTGATGGAAGCGACGCCGTCCACATGCCGATTGTGATGTTGACGAGGTCGAGGGGGCCCACGCTGTCCACGTGAGGATTGTGCTGTTGACGCAGTCGAAGCGGCGATCATTTGCATCGAATCAGTGGTGTCACAGGACGCTGAGCATTGAAGATCGCGCGCTTGCGCAACGACCTATAGCGTTACTTGGGCCTTCGCTTCCATCAATGCCGACTGTCAACGCCGTGATATCATGGGCTTGCAAGCTTCGATTTGGACAGTACGGTGTTCTGGGCCATGGGGTTGTAGGCAGCAACCCAATGTAGCTGCTGCGCTGTCGTGCCCCAATGGAATTGGGTCCTCGAAGTGTTGCTTCGCCTCGCTTCAAGGTATTCATGTACCCAGCCGCTCGGTAGGAAGCTTGGTGCTGATAGTATGCACCAAAGGAGCAGCCACAGCGGCACGCCACCAGCGCGACCAGCGTTACTACGAGGGTCTCTTGTGGCTCTCAAGACACTAGTGCAACAGCCGCAGACGTAGAGTGACCGGTCGGTCACCCTCGGCCCTCCGAGATCTTTGAACCGTTGACATGCCAGGGCTTGGTCGCGCGAGCGGGCGTGGTTGCTGAGCTGTGGCGACCAGTGATGCCATATGCACAAGCTTCAGTCTGTTGTTGCAGTTGCTGTGTGCTCCGCAACCGGGTGGTTTGCAAAGCGATCTCTCAGCCACTAAAGCCTTGAAGGAAGATGCACGGTGTCGTCCGGATTGGTTCTAGCGAGCTGGTGCATATTTTCTAGAGATGGAAGGGAGGACGCTGAAAACGGTTTTTCTATTGTACTCTGACGCGGCCGCTCTTCAGCGCCGCAGACATCCAACCAAACACGGAGACTCTACTCATGACGCTCGACTACAATATGCGGATCTTCCTCGATCCTTTCTGACGAACTAAACGATTAATGACGACGGACCCTGCAACCGCCAGACGACGGAGCCTCCGTGGCAGGAGCCTCAGTGGCAGGAGCCTCCGTAGCAGGAGCCTCCGTAGCAGGAGCCTCCGTAGCAGGAGCCTCCGTAGCAGGAGCCTCAGTGGCGGGAGCCTCAGTGGCTGGAGCTTCGGTAGCAGGAGCCTCAGTGGCTGGAGCTTCGGTAGCAGGAGCCTCAGTGGCGGGGGCTTCAGTAGCAGGAGCTTCAGTAGCAGGAGCAGGGGCATCGGTCTCAGGCGTGTAGGCGCTCGAGCCACCAGTCGACGACGCGTCAGCCTCGCCCGCAACATCATCGGATTGGCTGGTAGTGGTCGCCGAGTCGCACGAGTCGGTGCTGCTGGCACCGAAGTCCTGCGTCCAGTAGTGGCCGTACGTCGTGCTCTCGCTGTAAGCGTAGCCGCACCCGAACATGGTCACGTCGGCGCTCAAGATGTTGGCGCGGTGGCCCTCCGAGTTCATCCACGACTCCATCACCGCGTCCACGTCCACCTGACCCGCAGCCACGTTCTCCGCAACGTAGGTCCAGTCATAGCCTGCAGCAGTAACGCGACTAGACATCGTCGAGCCATCGGCACCGTCGTGGTCCATGTAGTTGTTCTTTGCCATGTCGTCCGAGTGCCCCTGAGCCGCCGAAATCAACTTGCTGTTGAGACACAGCGCCGAGAGACCGTTGTTGGCTCGCTGCGTGTTGACGGCGTCGAGCATGGCCTGCTTCCAGTCGTTCGAGTCTGCCGAGTAGGTGGCTCCAAGTCGTCGGAGGTTGCGAGCGTCAGTGGTGGACGCTGCAAACGCCAGCAGGGCGATGGCGAGGGTGGCGACGCGCTGGTAGATCATGGTGGAGTCGAAGCTGATGCTGTGCAAGTGCGCTGTTGATGGCGAATTGCCGAATGACCGGTCGCTAGCACCCCATCGATCTGACCCAGCCACCTCCTCCTCCTCTGGCCGTTAATCTGGTCATCATTGGCAATCCGCCATGAGCGAGCCCCACGTAGCTCCTCGTTGAAACCACCGTGCCATCTCTGCAGCTGCGTGGCTCTGTGTGGCAGAGCGCGGCGCGAACGATCTGCAGCGCCAGCTGGCGAGGCTTACGTGTTCGCAGAGCCTTCCAACGAGACAACAGCTGGGCTCACGTAAGAGGCACGCGCCAGCCCTGCTCTGCGCATGAACTCGTTGAACCTGCATGATTTATCAGAACGGGTGGCGCATCAGAGACCTTGGCCGTTGTTCATGGCTGATGAGAGGCTTCTTGGCACGTGAGGGGCCATTTGGTTCATGCACCTGGTCCTGCAGACGGACGCGAAACTGAGAGGCTATACCGGGGTGGATGGTACCAGGAGAGACACTTGGACGCCTCGCCCGCCTGCCTCCAGCTGAACGAGCTGGCGGGGTATGACGCAGACATTGGAGCGACGCGAGGTGCTCCTGCGACTTGCAGGTGCTGGAGGAAGAGAGCGCAACTCAGGGAAGGCATACTACTGTCGATGCTCCTTTCCCGCCAGGACTCCGGCTATAGTTGTCAAGTCGGCGAACAGCAAAGTGGAACATTGCGCGATTTGCAGCGACTCCGCGCTCAACTTTGCCGAAAGCATGTCCAAGTCCATCTTCTTCGTCCCAGTTCACCTACTCATGGGTGTTCTCCTTTTGGCGTCGGCTACCAATGCGACAAAAATGCGGGTTGTGGACGTACCACTAACTGCTAACGAGCTATATGACGAGCGAATGCTCGGCTCCTCCTCATCCATTCAGGCGCAGATGCTGGCTGCAGTCAACGTTGAGCGTGCCAAGGTTGGGGTTTCCGCTTTGTGCACCAACTTGAAGCTCCAGTCGGCTGCCCAAGGACATTCAAACGACATGGCAGCGAAAAACTATATGGGCCACACAGGTTCGGATGGAACCAGGCCGTCTCAACGGATTACCTCGACGGGCTATCAATGGACAGCAGTGGCTGAAAACGTGGCCGCCGGACAGAGTGACGTGACGGCTGTCATGAAGTCGTGGATGAACTCGACGGGACACCGCAAGAACCTGCTGAACGCGAAGTACACGCAGTTCGGCATGGGCTACGCGTACAGCTCTTCGACGACTTACAAAAGATACTGGACCCAGAACTTTGGCACCAGCTCCTCCGAGTCGTGTGGGTAAAGGAACAAAGAGTCTGTGCCCCTATACGTGTGAATTTTCGTTTGTAGAGTAGTGCGTCAATAGAATGTCATCGATGTCAAAATTTCAGTTTTTCACTACCGCCACCAGGACGTCGATCGTTGCTGTGCGGGCAATCATTCCCGTCTTCAAGCTACGCAGCTACAGTGCTAGGCATGCCATGACCGCAGCTAAATAGGTCACGAAAAAAGGTGCAGCTCAGCGGTAGGCTTCACAAGAACTGGCGCATGAACCGTGGGAAAATTGAAAACAGTACAAAACTCACTGAAGGACCTAAATGACTCGTTCATCAGGTTTGGAGAAGATGAAGATGAGTCAGGCGCTGGATTGCATGCGCCATACTCACGGCTGACACGTAGCAACGTGTTGCTTGGTTTAATCGTAATCAGTCCTTTTGTTTGCTAGAATCATGAGTTAGCGACCGGCGGTGCTGAGATGCATCGGATTGATGAGATGCGGTGTGGTTGGCTCGTACCGATGCATACTCGCTATGCATACTCGCTCCAGAATACCTTGACGGCTCGTGCTGGGAGTCTGTGCTCCATCCTTTGAGCTCCAGTCATCCACTCTTTACCTAGCACTAGTAGGTCTCACCACAAACAATCCTACCGGCATATAGCACAATTGGTTGGCAGCAGAGCAATGGTCGACGCGAAAGACTCCAGCAGGCGCAATATGTGGCGGACCAAGCCGATCGCTGTCATTCACGCCGAGGAGAATATACAAGAACTTCCACGAACGCTCACGCTCTTCGACCTGTGTTGTATTGGCATTGGGGGCACAATCGGCAGTGGCATCTTTTCGACCGCTGGTTCTATCATCTCCGAGACCGCCGGGCCTGCAGCCGTCGTCAGCTGGCTAATCGGAGGAGCCATCTGCACACTCAATGCTCTTTCATACATGGAGCTCTCCACGCGTGTGGCTTCCTCCGGAAGTACGTATGCGTACGCCTTCCATACGATCGGCGAGCTGTCAGCAGTCGTCGCAGCTTGGCTACTTACGCTTGAGTACGCTGTGTCGGGTGCTGGTGTCGCGCGCTCCTGGAGTGACAAGGTCGTCGAGTGGCTCCTGATCAAGCATCCCGACGGAAACTTCAGCTACCTAAATTACGAGTATGCCAATCTACTTGGTGGCTTGATCCAGTTCCTCAGCATGGTTGTGCTGCTCGTGGGTGTGCGCTTTGGCAAGGCTTTTGTCAACGTTTTCACAAGCATCAAGATGGGTGTCGTCGCATTCATCATTATCGCGGGCTTTGCTGCCATGAATCTGGACAACCTCTCGCCGTTCATTCCTACCCGTACAGAACTTAATGGTGCTATGGCATTCGGAACACAGGGTATCATCACTGGTGCCTCACAGGCGTTCTTCGGCTACGTCAGCTTCGACGAGGTGTGCTGCCTCGCCGGCGAAACCATCAATCCCAAGAAGAACATGCCAATCGCTGTCATGATTGTGGTCATCGGTACGACAGTGCTGAGTTGTCTCTGCTCACTAGTTTTGTCGGGTATGGTTACTTACCTCGATGCTGGAAGCTTTGGTGACGGATTCGAGGGTCATGGTTGGCAATGGGCTGGTACCATTGTTCGTGCCGGTGAGCTCGTAACAATGCCAATTGTGGCGCTCATCGGTTTTCTCGCCCAGCCGCGCCTGAATTACGCTGTTGCATGTGATGGACTGATGCCTCGAATCTTCGCTGTTGTCAACACAAAGGGCAACCTGTTCCAGAACATCTTAATCACAGGTCTATTCTTCACGGTCATCGCCTCTGTCGTTCCGTTCAACACACTCTGGGACATTGTCAACTTTGGTGCCATGATGACTTTCAACGTCGCTAACCTATCGCTCCTCATGATCCGGATGAAGACCCAATCTCCAAGGCTCGCACCTGTGCTCATTGGTGCCATGTTCGTCTGTGCGGGATTCACGGCTTTCCTGTACCAAGAAGGATATGAAAACAACTCGTCGGATGCGTGCTTGGTGCTGTCGCTCGTGTTCCTCGCCGCAACGGTCGTGATCACCATAGCACTTGGTTTTAAGTGCCCGCAGTCGTTCAACTCTCCAGGGTTGTTCGCCGTACCGCTCGTGCCATTCATCCCAATGATCTGCATCCTCGCCAACTGGTACATGATCGCTCAAATCGCACACCTGGCACTTGGCCTCAGTTGCGCATGGGTCGCCGCCGCTGTGCTCTCCTACTTTATCTACGGCTATTCGCGCTCGGTTGGCCGCTCGGGTTGGGCTGACCTGCTTCGTCGCCAATCTACGAGCCCGCGTCTCTCAGCACCTATCCTGGCGGTCACTCCCGACAGCAAGAAGTCAGTCCAAGAAGTGTGATTGTCGGTCGATGATAGATAGGAGCTAGGTAGCGACATATTGCACAGCTCCAATTCAATACGTCATTCGAAATGAAGGAATCGAGATCTCGGGCTCAAATTGTTCTGCCTTCACTGTGCCCTTCAGCTGCATTGGTTTGCGCGCATCAAGACGCAAGGGATACTGTATGAGATCCTCAGCTGGACTTGTGAGGATCTTCCAATTCGCGATGTTCATGCGATTGAGTAAAGTGGTTGGCTCGGTACATTTGCGCGCAAAGTCCTAGTAGTCATTTGCGAAATCCTTCGTCCGCCGGTGGACGAGTGATTTCGCAACAGGGACGTTGAAGCATGAGCAGCATTCCTCAGAATCGGCAATCATTCCATTGACACGATTATCCAGGAAGGTGAATCAGCGCAATCGCAGGCTAGCATCTCAACACCAGCACACAAGCGGGGCAAAGCAAAGGATCCATTCGATCACGTGCTGCTATCTCTCATCTCATGTCGAGCAGACCGCTTCAGTTGAAGTGTAATCACGGCGGCCGCGTAATCGGCTCCATTGAGATTGTACGTCATACCTCCTACTAATACTCAAACCAAGTATAACTGAAGTCATCCAGGATCGGCGACATCAACACAACCCACCTCAGAGCACCGGGACAAATCACCACTACAAGAATCCCTCAGTCTTCAATTTGCCTGGTCTCAAACAAGCACCTTCTCACCACCTTCATCTTTCTCTTCCGCTCAACCATGTCAGCTGACAACCAGGACGCCACCAAAATGACCTACCGGTTCCTCGGTGACTCGGGACTCCTCGTGTCCAAGCTCGCGCTCGGGTCCTGGATGATTCCAAACCCCAACCAAACCGCCGACGCATGGTACGAGGTCGTCAAGACGGCGTACTCGCATGGTATCAACTTCTTCGACACGGCCGAGAACTACGATGACGGCAACGCCGAGGTTCTACTTGGTGCTGCCATCAAGAAGGGAATTGCGGACGGTCTTTGGGAGCGTGAAGACCTCGTCATCAGCACCAAGTTGTGTGCTGGGACCAAGGGGTTCAACTTCCTCGCTCCAGGTCCCAACGGTCAAGGCCTTAGCCGCAAGCACCTCGTCGAGGGAATCAAGTCGTCACTCAAGAAGCTGCAGCTCGAGAACGTCGACGTGCTCTTCTGCCACCGACCCGACAAGTGCACGCCGCTAGAAGAGGTTGTTCGCGCCATGAACTTCATTATCAACCAAGGGTGGACTTTCTACTGGGGAACGAGTGAATGGTCTCCAGCCGATATCCAGGAGGCATGTGCCATCGCTGACCGCCTCGGACTGGTCCGTCCTATCGTCGAGCAGCCACAGTATAACATCCTGGAGCGGTCGAAGGTGGAGTTCCAGTACGCCGACCTTATCAAGACTCGAAAGCTCGGTCTCACCGTGTGGTCCCCGCTTGCTGGGGGCGTACTGACGGGCAAGTACAACAATGAAACGCCACAAGACTCGCGACTCTCAAACCCGACGTTCCGCTCGTTCGCTGGCGACCTGGACGCGAAGGTAGCCAAGGTGCGCCAGCTCGTGCCTATCGCCGCCAAGATCGATTGCACGCTCGCACAACTTGCTATCGCTTGGTGTGTCTCGAATGAAAATGTGTCAACCGTCTTGCTTGGTGCGCGTAACTCCGCGCAGCTAGAGGATACGGTGAAGGCACTGGCGGTGGTGGACAAGTTGACGCCTGAGATCAAGGCTGAGATCGACGCGATCGTGCAGTTCTCACCGAAGCTTTGGACTCCTGACGGCTTCTACACCATTCGTGAGCGTTTCCTCTAGGACTATGGGCGCAAGGGTGGCAGTGAAGTAAGGGAGAAAGTTTCTAGATCGAATTCTCTTGTTGCCAGCATTCCCTCGAAGGACAACCGTTTTCGGTGCTAGGATATGTTCTCGAAGTTGTCAACAACAAGGGAGGTCAAGAAGCAGAGTCAACGATTAGGTGCGACAGTGTAGCGCCACCCTGCTATCTCACATGCCGTGCTCTGGAGTCGTAGTGCAGATTTCAGCTTTAAAATGTGAACCAAAGAAACATCGACGGTCTAGTCGATCAGAAACTGATCAATCAATCATCAGCGGAGTCTTTTGTGCTTGAGATTCTCAAGTAGCGATTTGATTCGGTTGCTTGACCAAGCGTACTTTTGTTTGGCCTGGAAAACGTGTTTCTAGACTAACGGAGCCATCATGCTTCTCTCTAGCGAGAGAGAGAACGACTCTCTATTTAGTTTAGAACATGTCGACTGCTGCGAGGTATAAAGTCGTAAGAGTTGCCACTGTCTGCGCCACTGCTACTGCAATCTGTTGCCACGTGGCTGTTGCGGTATCCGTCTCGGTTAGCCATGTTGTTTTCAGAATCCTTTGCGCAATTGGAAGTTGGTTCCATGTCAGTTGAATCGCCTCGTTGCTTGTTGAGCCCATCGGTCTCCATAGGCTAAGATGTACGCTATGCAAAAGCTCTCGGATTCGGTGTTGTGTCTTGGGAAGCTGCCGGTCTGTGTCATAAAGTTGTTCCAGCGCTGCGCGTTCGTGGTCGTTTCCTCCGATGACGTGCAACGAGATTGTTCCGCTCTCCTCCTGCGGTACCATGTTGCTCAGAGTGAGAAACATAAATTGCATGAGCTTCTCTCTAGCAAGTACCATTGACACTGGGAAAAGTCGAGATTTGATACGCAAATTGCCATCGCCACTGCTTTGAAACAAATACTCTACGCGTGACGCTAAATTACAGTCTAACAAATCTCCCGTAGCTCGCCAAGCCATCAGGCATTTAGCCACTGTACACCTTGCATCCACCCGACACAGGCGCCTCAGTAGCAGGGACTTCCGTTTCGGGGCTCTCAGTTGTAGGAGGCTCCGTCTCGTAGGAGTACGGGCTGTCCGTCGCAGAAGACTCGGTAGGCGCCTCAGTTACAGGAGCTTCCGTCTCGTTCTCGTAAGCACTTGGCGCCTCAGTGGAAGTATTGACATCAGCCTCGCCTGCAACGTCGTCGGTCTGTGTTGTTGATGCGGTTGAATCCGTTTTAGCTGCTGAGCCAGAATCACACTCGTCCACAGAGCTGTCACCGAAGTCCTGCGTCCAATAGTGGCCGAACTCGGTGTCGTCATTGTACGCATAACCGCACCCGAACATGGTCACGTCGGCACCAAGGATGTTGGCGCGGTGGCCCTCCGAGTTCATCCACGACTCCATCACAGCATCAACGTCCACCTGACCCGCAGCCACGTTCTCCTCAACGTAGGTCCAGTCATAGCCTGCAGCAGTAACGCGACTAGACATCGTCGAGCCATCGGTACCGTCGTGGTCCATGTAGTTGTTCTTTGCCATGTCGTCCGAGTGCCCCTGAGCCGCCGAAATCAGCTTGCTGTTGAGACACAGCGCCGAGAGACCGTTGTTGGCTCGCTGCGTGTTGACGGCGTCGAGCATGGCCTGCTTCCAGTCGTTCGAGTCTGCCGAGTAGGTGGCTCCAAGTCGTCGGAGGTTGCGAGCGTCAGTGGTGGACGCTGCAAACGCCAGCAGGGCGATGGCGAGGGTGGCGACGCGCTGGTAGATCATGGTGGAGTCGAAGCTGATGCTGTCCAAGTGCTCGATGGCTAGCGAGTTGGGGAGTGCCGTTCAAGTTTGCTGTGTTGCCCATTGACTTGCTGAGACCGCGGGCAATCGAGCAGCTGAGACCTTGCTAGACCAGTGGCTGCAGCCATTACGTTAGCATAGAGAGCTCCTCGCGTGGCCAACTGGTCGCGCTGTGTGGTAGAGCACGCTTCGACCAGCGGCTGGTCCTCGCAAATAAGACACGTTAAATGCGCAACAGCCGACCAGCCGACCTTCGTATAAGGCAACGGCTGCAGACGATCTCTGCCGACGCCCAGACGGTCTTATCCTGCCATGGAGGGCAGAGCTCAATATCGAGCGGCTGTCAGCGGACGCCTCACATGTAGAGGCTGGTCGTGCGGCTGTCGTCGCGATAAGCAAAAAGCAGCAGCGGCGAGTGGCCGAAGCGTAGAGGCTCGAGGAGCAGCCGCAGCTGAAGCGTTGAAGCGTTGAAGCGTTGAAGCCCACGAGCGACTCGTGCCACGCTAGCCACGCGTCTGATTTGCCTGCTGCAAAAGAAAACAGCTGGGTTCCGAGAGCGCGCCGCAGAGCTTTGCTGTTCGTGGTCCATTTGACACCGCAGCTCGCCTTGCGGGTCGCGAGCGCCTTGGGGCTGGAGTTAATATCGTCGGCGAGTTGCGTCTGTTGGTCGCGAGCGTTTGGCGACGGCCGAGAGGGTGGAGCGATCGCCTGAGCGCCAGGAATGCCAGCCAGTTGGCAGGTTGGAACTCGCGCGCGGCGTTAGTTCACTACCCTTCTTTATGTATACCCTGTTGAAATAGAATCAATTAATAAATCATGAAGTACCACATTTCACCTCTTTGAATGCATACCGAACCGACAGGCGCGGGAGCACCCCACGTTCCGGCATGGCTACACTTTGTCTGAAGCTGCCGACCGCACGCTTCGCCGCTGTCCAACGCTTTGAGGAAACAGCGAAGGCCCGAGAAGCGTCGAGAGCCACGAGGTTCACAACTTCGAGGAACTGCGAGCTGGAGCTGTGAGCGACGAGCGCGCTGAATGTATCAGCGTTAGATTGCGCTGATCAGGAGTCAGCTCTTGACAGTGGCACTCCAATGACGTACAGCTTTGATGACTACGACAGTAGGCGCTTAGAGCCGCTCCACGGCGAGCGCTCAGTCCGCGATTTGCCAGCTCCGAGTCGCCGCACATCGTCGTCATCTGCTCTCTCATCACAACCCAATCCGCAAGTCACCGCAGCAATGGGAACTGCTCGCCGCCATCACGTCGAACTCGCTGCTATTGTAGTGCTGGGTCTCTTGGCGATCACCGTTCTTGCTGAAGCCTCCTTTCTGATTGAGCCGGTTAGTGAGACCAGAGCAAGCTCCTTTACATTTGACGACGTGAATGCGTCACTTCCGGAGCGAAACGGAGACCGTCGACTTCAGACATACACCCAGGGCGATGACTTCCAGTCGCTGATGCTCGCAGCTGTCAACGCTGAGCGAGCCAAGGTCGGGCTCAGCGCGCTGTGCACCAACTCCAAGCTGCAGGCTGCGGCACAGGGACATTCGAATGATATGGCAAGAAACAACTACATGAGCCACACGGGAGCCGACGGATCCTCAATATCCCAGCGGATCACTGCCCAAGGGTACTCGTGGTCGGCGATTGCTGAGAACGTTGCGGCCGGACAAGTGGATGTAGCTGCAGTTATGACGGCCTGGATGAATTCGGATGGGCACAAGGCCAATATCCTAAGCTCCAAGTACACGCACTTTGGCACGGGATATGCCTACAGCTCCTCGAGCACCTACAAACACTACTGGACGCAAGACTTTGGCACGAGCTCGTCTGAGAGCTGTGCGGGAAGCTCCACTACAACGAAGGCCCCAGCCACTACTACACCCACCCCAACCACAAGATCGCCTTCGCCAGCACCCACGACAGCCAAGCCGACGACAACTTCAGCGACCGTTTCGTCGTCCGTTCAGGCGAAGATGCTGGCTGCAATCAACGCTGAACGTGCCAAGGTCGGAGTTGCTGCTCTCTGCACCAACTCGAAGCTCCAGTCGGCTGCCCAAGGACACTCCAACGATATGGTCAGGAACAACTATATGAGCCATACCGGCGCAGACGGATCGAGTATGTCCCAACGCATCACGGCAGCAGGCTACAAGTGGACGGCAGTGGCTGAGAACGTTGCAGCTGGACAGGTCGACGTAACTGCTGTCATGAAGTCATGGATGAGTTCTTCGAGCCACAAAGCCAACATCCTCAGCGCAAAGTACAAGCATTTCGGCATGGGCTACGCTTACAGCTCGTCGACCACCTACAAGCACTACTGGACGCAGGATTTCGGGACTGGTAGCAGTGAGTCTTGCTCTTGAGTGCATCGTGCTAGTGTATATTACGAGGTTTAGTGAGTTTCCGCGAGCTGTGCAACATCAATAATACAAGCTAACAAGCAACATTATCTTCCAAACCATCCTAGTAGTGGAGATATCTGCACCGGCATGCCGTCTCGCACCTTGTAGCCCAGCTGACGCAGAATCTTCGTCGCAAGCTCGCTACGATCGTCATCTCTGTGCTGAGTTAACGACACCAATGCAGACACACCGTCCGCCGACAAAATCTGGCTCCGGTTCGTCTCGACAGCCGAAAGAGTCCACAAAAGACGCACCGCATGACCTGTGTGACGGTCCTGACCGTCTCGCAATAGGGACACCAAATGCGGAATGGCGTGTAGGGATGCGATGGCAGTCTGGTTGGAGTTGTTCGAGGCGAGGGAGTCCAAGGCGGCAATTGCATGCTCTTTCTGGTCGTCGGTACCGCACTGAACCAATGATACGAGCGGCGCAATGCCTCCAGCTGACGCGATTCGGGTCTTGTAAGAGACGTTTTGTGATAGGTTGCGCAATGCACCGGCAGCGTTGGTTTTCTGACCTTCAGTGCCGAGGGCCACGAGCTTGACAAGCAACGGGATGCCGTTGAGCGAGGCGAGTCTGGCTTGGTTCTCGATACTGATGACGAGGATTCGCAAAGCACCCGTAGCTTGTTCGATCTCGTCGTCGTTGCCGTTTGAAGCAAGGTCTACGAGCGGTGGGATACCTTCCGTAACTCTGATTTTACCACGAAGTGTTTCGTTCTTGGCGAGGTTCATGAGTGTTGCTGCAGCGTGTGCTCTCTGACCGCCGTTTCCACTGCGAACTAGCTGTATGAGATTCTGAACGCCTCGTCCTTCGGCAATCTTGAGTCGAGTGGAGACAGTTTGTGAAAGTGATCGGAGCGCGGCTGCTGCATGGAACTTTTGGGCGTTGGTGCCATTCCATATTAGTTGAACGAGTGGGGAAATTCCGCCTGCTAGCTCAATGGTGCGGTGGTTAGCCTTGGTGACACTCAACACTGCGATCATAATTGCTGCTCGCTCTTTGAAAGTGTCGCTTCCTCTACTCAGTTGAGATACAATCGTTCGGATATTATCTGCCGAGGCAGGCACTGTTCCAGAGTCTGCGAATTGGGGCTGCGGTTGCGCTCTTGGAACAACTTCGAGGGTTATTTGCTGATGTTCATTTGGCTGAATTCCCTCGGAATTGGAAAGTGTGTGAATACTCTGCTGATCATCAAGACTGCTGTCTGTATCACTGGCGAGATCAACCACTGGCGCCACTGTCTCTTTGCTTGGAGTTCGGTGTATGTTCTTTTGTCCCTCTCTTTGGTGATTGGAAAGACAAGGTCCGTCGGTATTCGACTTCCTCTCATTATCTGCAAACACTTTGAGCTTTCCCAAAACATAGTCAAGGGAGCAACGCTTTTTCTCAAAGCGGTGGGTCATAGCAAGTACCAGGTCCCATTCTTTGTCTTTGAAACCCTCAGGGCGTTCCGGTATTCTCCCCTCCGCAAGCCTTACTTGAACTTCGTCGTCACTCAAGCACTTGTAAGGAATGTTGCCACTCATAGCCTGGATAATGCACATTGCGAAAGAGTAGATATCGGAGGCCGCGCTCTGACGATCGAGAGGACGCACAAGGCACTCGGGACCTCTCCATCGAACACCACCCGACTTCAATGCTTCATCTGGATTGACGGGATCGTCAATGTTTGACTGCGGTGGAGATGACATACCCTCCGAGCTCAGACTAAAATCTGCAAGCTTGGCCTGTCCATCAGCAGTGACAAGGATACTGTTGAGGTTCAGATCGCCGTGAACCACTTTTTTGCGGTGCATGTGTTCTAGTCCTTGGGCAGCCTGATAGAGCAACTGCCACATTTGAGACTTATTGCTCCGAGACCTCGCTAGGAAGTCGTGAAGGTTGTCGTATCCTTCGACATCCTCGCACACAATGAATGGTGGTGAGCTCAAGTCTGATGCCCCATACATTCGAAGAACGTTTGGGTGGTTGAATAAGTACCACGTGTCGATTTCTTTGACAAAGGCATCATGTTTCTTGGTGGTGACGGACGAGTTGTCGACATGGAGGCGCTTTACAGAAACTTTGGTACCAAATCCCCATCGACCAGTGTGCACTGTGCCATACATACTCGTCGCAAACGGTGTAGCTTCGTATTCCACTTCGTCTCTGGGAATATACCACCGCTTCAATGACGTCACCTTGAGGTTCGAGTGCTGCGTGATGAGTTTCCTCGTCTCCTTCAGTAGCCTCATTGTCTCACTGCTTTGACGGTCGGCATTTTGCACTTGCTCGCGGATGATGTTGGTCAAGGCTTCCATACCACCTCGAGTACTGTTCAATTCCTCCTTCAGCAGTTTGCTGTTTTGCATGTCTTCCTCGAGCTTGTTTTTCAGCTCTTGCATGTCCTGTTGATACTGGATCCTCCAGTTTGCGATGACAGCGAACCCTTCGAGGTGCATTAGCTTGAGTATCGCGTCGACGTCCTCGTGGAACTCGCGAAGACGCTCTGTCATGCGATGATGGTGGACCAGTCGCACCACAAAACCAGCGTCTTGATGATCTTTGAGGAAATCGAGGAACTGGAGGATAGCATTAACAAGTCTCTCGATTGCATCTTCCGCTGGCAAGTTCCCATTCCTTTCCATCTCCACCAACTTCTCGTGAATTGCGCAGAAGCGTTCATGCACACGCTTGCAGGCTTCCTTCGCATTGTGTACCTCATTGAGCTTGTCAACAACGCTGGGGACCAAACTTCCTACTAGATCAAGGGCAATGCTGACAATTACGGCGGGCATGACTTCTGTGCGCTGATACCGGAGAAAATCACAGTGTGGCGATTGGAGTGCACAGAGCGGCTAAGAGCCCGTTTAGACAAATGCATGTATCGCCGATGGCTTCAGTTATTATCATATGATGGTGGAATTCGAGCATGCGGTCATGTGGAGGAGCATGTCGCTAATTTGTTACAATGGGTTATCTTGCCCACGAACTAGAGCACATGCTATTTATGTAGAAAAGCAAACCACACCTGTGTTGTTACTTCGCCAGCTGCATAATGATCACAGATGTGGCATGCTTGATCTCGGTTGCAAAGTGCACGGCACTAACGAGTATCTATCCACCCGGTGATTTCGATTGCTGCAATAATCATCCAGATGAACACGTCGAGTTCAGTCAAAAGCATGCTATACTCCACGCATATAACCCTTAGTGCACATGAGGTATTAAAAGTATTCAAATAAATGCGTTCATGCACGAACACATATCCATAGTGTACTTTTCAAAATGCTTGTCATGATGCTACAAAATGTGAGCACGGACGTCGCTGCCAGTGCATATCCTCCAGGTGTTCAAGCGTAAGCATCATGGTCGCAGCATCTGATCCCTCCTACTACCTCCCAAACCACCTGACCTGCACCGGCATGCCGTCTCGCACCTTGTAGCCCAGCTGACGCAGAATCTTCGTCGCAAGCTCGCTACGATCGTCATCTCTGTGCTGAGTTAACGACACCAATGCAGACACACCGTCCGCCGACAAAATCTGGCTCCGGTTCGTCTCGACAGCCGAAAGAGTCCACAAAAGACGCACCGCATGACCTGTGTGACGGTCCTGACCGTCTCGCAATAGGGACACCAAATGCGGAATGGCGTGTAGGGATGCGATGGCAGTCTGGTTGGAGTTGTTCGAGGCGAGGGAGTCCAAGGCGGCAATTGCATGCTCTTTCTGGTCGTCGGTACCGCACTGAACCAATGATACGAGCGGCGCAATGCCTCCAGCTGACGCGATTCGGGTCTTGTAAGAGACGTTTTGTGATAGGTTGCGCAATGCACCGGCAGCGTTGGTTTTCTGACCTTCAGTGCCGAGGGCCACGAGCTTGACAAGCAACGGGATGCCGTTGAGCGAGGCGAGTCTGGCTTGGTTCTCGATACTGATGACGAGGATTCGCAAAGCACCCGTAGCTTGTTCGATCTCGTCGTCGTTGCCGTTTGAAGCAAGGTCTACGAGCGGTGGGATACCTTCCGTAACTCTGATTTTACCACGAAGTGTTTCGTTCTTGGCGAGGTTCATGAGTGTTGCTGCAGCGTGTGCTCTCTGACCGCCGTTTCCACTGCGAACTAGCTGTATGAGATTCTGAACGCCTCGTCCTTCGGCAATCTTGAGTCGAGTGGAGACAGTTTGTGAAAGTGATCGGAGCGCGGCTGCTGCATGGAACTTTTGGGCGTTGGTGCCGTTCCATATAAGCGTGTTTAGCAATGGAATCGCCCCGACTTGCTCGATGATCTTGTGGTTGCTCGTGTTCATACTTAATCGAGCAATTGTGCCAGCTGCTAGTGCTTTCTCGTTATGATCGTTGATGTCGAGCGCTGCAAGAGCACCTTGAAGTTCACTTGAAAGTATGGGTCCTAGCGCATGCTTCGTGCCGTAAAGGTTTGGTGATGGAATTGAAACAACTCGAGGAGTGAAATTCCCCTCATTCGCGTTCCGCTCAAAAACCTCATTTGGAGCGAAATCGGGACTGACATCTCCACGATTGCCAGCACCTGAGCTTATTGTTTTTCTTGGTGGCGATTTTCCACAATCTTCTGCACTCTCTTCTTCACAGCAGCCCCGCATTTTGTACTGCTTGGCTTTCTCTCTGCTTTCTTCATCGGCGAGAATCTTGAGTCTTTTAACCACGTGATGCAATGAGCATCGCCGGTTGTAACTTGAATGGGTCATATCACTCACCAGCTCCCATACGTTGTCGTTTATTCCGCTAGGCCGCGAGAGATCCACTCCACGCTTCAGCTTTTCCCACACAGCCGTATCATCAATAGTTCCAAAGAGAGATTGCCCAGTGACTGCTTTGATAATACACAAGCCAAAAGAATACACATCCGATGCGAACGTGGGTTTGCGCTGAAGGCATTCTGGTGCACACCAGCGCGAGCCAGCCTTCTCTTCACTTGTTTCTGACGACTCTTCTGTAGAACTTATACTCGATGATTTCACAGAGCTGAGTCCAAATCCAGCGAGCTTGGCTTGACCATCTGCACCAATGAGGATGTTGTTGAGGCTGAGATCGCCATGAACTACCTCTTTATTGTGCATGTGCTCAAGACCAAGTGCGGCTTGAAAAAGCAACCGCCACATTCGAGGTTGCTTTACTGTAGATCGCTTTAGATAGCTGCCAAGATTTCCCAGCTTGGTGGTGTCTTCACATACTATGAAAGGTGGAGAGCTCACATGGCATGCACCAAACATGCGCAGAACGTGGGGGTGATTGAGCTTGAACCAAATGTCAATTTCCCTCACAAAATCGTCGTGTGCCTTGGTTCCCACAGCTGCACTGTCATTCGTGAGGCATCTCACCACAACCTTGGTTCCTCGGCCCCATACTCCTCTGTGTGCAGACTCGAACGGGCTACGAGCGAATGGCTTTCGGCTATACGTGACATCAGAGCTTGATAAGTACCAAAGCGGCAGTTTGTCAAACTCTGTGGCCGATTTCTTGGCAATAGTTCCCTTCAGTAGACTAATCAACTCCAGCATTTGATCGTTCTGTCGGTCTGCTCGCCGTTCCAGCTCGTACGTGAGGTTGCCGAATGCTTCCATTCGGCTCTGCATGCCGATGACTTCTTTCTGAACGAGCCTGGAGTCCAGCGCAAATCGCTTGAGGTGTGCAAATAGCTCTTTCCTGTCCTCCCTGTATTGCTTCCTCCACTCTGCCGCGCTTGACGTAGCCTCGAGGCTCAGCAATTTGAACAGCGCGTCGATGTCTTCATGGAAGTCTCGCAGTCGCTCCATCATCTCGTGGTGGTGAATGATGCGAGCAAAGAGTTTGCGCCCGCAGTGGATCGCAAGAAACCTGTAAAACTCCTCGACAACCAGCGCGAGCTGGGCAATGTCGTCATTCGGAGGGATCTCACCGCTCTTCTCCATCCGCTGCAGCTTCGTGACGATCGCATTCAGCCGTGAGTGCACACGTCGACATGCCTTCTGTTCCTCCTTGAGACGAAGACAGAGGCCGAAGACTTTGGTGAGCAGGTCCGACACCGTCGTCAGCCCCACCGTGGTCGTGAACACCACCATGGTCTCGCAACTTTCGCGTTAAACCCCACTCGACGCCACCAGCTCCAGTTCTCAATTGTCGATTCCCGTCAAACAACGTTCTTGGCGAGCGTGTGCTCACGCGTCTGGTGGGAATTGGCGGCCATGTGGCTGTGCAAAGCAAGTGATCGGCATCTGTTGCGCAGTCACAGGACCATCACAAGCCCTGGACTGGTGAGTTGTGGCCCACAGATCGCCCATAGCGAGTTTGCTTGCTGGATAGACGACCATTATCTTTCTGGTGACGGTCGCCTATATGGTGACGACAACCAGCATCCATGTTGATGTGCTTGATGAGGTACATGAGATAATGCGTCGATTGGCTTTATGGTCTAGCTATACTGCGTTGCGATCGTCTCTACAACCGCTACCTAGGCGTCAAACTGGAACGAGGTCTTGCGCCGTCGGTTCTCGCCGTGCGTCACGGCCACGGACGAGTTGCTGCTTCCCAACTCGCTGTTGACACCGGAATCACTTGAAAACGCAACTGGTAGCACCATAGCGGTTGCGTCGCCGACAGGAGAAGTTGGCACCTTGCTGGTGACGCGAGATAAGAGCCACGTCTGGGACCGACGTCTTGTCCAACAGTAGTAGATCCACAACCACCAGCGGATGTTGCTGCTGCTACTGCTCTTGCTGTGACGCCTCGTTACAGTCAATATCAACCCGCCGACCGCAATGCCGAGCCCAACACCGATCAGGACCAGAGAAAACTGTCGACTTGCTCGCTTGCGCTCTACCTCTTCGAGCTTGGACAGCTCAACGTCACTCACTCCAGTCTCCTCTGACTTGGTGAACAGGTTTCGACCCTCGATGGAGAACTGGATGGCTTGCTCCTCCACCTGCGGATACCTCGTCCCCTCCAAGTTCTCGATGCGGAACGGTGTCTTCTCACCATCTAGCGTGCTCTGGCGAAGGTAGAAGCATGAGTAATGCCCGCTGCTATGATCGTCGGCCGTGACGCGGTACTTGTCGAGGTCTCGTGGCAGTGAGCGTGCGGTGCCATCGCCTCCCGTAAACTTTTGGAAGTGCGTGATGAGAACCTTGCTATCATCTGGACGTCCCGACAGCTTGACCTGGTTGCGGTGCATAAACAGAATATCGCCGGAAGGATCACGCTGCACCATCGCAACACCACAGAAGAAGTCGTCTTGAGGATTGTAGACTCCGCCGAGAATTACGAGGTGCTGAATCATGTGAAACGGAGTAGAAGTGTTGAGCCATGCGAGCCGAAACAAATCCTTGTCACCCCACACCAATTGCCAGTCTGTAATGAGGCGCGGCATATGGGACGAGTAGAACATGAGCTTCGATAGTGCCTCCGCCGACCGAGATCGATTCACAAGAATCTGACCACTCTCCTGCTCGAACATGTCGGTGAAGGGCATATCAAGCAGTCGCCACAGTGCACTCTGCTGTTGCACGTTGAATGGGGTACGGACCATGGGACGCCAAAAGTCCGGCCAGAAGATGGCGCCGAACTTCTTGAACTCGGGCGAGTCGAAGAGATACGTCGGGTCACGAACTGGGATGTTGTCCGAGTCTAGGAAGAGCACGCTCTCGAATCTGGAGTGGTAGATGGCGTATGGCTTTGCGTGGAACTTGGTTGCGTGTGGGTCTTGTATGACTCGAACGATGCAGTGGAATCGCTGTACCAGATCTTGCAGCACAGTGTGTCGAGTATGCATCTCCATCGGGTCGATCCAGATTTCGACAGGTAGCAGACATCCATGCGAGCGTAGCGTTCGCACAATGGCGTAGACACCTGCGATGACTTTCGGGTATGCGACGAGCACGATGCCGCGTTTGGACGCCAGTCCGGCTGCGAGTGCTGCTACTGAATGCGATGGTGGGGGCTTGTACTCTACAGCTGCGATGCTGTAGTCGGTGAACTGCCGTGCATCCGCGCACGAGAGCGTGGGGACCTGCGACCACTTCCAAGACTTGCAGGTGGCGAGCATAACGCGCATCAGCTCGCCAGACGTGCGGTTGCGCACCTCGCAGTAGCCGCTGGAGTGCGGGATGGTCTCGTTGCAGCCTCGATCCCTCGACAAGTCCCTCGGCCCGAACGGGTCGCAGTCGTGCGTCGCTCGCCAGCCAATGCACTCGAACTCTTCATCTTTCCACAAGCTGCGGGGCTTGTCGCCCGCGAGGTCGAGCATGTTGAGCCTCGGCACCTCGCGCGTGTACGCCTTGGGGATGCCACCCTCTGTGAGCCTGTACACGACGGTCGAGACCGCCGACGCGACGACCAGCAGCGCCACGAGCACCGCGTGCTCACACAGCGAGCGCAGCACGAACGAGCGCGCGGTGGGCTTCACGACGCGGAGAGCTGGCTTCATGTGGACAGAGGGCGCCAGAGGAAGGAATGGGGCCGTTCTCGGGCGGTGGAGCTTGCTGGGGGCTGCGAATCTCGCGACGGACAGCGGATGGCGTGAGCGAGGAGGAGGAGGAGCGTTCCACGCTGAACGGTCGCTGTGGATGCACTCGCCACGAGGGGGAGGCCGGCGGCTTGGTGGAGCAGTTTTGGTGACTGGATGGAGTCAGGAGGAGAAGCCCGCGGGAGGATTTGCCGTGGTGCTTGCTCTGCACTGGCCTGGCCCGGCTGTTCGTCATGATGGGAGCACGTCAACATGATCACGAACCCCGGGGATGTGCCGGGATTTCCTGGAGAACCACCAGCTGTGCACGACCAGAGTGGCGAACGAGTTGCCATAACGAGTTTGTCGTAGCGGCGGAACAATCCTTTCAAGAAAATCTTCTGGCAAGGTTGTGTCTGGCGTCCCTATCATGTTGCTCGAGACGGCTGTGGATACGCTCGAGCTGATGGGTGACCCTGCGCCATGTGAAGCTGCTTCATAGATGAGTCGACTGGAATGGAGTACGGCGAGGTGGAATGGAAACCAGCATGCTACGAATGTGGGCGAAGGTGGTCGACGATGGACTGGCAGACTTGACGAGGTACAGGTGTTAATATGTTGATGGGCTTTATGATCTACCTACACTGCATCGTGATCGTCTCTACAGCCACCCAGTTTTTTTATGCGTCTTCAACCTGGAAGGAGGTCTTGCGCCGCCGGTTCTCACCGTGGGTCACAACAACCGACGAGCTGCTGGCTCCCGACTCGTCGTTGTTGCTGCTCGCATCATTTGATGACGTTGTTGACATCACCGAAACAGCAACTTCAACACCCGGAGAGGTCGGCACTTTGCTGCCAGCACGCGATCGGAGCCACGACTGCGACCGCTGCCTTGTGCGACGTCTGAAGAGTCCACAGCAGCAACAGCAGCAAAGCCACCACCACCAGCTGACACCGTTGCCATTACCGTTGCTTGGTCGCCTCTTCGCCAAAACAATTAAGCCGCCGACCAAAACGCCGAGGCAACCAGCGATCAGCAATAGTCGAAACCGCCTGCTCTGGCGCATGCGATCTTCCTCTGCGACCTGGATCTCAAGTGCCTGCTTAGCCAGCTCACGCGCCTCGATAGCGCTTACCTCACCCTCCTCCGACTTGGTGAACAGGTTGCGACCCTCGATTGAAAAGTGGATGGCCTGCTTCTCAACTTGGGGCAAGCGAGTCCCCTCCAAACTCTGAATGAGGAATGGTGTCTTCTCACCGTCTCGCGTGTACGGGTGAATCGAGAAGCACGTGTACTGTCCGAGCCGGCGTGAGTCTGCCTTGACACGATATTTATCGAGGTCTCGTGGCAGTGAGCGTGCAGTGCCGTCGCCTCCCGTAAACTTTTGGATGTGCGTGAAAAGCACTTTATGGACATCTGGCCGCCCCGACAGCTTCTCTTGGTTGCGGTGCATAAACAGAATATCGCCGGAAGGATCACGCTGCACCATCGCAACACCACAGAAAAAATCTTCCTCGATACTGTGTAGCCCTCCAAGCATCACGAGGTGCTGAATCATGTGAAACGGAGTAGAAGTGTTGAGCCATGCGAGCCGAAACAAATCCTTGTCACCCCACACCAGTTGCCAGTCGGTGATCAGGCGTGGTAGATGGGACGAATAGAACATGAGCTTCGACAGTGCCTCCGCCGACCGAGATCGGTTCACAAGAATCTGACCACTCTCCTGCTCGAACATGTCGGTGAAGGGCATATCAAGCAGTCGCCACAGTGCACTCTGTTCGTGCACATTGAATGGTGTACGGACCATGGGACGCCAAAAGTCCGGCCAGAAGATGGCGCCGAACTTCTTGAACTCGGGCGAGTCGAAGAGATACGTCGGGTCACGAACTGGGATGTTGTCCGAGTCTAGGAAGAGCACGCTCTCGAATCTGGAGTGGTAGATGGCGTATGGCTTTGCGTGGAACTTGGTTGCGTGTGGGTCTTGTATGACTCGAACGATGCAGTGGAATCGCTGTACCAGATCTTGCAGTACTGAGTGACGAGGTCGCATCTCCATCGGGTCGATCCAGATTTCGACAGGGAGCAGACATCCATGAAATCGTAGTGTGCGAACAATGGCGTAGACACCTGCGATGACTTTCGGGTATGCGACGAGCACGATGCCGCGTTTAGACGCCAGTCCAGCAGCAAGCGCAGCATCCAATAGAGCCTTGTCGGTATCACCATCGCCCTTGGCGCCATCATTGTGTTGCGGCCAGTTGCTCAGACCAGGCCCGGGAGATTTGGGCGGTGGGTGTCTGTACCCAGCGGCGACGATGCTGAAGTCGGTGAACTGCCGCGCATCCGCGCACGAGAGCGTGGGGACGAGCCTCCATTGCCACGACTTGCAAGTGGATAGCATCACTCGCATGATCTGCCCGGACGTGCGGTTGCGCACCTCGCAGTAGCCGCTGGTGCGGGGCATGGTCTCATTGCAGCCTCGATCCCTCGACAAGTCCCTCGGCCCGAACGGGTCGCAGTCGTGCGTCGCTCGCCAGCCAATGCACTCGAACTCTTCATCTTTCCACACGCCCGCGGGCTTGTCGCCCGTGAGGTCGAGCGTGTTGAGCCTGGGCTCGTCCCGCGTCCACGTCTTGGGTCCTCCACCTCCCGTCAGCTCGTACACGACGGTCGCAATCACCGACGCGAGCACCAGCGCCGTCACGAGCACCGCGTGCGCGCGCAGGAAGCGCAGCGCGAACGCGCGCACGGCCGTCGGCAGCATGGCGCGCAGCCCTCGCCTCCCTCCACTCGAGAAAGTACGTCAGCGCAGGTCGCGGCGCGTATCTCGGGCTCTAGCGCGCGCGCGAGGCTCAAACTTGGACCAGCAGACCGCGCAGACGCCCGCGCACAAGCCCAGCCGCCTCCCGCTCCGCCCAGCGCCGCCGCCGACGCGCTCTGCAAGCGAGGGAGTCGCACGCCGCCACCACGTGGGGGGCTTTCCCCCCTACTAGTAGTAATAGTAAATGTGTGACCCCATAGGGGGAAGCGCGCTACCGATCCAACACCGGTATACCGAACTGATACCGGTATTGATACCGCGCCGCCCACATAAATGGCGGTCGGCGCTCGACCGCCCATTGACGGTCGGGAAAGGCGGCAGGCTCCCCCCACCTCTCGGATCGCTGGCCATGCAGGCGCTCGGCCGACGGCTGCTGGCTTCTCGCCGCGCGCTGGCGCTGGCGGCGCGTGTGGAGCTGCGCGCCTCGTCTCAGGCGTCGCTGGCGCTGCGCTCGGCGCAGCAGCAGCAGCAGCAGCAGCGCGCGCGGCAGTTGGCGGCGCGCGCCATGAGCTCGTCGCGCTTCCAGAGCCTGGCGGACGACGACGACGAAGGAAAGCGCAAGCGTAAGGGCCGCGAGGATGGAGAGGATGATGATGGTGATGACGAGGAGGACGGCGAGGAGGAGCAGGACGGAGAGCTGCTGGCCGAGGGCGAGGAGGGAGAGCAGGACGGAGACCTGGAGCTCGAGGACGACGAAGTGGACGTGAACGAGGGCGGCGTCGACTTGGACGAGGAGCTGGACGACGAGGTCATGCGCCTGTACCTGGCCAACCCCGTCAAGTGGACGCCGGAGAAGCTCGCGCGCACATTCCACCTGTCCAAGCCGCGCGTCGAGGCGCTGCTGTACCTCAAGGCGGATGAGGCAGGACTCACGCCCGACGAGTTCCGCGCCAAGGTGGCGGCGGCCGCCGAGCAGGCCAAGCAGGAGATGGAGGCGCACGCCAAGCTTGTCGAGGCTGCGAAGGCCAAGGGAGATGAGAAGGAGCTGCGCCGCCTGCTCAAGCGCGAGCGCCAGGGCGACGCGCTCAGCGAGGACTTTGAGTACTACGCCGACTTCGCCATCGCCGACGACGCCGAGCTGAGCGAGCACGAGCGCGCGCTACTCTTCGGCCTGGACGAGGACGCGTACCGCAACCCCGACTTCTTCTTCCTCAGCGACGAGTACGACGGACTGCCGCCGCTCGTGCGCCGCCTGGGCAAGCACGGCTCGACCGACCAGCTGCAGCCGGCCGAGGCCAAGGAGCTCCAGCGCCTGGCCGCCAACAACAAGGTGGAGCTTCTCAAGAGCTTCGCCAACCCGGAGAACGCCAAGACGCCCGCCAAGTTCCGCCTCGCCGTCAAGGACATCTCCAAGAAGAAGAAGCCGCTGTACGTGCGCGATGAGTCGCACAAGCTGCGGCTCGCCACGGACGATGAGGTGCTGCGTCGCTCCTGGGTGCGCCGACCGCCGTTTTTTGGTGGCCTGGACGCGTAAGCTCGTCCGACTGGTAGCAGCATGCTCCCTCGACAGACAGAGAGGTTTGATAGACAGACGACAGACAGACAGAAGGAGAGAGGACTGCTGATGGCAGGAGGGCTGGTAATGGATGAAAAACAAACAGCAAAGCAACAACGCCAAGCACTTGCTGACCCGATCCAAATTCCCTCTTAGGTAGCTCAAAAGTCTCCTCCAAAACCTCCACCGGCGTAGTCACCACCTCCAGCTCCGACGTCACCGCCAGCGTATCCGTTGCGATCCCCAGCGTCAGCCAGGGCTTCGCCAAGCACCAAACCGCCTAATAGCCCAGCCGTTCCTCCTAGAGCTGCTCCAGCTCCGGCTCCCATGCCTCCTCCACCTCGATGGCTGTCTCCCGCGTAGTAGTATGGCGTTGTGGGATACTCATTCACTGGAACCGCTGTTGGAATCTGTTGCTGCTGCTGCTGCATCAGCCGATCACGCCGCCGCCTTAGTGCGAACAGGAAACAACACGGGGCACAGCAAATAGCGAGAAACAGGATAGCGAGTAGCCACCAGAGCCACGTGAGTCCCCACGACACGGGTCGATTCGGGTACGGGCCGTAGCCCACGCGAGTGTTCGAGTTGGCGCAGCGGCAGTCGTATGTCGAGACTTGGCAAACAGAACTCGTGGGGCAGCAGCACGGCCGTCGCTCGTTGCTGCGGTCAATCCAGTAGCCGCAGAACTGGCCGGGGCCGCCTCAAACGCTAGCGAGCAGTCTCCACCGTCAGCACATTGCTGGCAGTAGTCGACGCTGCTCGCTGAGCTGCACGTTGTGGAGAAACCTGCGAGGAAGATCCACATTATCGCGACCAAGGCTGCAGCGTCGCATCGAAGAAGACCCATGACTTTCAATTTTCTCGTGGCAGTTGGAAAAATGATAGACTCGCAATGAAAACCATCACTTCAACGAGGTCATGGAAAAGTGTTAGGAAAACTCGCGCGAGCTATATTATAGTTTGTGGTATGTTGCGCGGTGATATGATGCGTGGGGAGTGAGTAGGTGGGGTTGGTACCAGCGCAGCAGCAGGGGCGGCTCCCCTCCCTACAGTGAGGCGAGGTCGTGAGTGGCGGCGATCGGTGGGATTCATTCCCCACCGCCGATTTATCCGCGCACTCGCCCGCCCGGTGCTTGCTCTAATGCACAAACTGCTGGAGCTGGTTGTTGTCTTCGCCCTCGAAGCTCGAGTCGTAGTAGATCTTTTGTGGCGGCGCGAAGCCGTTGAAGTCCGATCCGGCGGCGCACGTGTAGGCTCCCATGTTGGGGAACAAAATCCACTGGCCGACGTTCATGATGGGCATGTGCACGTCCTTCATGATGCAATCCATACCATCACACGTGGGGCCCCAGAGGCTAGCCGAGTACAGCGGCAGTGGGCCGGCGTGGCTGTCGTCGGCCACGACGATCGGGTGCAGCGTCGGGTGGTCGTACACGACGCAGTTGAAGGATCCGTAGAGTCCGTCGTTGACGTAGTACATGTAGTTGGGAACGGTGTTCGCGTTCTTGGGGGCGTTCGGGTCGGTCGGCGCGATCTTGCGGCCGATGACGTTGACCGCGAGTGTGTGGGTGGCCGCGGCGAGGAACCGCCCGGGCTCCGAGATGATCTTGATGTTGCTCGAGACTGGGAAGTGCTCGTCCAGCGCCTTGTCGAGCGCCTTGGCACAATCGGCGATGCCCATGGGTCCGTGGTCGGTGCCGGGGAATCCTCCTCCGACGTCGAGCAGCGAGAACTTGAATCCTGCGTCCGCACCCATGTCGAATGCCTTGCGTGCCGTGCGGACGGCCGTGTCGTATGCCTCGGCGCTGTAGCATCCGCTGCCAACGTGGAAGCTGATGCCGGTGACGTCGGCGCCTGCCTGCTTGGCGTGGCGGAGGATCTCCGGCACGTCGTGCAGCGCGGCGCCAAACTTGGTGCCGAGGCGGCAGATGGCCTTGGAGTCGTCGACGTAGAGCCGCAGGACGAGCTTGGCGTCCGGGTCGATGGCTCGGATCTTGTCGACCTCGTCCGTGCTGTCGAAGGTCATGGTGTGGACGCCGTGGTCGCGCGCGAAGGCGATGTGCGAGCCCTGCTTGCACGGGTTGGCGTAGATGACGTCCTCCGGCCGAGCTGCCGCGCCGAGCACCGCGCGGATCTCTGCCTGGCTGGCGCAGTCGAAGCCCGCGCCGAGCCCCGCGAGCGAGTGGACGAGCTGCGCGTCCGGGTTGCACTTGACGGCGTAGAACGGCCGGACGCGCGGCATGAGCGCCGTCCACAGCGCGAGGCGGCGGGCCACGGCGCTCGTGTCGACCACGAAGAAGGCGTCCGTGGTGCCCGTGGCCGCGATGTGGCGCTGGATCTGCGCGAGCGCCGAGGACGGCAGCATGGACGCGGGGCCGCCGCCGCCCACCTCGTCGTGCAGGTGCTGCGGGTATGGCGGCGGGCCAGAGGACGTCGAGTAGGGCAGTGTGGACGCGCGGTCCACAACGTGGCCGGCGCCCGAGAGCACCGTGCACGCGAGCGTGGACAGCGTCCGCGCGGCCGGCGGCCGGGAAACACTGTGGACCAGTGCGGACGCGAGGTGGCGGCGGGCCGCGCGCTGGATGTGGACGAGCGAGGAGGCCATGGCTGACTGGGGACGACGGAGTTTGTGGGACGCGGACGTGCGGATGAGGCTGCGGATTGCAAAGTGGGCGGCCGAGGGCTGGCTGCGGACGGAGACTGCGGACGGAGGGGAAAAAAGAAGCTGAGGAAGGGGGAAAAACCGCCGCAAATAGCCGCGGGAGGTTCAAGGGAGGACGCCATGCGATGCCTCGCAGGGCGGTTGCCGAGCGCCAAGGCTCAGTGGACGCGAGGCGCCCCACGCATTGGTCGTCCCCATACTGGCGCGCGGTGTGCGCGGCCCCACCTGGTGCCGCGAGTTTGTTGCAGTGGTCGTGGTCCAAGAGACGCGGATTTCTATACTGGCGCGACCGCACAACGCGACCAACCCAAAATTAGCGCCCGCCGCCGTGTTGGGTTAGGTGTTGAAGAGCTTTCAAGCGATTTGATTGGGCCACGGCAGACGCGGGGTGCGGGTGTGCCCAGAATAGCATCATTTGACTAGCCTAAATTTGCAAGAACCTGCATTATCGCATGGCTGGCTGGCTATCCTTAGCCGTGGCCGCTTGCCGCAGCGCTTCGGGCAGCACTCAAGCGGCAGTTGCATGCGAGAAACACGCTACACGCTCTTCTTTTTTGGTCGGAGGAGTCTGCAGCACGCGCGACGTGGGCCACGATGGACTCGATTGCACGGAGACGGCGTTTGGCGTCACGTTTCGCGCGTTTCGTGCTGGTTGCAGGCGACGGGAACAAGATCGCGTGCTCCTTGGGAAGCTTTCACGGCAGGCGGCCCGCAATCGAAATGGACTTGCAACATTGCTCCTGCGTGTTTTTGCGGCGGCGCTGTTCCGGTGCCCGACTCGATTTTGATGTGGACAAAGTTCAATCGCGGATGATGGCCCATCCTCGCTCCCCTAGCCAGCAGATCAGTCAGGCAAACGAGCATCTTGCTGTACACCCATTTCTCGTGGCTTCATGGCGGCGAGAGCCACTCCACTTGCCAGGAATTGGAGGCGAAAGTATCGGTAAGATATCCGAGACTTCGGCTTGCTTCCGCTGTCGAACCGCCGTCGCGGGAGCCTTGCATGCACACTCAGGAGGCGGCAGAGATCAGGAGGTTTCAGCAACACGAGGCTAGAGGGGCGGGGACGGGCGGTCTGACGTCGGGGGCATCCCTTTCTGGAGCTCATGTAGAAGGATCCCAGCCATTACCCAGCTAACTGCCGCGTGAATCCGGGCAAAATTCCTCTCCTCCGATCATAAATAGCAGCAGCAGCATTTGCATCCATCCGGCTGGCATTTCACTGTGTGTGATTGGATCCTTCCGAGTTGAAGCCGTGTCGCGCGTCGACTTTCGCCGACAGCAACTGCGCGAGAATCGACTCGCTCGGGCCGAACGAATGGTGCTCCGTTATTCCCGAGATCGCTGTCTCTCAGGTTGTCGATGACTTGCAGCGAAAAGCGGCCCGGCAACTCGAAGTCGAGTCGTCGACTTGCTTGTCAATTGAGTCAGGTGTAAGGTGCGACGAGGCACAGCAAAGTGCGCGCGCGTCTCCTCGTATGGTGTTAATACGCACTTTTCCTTACGTCCGTGCTGCGACTCGGCTCACGTAACGCGTCACCAAAGATAGCAGTGCTTCAAGTGTCGACACTTGCTCGACTCGGCGACTTCGAGACTCCCTGAAGGTCCTCTCACCCAAGTATCCAACAAAGCGCTTCGTCTTCGTCATGAACCAAGGCCAGGCCTTGTCTCAATCCGAGTGACGTCACTCGTAGCGGCGCTCGCAGCGGCGGCGACGTGGATTCTGTCTGGTCTTTGTGCGTCGTTGCTTCAGTTTAGCACTTGGCGATGACGTCGCCCCGGTTGCCCTGCCAAGGCTCTGCGCTCGCGAGCAGCTCCACGGCCCTCCGTTTTTCTCGGCAATCGCCCGCGGCGCAAGCTGATCGCGACGACCACCCGCGGTAGAAGTATCTAGTGGCGTCCAGCACTCTCCCGCTACAGTACGCATCACGGATTCTGCATTGCGGCGGTCCAAACTTTCTCGGCGGTGTTCGCAATGCAGTGGTTGCTCCTGAGGGGCTCCAGAAGCTCTCGCGGCGGCTGCTTGGTGCTCTCATTGACGCACCAGCTTCCACCGAAGAAGTATCACGGGACAGCGAGCCGTTGAAGGTCGTGATCTGGATAATCATGAGCATACAAACGTCAAGTGTGGCTCGCGCGTCGCTGGCGAACTCTCTATTGTCGCAAGCCTAGAAACGCAAACGAGTCTAGCCGGCTTTAGCGCGGCCCACTCTCCATATAGCGCGCGCAAGTGCGAGCGCAAAACGGCTTTCCATCGACGCCTCACTTCCGCTTTATCCTCGAGAAGCGCAAGGCAAAAGGAACTCGCTTGTCAAGCGCGACATTCGTGCGTCTCGCAATGTTTGACTAGGTTTCAGTATATGGCATACTGAACCCCAGTCTATATTCTGTATTTTGTTTTTCGGCGGCCAGCTGCTTGCGCTGCTTGGTGTGCTGAGTGCGTCGCTGCTCAGAGACTTGCGGATCCGCGGACGCCACGTCCACAGATCCACTCGGCCCCATCTCCGTCCGCAAAAACTGAAGCTCGCGAGCAGCCGACTGCAGTTCCTGATCCGCAGCCTCGGCCCCACATCGACCTCCGCTCCGTCCACAACCTCTCGCCTTCACTATGGGGGACAGCGCCGGCGTGTCGGCCGCACCCGTCCACTCGTCCACAGCCGCGGCCGAGCCCTTCGTGCCCGTGCCCGCGGCCCTGGCCAAGTCCACGCACGTGGACGCCGACCAGTATGAGGCCATGTACGCGCGGTCGCTGGCCGACCCTGCCGGCTTCTGGGGCGACCTCGCCAGCGAGCATCTCTCGTGGTTCAAGGCCTTCGACGCACCGCTGGCCGGCGACTTCGCATCTGGGGACGCTTCCTGGTTCCTCCACGGCGAGCTCAACGCGAGTGTCAACTGCTTGGATCGCCATGTGGCCGCCGGACGCGGAGATGCGGCCGCACTCATCTGGGATGCTGACGAGCCCGGCACGGGCCGCACCTACACGTTCAACGAGGTGCTGGCTGAGACCTGCCGCGTGGCCAACGTGCTCAAGAGCTGGGGCGTCCGCCGTGGTGACACCATTGCGCTCTATATGCCTATGATTCCCGAGACGGTATTCTCCATGCTCGCCTGTGCTCGCCTCGGCGCCATCCACAATGTCGTCTTTGCTGGCTTCTCTCCGGATGCGCTCCGGGCTCGTATTGAGGACGCCAAGTGCAAGTGGGTGCTCACGAGCGACCGCGGACAGCGTGGAGGACGCACGCTGCTGCTCAAGAAGACGGTCGACGTCGCGGTCGAGGGTGTTGACTGCGTTCGCAACGTGTTCGTCTTTGAGCGCCGCACCCCTGGTCAGGACTCGGCTGCTCCGACTGTTGACATGACACCCGGTCGCGACGTGTGGATGAGTGACGAGCTGCCCAAGCACCGTGGATTCTGTCCTGCAGAGCGCATGGATGCGGAGGACCTGCTCTTCATCCTGTACACGTCGGGCTCGACGGGCTCGCCCAAGGGTGTGGCTCATTCTACGGCCGGTTACCTGCTCTACGCACTGCTCACTACCAAGATGTCGTTCGACGTGCATCCGGGTGACGTGTTTGGCTGCGTGGCCGATGTCGGCTGGATCACGGGCCACAGCTACATCGTGTACGGACCGCTGCTCAACGGCGCGACCACCGTGCTGTTCGAGTCCACGCCTACGTACCCGCACGCTGGACGCTACTGGGAGCTCATCCAAACGCATAAGCTCACGCAGTTCTACACGGCGCCGACGGCCATCCGTGCTCTTATGGCCCATGACCACGACCACTCTCACGCGGATGCTCCGCGTCCGCACGCCGCTGAGCACTACGACTTGTCAACACTGCGGGTTCTTGGTAGTGTTGGCGAACCGATCAACCGCGAAGCTTGGAAATGGTACTACAACACAGTTGGTCGCGGCAACTGCTACGTGGCCGACACGTACTGGCAGACCGAGACTGGTGGCCACATTGGCGTGGGTCTTCCTGGCGCTGTGGCCATGAAGCCTGGCGCCTGTGCCAAGCCCTTCTTCGGTATCGACTTTGTCCTCACGGATGAGCACGGCAACGAGAAGACGGGTAACGACGTCGAGGGCCACCTTTGCATTCGCCAGGCGTGGCCAGGTATGGCTCGCACCGTGTACGGTGATCACGCACGCTTCGTGTCCACCTACTTCCCTGAGGCTTACCGCGGACTCTACTTCACTGGTGACGGTGCTCGTCGTGACGCTGACGGCTTCTACTTCATCACTGGCCGCGTCAACGACGTGCTCTGCACGTCTGGCCACCGCATTGGTACGGCCGAGCTTGAGCAGGCTCTGACAGCGCACGAGGATGCCGCGGAGGCTGCTGTCATTGGGTATGTGATATGATGGTTGTGCCGATGGGGGTTTTCGGTTGCTTACATGTTTTGTCGATTTGTCAACAGCATCCCGCATCGCATCAAGGGAGAGGGTATTTGCTGCTTCGTGCTGCTCGCAGACGGCGCCGAGCACACGGCGGAGCTTGAGAAGCAGCTTGTCGTCAACGTCCGATCGCAAATCGGCGCGTTCGCGACACCCGACGTGCTCGTCGTGGTCCCAGACCTTCCAAAGGTGTGCTCGAGACCAAACTGTTGGTGTTCCTGAATTGCATGAAATGCTAACTTGTTCACCATGTGACTTGACAGACTCGCAGCGGCAAAATCATGCGTCGTGTGCTTCGCAAGATCGCGCACGGTGAAGAGGACCAGCTCGGGGACCTGTCGACGCTCGCCGAGCCTGCTGTCGTGCCCGCTATCATCGCGGCCATGAAGACTGCCATGGTTGGCAAGAAGATTTGAAGCTGCCCGCCTGTTATGGCTCACGTAGCGTGATGTTCAAGCTCCTATGATATTCAATCGAACAGTGCTGTTCAATTCCTTTACGTTTTCCCATTTTACGTCAGTTCCGAGTCATCGTCTTCAGGTCCATCGAGCGGCTCCATGGGACCGGTATCGTCAGGGTCCTCGCCGCGTAACAGTCGTTCAACTCGTTCCAGTGCTCGTGCCACCTCTGTCGAGGATGGATGCAGCGCGTGTGCACGGTGGAGTGTTGCCATGGCTTCAGCATACCGACGGTCGAGGACATACGCATGGGCGAGCTTGCTCAGCACATCTTCTCGCTCGGGCTGGAGCTCTGCTAATGGAGCAAGGCTGTACATCCAACAAGGAGCTTTAGACATATCTGTCTTGCAGGATTGCGACCAAATTCTTGACAAACGTACCGATCGATCGCGGCACGCACACTTCCTTCAGCCACAAGCAGATCTGCAAGTGCGAATGTTGCAAGCAGGTTTCGTGGATCAAGCTCGAGTGCACGGGCCAGTGCTCGTCGAGCAGCTTCGCGGTGTTCTGGCCGAAGTGCGTACACCCGACCAAGCAGTGTATAGCTTTGTGCACTATCAGGGAAAAGCTGCACAACGCGCCTTGCTGCACCAACCGCTTCGCGAAAGCGCTCCCATGCACCCATCGCGCAGAGCTCGCAGTAGCTTAGCACGACTCCCGTGTACGCGTCCATAGCAGCGGTTGACCGACCATTTACAGCCGCGTTACTTTGCAGTTTGCACGCAGTCAGGAACGCCGAGAGAGCACGTTCGGGACGCCGCAGTTGCAATAACAGCTCACCCCGAAGCAGTTGGGCTCGCGTCGGTCCTCCTTCGAGCGACCGCGGCGGACCAGACGACCAGATTGACAGTGCTCGCTCACAGAATTGGAGAGCTGTCTCAAGCTCACCTTTAAGCGCCGCATGATAAGCTGCGGCAAGCCACGGCTCGGCGTGCGCATCACTTATATCCAGCAGCTCTCGGACTAGCGCACTCAGTTGCTGGAGACTCGCAGCCGGTCGGCCTGTCGATCTCAACGCTCGGCGTCGTAGACAATCCGCTAGCGCATCCATCTGCGAAAGCAACAGCGGGTCTCGCTGCCTCGCGCGAGCAAAAAGTAGCAATGCCGACGGTAAGTGCTCCAGGTCGAGCTCCAGTCGCGCTCGGTGCAGCAATGAGTGCAAGTTGCTTGGGAAAGTGACATCTAACACTGCGAAGGCGTCGATCGCGGCTGGATACAGCAGGTTTGCGGAGTTAGTGCTAGCTCAAGTTCAAGGTCCAACCGCAGTCGTCTCACCTTTGTGGCGTCCTCGAGCCGAGTGGATGTGCGCCGTCACAAGCTGCTGCATCCACTTGGCGTCGACGCTCGGGATGGCAGCTGCATGACTATCGGACGCGTAGAAGCTCGCGATGCTGACCTCCTGGTTGCTCTTGTCACTTTCTCCGCCTTCTGGATGCTCCTCTAGATCCTTGGGCGGTGCGAGCTCTGCCAGCGCCACCGCAGCTTCCAGAGCGTACGGGTTGATTTTCAGCGCGCGCGTGTAGTTGGCCTCTGCCTCTGCCGACAGCCCTTCATTCCTGTACAGCCTCGCCAGAAGCAGCAGCGCCGGCAGCGGCCGCTCCTCCTCCGGCACAGCGGCGAGCTTGCCACACACGAGCCTTTCGTCAGTTCTCCGAGCTCCAGAGCTGCATGCGTCTGGTGCTAGCGCACCGCGTCGATGGCCGGCTGGACGTGGCCCAGCCCCACGTGGCACTGCGCCATTTTGAGCGCGAGGTGGGGCGGCACGGGCGTCTTGACGCTGCCTGCAGTCCTCGCCAGTCTCCTGTGGCTCCTCGTGAAGAAGTTCTGCCGAGCGTTAGCGCACATGTCGGCCCAGCAGCGCTCCTGGCAGACCAGACGCCCCACAAAGACGCACCATGGCGCGTCGCAGCTCGCGCTTGAGCTGCAGCAGGTCGCCCAGCAGCTCGAACGAGCGCGCGTGGAAGGCGTCGGCGGCCGCGTCGCTGTCGTTGTCGGCCACGGCGAGCAGCAGCTGCGCGAGCAGCTCGGCCGACTCGAGCGCGCCGTCGCGCAGCAGCTGCGCCAGCTGGCGCTGCATCTCGCGCGCGTCGGGGCCCGCGGGCGCCATGGGCGGCGGTGGAGCGGGCGAGGCGCGCCGCTTCTTGGGCGGTGGCGTCGCCATGACCCGGCGGCGGTTTTTTTGGTGGGAGCGAACCACTTGGCGTTTGTATGCAAATAGAGGACTATGAAAATGCAACGAACGGTGGATGCAATGTCTTTCGGAGACAGCATGGCGACGTGGAGCCATGGAGACTGCTGCTGCTCGCGCTACATCTACAGCTCGTCGCTCTTGCGCTTGATCTCGAGCAGCTCGACGTCGAAGACGAGCGTGGCGCCGCCTGGGATCTTGGGCGGCGAGCCGCGCGCGCCGTAGCCGAGGCCCGACGGGATGGTCAGTCGGCGCTTCTCGCTGCGGTTTTTTTTCCCAGCAAGCAGCTATTCGTTAGTCCTCTTGCTAGCACAGCTACGAGCGTGGAAATGGAGGGCGAGACGTACCCGACGCACATGCCCACGAGGCTGTAGAGAGAAGATCGCACACACAATGTTACCGTTAGACGGTCACCCACCACCAGATCCATCCGCACAGGCCAGGCAGGAGCACGCACCCCTGGTCCCATCCCTTGATGACGCGGCCGGCGCCGAGCGGGAACTCGAAGGGCTTGTTGCGGTCGAGGCTCGAGTCGAACTTGGAGCCGTCCTTGCGCAGCGTGCCCGTGTAGTGCATGGACAGGATGTCGCCGTTCTCGCTCTTCTGCGGGCACTCGTCCGGGCGGAACTTGACGCCGATGCGCAGCTGCGCGTCCGCCGGCAGGTCCTCCTTGGCCTGCGCGCCGCCCATCACGGCCGCGGCCGCCACCAGCGCCAGCGTCAGCCACTTCATCATCATGCTCGCCTGCTTGCTTGCAACGTAGACGATTCGAGAGTGACGTGGCAAGAGGTGTCGGTCGCTACGACTCTGATAGCCGCACGGCCATCCTATAGTAGCGCACTTTAGCGTCGCGATACGGTACTTGCTCGCTTCACTTCAACGTTCCATTAGAAGTGCGTCTCTTCACGATCCATCAGGAAATGGAGACGACCGACGAGTGGCTCGACGGCTTTGCGCTTGGTGGTGGCTCAGGTAGGCCGCAGTACCAGTACTTGTGGAGACTGGGGGCTGACTTGGATGCATTGATGCGCTGCAGCGGCGCTGGAAGCCGTCGAAGCTCGGCAAGTGGCGGCGCAGAGAGCGCTTGCTGCTGTCAAAGCTGCCGTGGAGATTCAGAGTTCGGGCAAGAGCTGGGGGAAAAGCGAGGTGCTGCTCTCAGCCTGTAGAGTGTTCATGCGCGACCGGCGAGGCATCGACTGCCTGCTCACGGAAGAGGTTGAGCCGTTGCTGGTGGAAGGAGCTAGCGACCGACGACGGACTGACAGGGAACGTGGTTGCTGTGAGTAGGCACTGGACCTGTTTCTCCAGGCTGCGTCAACTGGAAGCTGGCCTGCGCGAGAAGAAGCGCTCAAGTGCGCCATCAATGCGATCTACGATCGGCCAGACTTCATCAGCGGCCTCGTGGACAGCACGAGCCGTTTTAGCTTCACGGAACGCCTGCTCGCCCATGCCCGCCAGCGCGGACGCGCCTCGTGGCTCACGCTTGTGTGGAAGACGTTGCTGGTCGCGTGTGACAGCTCGGTAATGACCCAAGCGCTAGCCCATACTCCAGAGATATGGAGTCTACTCACTTCGGTACGGGGCCTTCTTTCGTGACTGTGCAGCATACAAACTGATGCGTGAGACTGCAGACAACAGGCTACATCGCGTTCAGCAAGAGGGAGGACACACCCGAATCGCTGGAGCTATTACTCGTCGAAATGCTTAAGCTCGTAGCTGTGCTCATGAATGTGATTAAGTGGGCTGATGGGGATGCTGCTGCAAGCTCCGTGGTGCTAGAGAACATTCATCGGTGCGGCAGCTATAGTAGCCTCCGCCTGGAAGTGCAATTCACTAACGAAGTGGCGAGCAAGTAGGCTCGGAGAGATCCTTCTTCTTGTTTTCGACAGCGACTTCTCCATCAACGCCAAGAATCGAGCGGCGGAAGTCTTCATGTTTTTGCCTCCCGCGCTCGCGGCTGCCTTCGTTGACAACCAGCGCAAGATCTCGACTGGTGGAGGCTGCGACGATCCACGCGAAGGTATTCTTGCGCACCTGCAAGCAGTGCTCATTGCAACACGTGTGGAGAAATCTCGGTAAGTATCCTTATTCATTAATCACCTTCCCAATCTGTTCCTCTAACTCTTCCACTCAGCCCCATCAGCGATATGCTTCCAGTGCTCATTCTTTGCCACAACCTCACACTTGCTGGCAGCCCGAGCACCTTCGCGAGCTTTTTCCAAGCTGCCATTCTCCCACAAGAGCATACGACGACAAGCCGCCACGCACGACGGGCTGCATTCCTTTTTGGGCACCTTAAGTTCTTTCTCACGTGCCTAGACACGGATGTCAAGCGATTCGCCGGCGAGTGGCTCTACCTCCTCTGCAATCAAAACGGTTCGTGTCAACCACTGCCTGTGAAGCCCTCCATGCTGCACCACAACTCACCATTGTGTCTACATTCTCTCCAGCCGAAGAGTACACGCGCCGTACGGGTGTTGGCAACGCTATCGGAATGCTTCGCGTCAAGGGCCTAGCGTAGATGACTCTCTCTCTCTCTCTCTTTACTCGCTCTGGAACGTGTCAATCATGAGCGGGCTGCCAAGCGAGAGCTGGCGCTGGCGCCGAATATGGCTTGTCATTCCCATTTCTTGCAAGAGCTGGAAAAGATCTCCAGAGTTCTTAATGAAGTACGGCGCTTGAGACAGCTTACGTCCTAGCGTGCACACGAACGTGTTGACTGGGAATCGGTACTGCTCTTCCTCTTCCGTTGGATCGTCCTCGTGCTCAAGGTGTTCATCGCCATTATACTTCGTGGCGTCACCGTCATCGTCCTTGTCCTCACGCGTGCTAGCACTAATGCTGCGTAATGATTTGTGGGGCGATGAATCTCCCAGGTCCACCACCGATGTCGAGAAGCTGGCAATGCTCTCATTCGTTGCACTCCCGACTGCATTCTCATCGGCATCAAACGCATTTGAGCCGGGTGACCCTGCAACTGCGTCGGTCTCTGCAAAAGAGCTGCCACCTCCAGCCGAACCAAGCGACGTACGTCGCGCTGAATTTACTCGGCGGGAAGCAAACCCGCCATCACCACCCTCTCCAACTGTCTCTATCGTATACGCGCCATCTTCCAGCTTTGCACGGGCGTTTGGCGGGCATACAAGTGCCCAGCACGCTGCTGGGGTGTCGGGCATCTTGTGGAGGCCGAACTTGTCCCCATACTTGGTCCGCATAGCCTTAAACAACGCAGCTGAAGGAGGAAAGTCCCGACGTGGTGTGAACTTGCTCTTCTCGGTAATTTCGTCTCGGCGCGCGTTCGACGGCGTAGCCAGCAACGCTCGGGGGAACATGTTCGCTGCGTCATCGGAGACTGCAGTCTTTGCTACTGGAGTAAGCTTGGTTAAGTTCTCGCCCAGTGCCAAAAAGTCTGCATCTGCGCGTGCTGGAAGGCGCGAGAGTGCAGCAGGGCGATCGGATACAAGCACATCGTGACTGCCTGGAGATGGTGCAGCCGAGCCTGCCAAGTCACGCTCTGATGCTCGCCGGCGAGCAGAAGAGTTCGGTGACGATGGTGCAGCATTTGCACTCGCAGTACTACCTCGGCTTTCATCAACGAACCCGGAACTCGTTCGAGGCAGGTCCTGGAAGCTTCCACTTGTATACAGTGACATCCCATGAACGGACCCACTACCCACGCTCATCGAGGCTAGCCCGAGCTCATCTTCCTGCTCTTCCCCTGTGCCACCACGGCTACTGGAGTAGAAAGGTGCGTCCGACATACTCTCTTCCATCATCTCATCTCGCTCAAGCTGCAGGCAATATGCCTCCAAATCGATTGGCGGAGGAACAAGCACAGAAAACAAGTCCTCATCCATTCGGTCATCACCCGATGCAATCACCAGGACAAAGTCAACTGGCTGGTAGTCATCCGGTGCCAGTGCGAGGTCGTATTGGATGCGGTTTGGAGGTGCGACCGGGTCGTTCTCATCGTCATCAACTGGGCTGACATTGGATTTGTCGTATCCAGGCGCTCGAAGAGGACTCATCTCATCACTACTGCTCTTTGTCTTCCATTCCTTGTAGTTACTTGGGAAAAGTCCACGGGGTGTTGCGAACGGTGACGTTGCTGGAGTGACCGGATCGCCAAAGTACTCGGTCGTCACAGGTGGATCATCAGGAAACAGCGTTGACCAGTTCATGAACTCCCACAGCCGCTCAAACAGTGATCCCTTGCTCACTTTCTGTGGTCGAACTTCCAGCAAGCGGTTGCCTGGACAAACCGACACAGGCAAGGACCTCGTAATTTCACGCAGCGATACCAGCAGCTCGCTTGCCTGCCACAACCCGTGATCCAGGTCGCAGTCACGATAATGCCATGCGATAGAGCTATCTTTCCGCTCGATGAACGCACCAGGAGTTCGCTCGGTGTAATATTCTAGCAGCGGCAAAACGTGCTCCCACCAGCTGACGTCCAGATTCGGCACCATGCAGTTCCAGCCGCTTGATTTGCCAATCCACTTGACGTACACACCATACTCCGCTGCTAGCACCACATTTCCCGCAAGTCCCGCAAACCATTGTTCACACATCGCCATACTTCGAGCACACACGAGTACAACTGTGTTGCGGGGGTCATTTGTGAGCATTGAGAGCTGCCAAATTAGTTCTTGCGGCGGGTAAGCAAGCTCTGGGATCGAAGCCTCCGGTGCGAGAACGCCCTCGTACGTGAGAAAAATCAGGCGACGAGACGATCGCGCGTACGCCGAGGTCATGTCCCGTCGGCTGAGCTCGCGACCGGATCCTGCAGATGCATTTTCTTCACTGCACTCGCGTAGCTGCTCCAGGAAGTTGTCTGCCCAATGCCGCGAAGTAAACGTACTAACGTAGCTATACATATGCTGATGCTGACGCATCACTTCATCGTCATCGTTTTCAAGTGATCTGGAAATCGCCGACACTACTTCTTCAGTATTCCAAGGATTCACTAGAACAGCACCACCCAGTGACTGCGCGCAGCCAGCAAACTCGCTCAACACAACGCGTGCATGCTGACCAGCAGCTTCTCTACACACGACATACTCGAACGGGATCGTGTTCATCCCATCGCGCACAGGTGTGATCACAAGAATATCGGCTAAAGAGTACAGCGCGGCCAGATCTTCAGCAGCAATCTCCTTGTTTAGATACTGGACAGGCATCTCTGCACCAACATCTTGCAGCTTGCTGTTGATTCTTGATACTAGCGCTTCAACCTGTGACCCGAGTACCAACGCCGACGATGAAGATGCCATTGCTGCCGACGAAGAGAATGACTCGCCGGCCATCGACGGATTCAAGGAAGCTGATGAGGTTGATGTGCCTGTAACAATCTGTAAAAACACAACCTCCTTAGCCAAGTCAGGACGAACTGTAAACAACTCCTCGATGGCGAGAAGCTTGTGCACCAGTCCCTTGGTAAGATCTAGTGGATCGACACCAAGCAGGAGACGCTTGCCCGCGAACTGCGTCGCCAACTGCTGTCTTGCTTCTTCGACGGCATCAGACTGGACTAAAGACAAATATCGGTCTGCGTCAATGCCGACCGGACAGATGGTCACCCTCGCAAAATGACCATTCCACTCGACTCCCTTGTGGCTGCTCTCAAGACCCAGTAGCCGCACGCAAGCACTCTGGAAATGCCGCGCGTACTCGTACGTCTGGAAACCGACGAGGTCAGCACCTAGGATACCTGTTAGAATCTCGTCGCGGTAGTTGAGAATGCGGTAGAGTTCTGCGGACGGAAATGGGATATGCATAAAGTAGCCGACGGGGATGTAGTCGTTGGGGAAGAGGTTCTGCACCATTTGCGGTACGAGAGCCAAGTGGTAGCCCTGGACCCATATGAGATCACCTTCTTCATACACTGCTTGCACTGCATCGGCGAACGCCTGGTTCACGGCGACGTACGCCTGCCACATTTTCTCCATGCTGCGATCGTCCTCTGGGCCGTAAGCTGTACTTGCGAGGTCCATCTCGTGCGTCATGAGCTGGTCGTCCGTTGTCGGCGGGAAGGAGTGGAAGAGCGGCCAAAGCACCGTTTGGCAGAACCCCTGGTAGAACAGCGTCTCGCGTTTGGGGTCGAGCACGACGGGGAAGTAGTTGCGCTCCTGCAGCAGTTGCTCGCGAAGCGTGCTCTGCTCCGACGCCTCGATCTCGCCGTGCACCGACCCGATCCACACGCAGTCGTAGTGCTCGTGCAGACACAGGAAGGTCTCCATGGCGCCGTCCGCGCGGCGCGCGTGCTCCATGAACTCTGCTCGCCACTGCGACTGCGCGTCCTCTGAGATCAGTCGGAACGGCAGCGAGTGCGTCACGAGCAGCACTCTGCGCCGCCGTCGACCGCCACCACCGCCGCCTTCTCCATCAGCGTCGCTCGACGTCTCCTGCTCCGCCTTGGCTCGCTTCTCGCGCACCTGGTTCAGCTTGGTGTACAGCGCCGACAGCTCCCGCAGCAGCTCGGCCTCGCGCTCCTTGAACCCGCGCCGCCCGCCTTTCTCGTCCGCGTCCTCGCCCGTCATTGCCTCAATGCCAGCGGCGCTGTGCGCATGAACGGCGGGCGGAGAAGCTTGCTGCGCGACGCGGCGCGCCTGCCGCGTTTGAGCAGCGCCAACGGCGCCTTGTCGAGTGGCTCAGTTTCCCCTGTGGTTGCGCGGGGTATTGCCTTCCAGAGGGCGTTTGGTGGCTGCATGGCTCGAAAGCGAAGGGAAACCAGCCACTCAATATGCTATTATAGAGGTAGACGGGACGGTCGCGCCGGGCGTGGTCATGGAGCGCCGACTGCAGCTCGAGCTCGAGCTCGAGGCGCAGCGCACGCGCGAGCTGCTGCGCCGCTGCGGCGTGCGTGAGGACGAGCTGTCCAAGGTGCGTGGCGTTGATGCTTGCTTTTGCCAGTCGCGGCTCACAGCTCGCGGCAGAACGGCCAGCTGTACCTGCACGTGCTGTCCGAGTCGGCGGCGATCCTCAAGCTGCGTCGACCGCGCACGAGCGCGCTGCTGGCTGCATCATGCGACCTGGCGAGGGAGGTGAATGAGCTGGAGGAGCGAGCGGAGCGGCTGCGAGTGGAGGAGGAGGACGCGCGCCGGCAGTCCAAGGAGCTCCAGCGCGAGTGGCAGGATCTGCTAGCCACGCGGCGCCAGCTTGACGCAGTGGCGGAGGAACGCGAGCATCGAGGTGGGGATTGGTCTCTGACAAGCGAGTGAGTTGCGAGTATGAGGCTGATGGTTAAGTCTGGAGGAGTAGAGAACTCGGTCGTGATGGAGCAACGTACGGTTGAGAACGAACAGGCTCAGCGCGCCTCCGAGGCGGAGCTGGTGCGTTGGGGTGGAGCCAGCTGATGGACAAGAGCGATAGAGTACTAACTCGAGGCGTTTGAACGTAGGTCACACTACGCTCAGCTCTAGATGACACTGGGTTCGAGCAACTGCGTGGCAGGATGGAGCACCACAATCTTCACGCTCTCGACCAGGTTTGCGACGCTGCCTAGGAGAGCCTTCCAAGAGAACGAGAAGCATGGCTAACTATGCATTCTGCCATACAGGAATGCCGTGAAATCGAGGCTGAGAACCGTGCACTTCAAGAAGAGCTGAGTGCGAGGTATCATGATTTGCCTATTGCCAAAGATGCCGCCGCCAGCGCGCTGCTGCAGGCCCGGCTGGAGCTGCAGAGATTAGAGGATCAGTTCAACTCGCGCATCCAGCAAATGATCTAGCCAGTCAGCTCCATTAGAACCTAAATGTCAACTGTCCAGCCTCTCTGCGAGTAGAAGTCGTCCGCCAGCTCATTTAGACGTGGCACAAGCTGCTCGCGTGCTTCCTGGTAGGCTCGCATTGCCTCTTCAAGCAGCGGTGCTGCAGATGCTTCGGAAGTGTTCATGACGTGACGCAGCTCTTCCACCACGGCAGTTGCCCGCTTCGTCGTATGAGGAGCATCGCCCTGCTTCTCGTCTTCAAGCTCTCGAGACAACCTTGCAATCAACTCGCGGACTTGAGCCCCATCCTCGCTGCTAGTTTGGAGAGCTTCAAGCTTGTTGAGGCGATGGGAGAACGCGTCCCAGTTCTTGTAAATCGGCACGCCAAGAGCGCTGAAAACTTGATCAAGCGGGTGCATCTTTGCGCTGTTGGCTTCGCTTCTACCGCGTTTGAGTTGGTTGATCGATAGTTCCGCAAAAGGCACAAGCAGATCGAGCTGTGGTTGGATTCCGTTCATTTCGTGGTCGCCATCACCAGAAGTCTCGACTGACGGGAGGAATGCAACGTCGAAGATATCACTGAGCGCCTGGTCTCGCATACTTGCTAGCTGTCGGAGCTCTTCCATCGCTAGCGCTTGCCGCCGCTGAAGCAATTGTCCAGTCTTGCCACTTCCAAACTGGTCTCTCACCCTCTCCTGCGCAAATTTACAAACTTCCTGCTGTTTTGCGGCTACGGATCCCATCATGTTCCTGTTTTCCGTGTACATGGCACGAATATGGTCGAGTACTTGCTGCTGTCGGCGCTCAAAGCTGTCCATCGTCTCGAGTTGCTGCTCAAGTGCTTGCTTTTGTTTGCGTGTGGTTTCCACCTGTTCACTCATACTCCCGTACATTTCAACTGCCGCTGCAAGTGCGGCTCGTTCAATAGCGTTCGCCATCTCTAGCTCGACCGCCTCCTTCACAGCGGGGTTAACACCTTCCATCCCAGTCATTGCAGCCTCAAACTCGCGCAGCTCCAGCGCGAGCTCAGCTGCCCGCGTATACGCAGTTTGCGTGTCTGCAAACCTCGCAATATGCTCCTTTTGATGCCGACGCAAGTGTGCGCGCACCTGCTCCAGCGCCTCGCGACTTGACATGGCGCGCTGCTCCACGTGCGCCGCATACTGCGCTTCCTCTGGATCGTCATGGCGGAGCTCCACTGGACGTGCTGCAGTCTCCTCCAGCCACCGAAGCAGCGTGCGTCCTCCATACCTCCGCACATGCTGGCGTTCTAACTCTCATCAGCAATCATGATACCAAGCTCCACGAGTGTGCCTAGACGCACCGCGATGTCGCTCGCTCCGAACTCGACACTCTCGGCCTCCTGAGCACTTAGCAGCCGCATGTACTCTCGAAGTAACACGTCGAGCGGGTTCTTGTCCCCCTCGACCTCCTCTATAGCCTCCTTCTCACCCAGCACCGCATCCTTGACGACTCCAACGCCCTCAGCGATCCGTCGGGCCTCCTCGTCGCCTTCCTTGGCCGCCGCAAGCTGGAGCGCTCTCCTCTGCCGCTCATCCCTATGCCTCTCCGCCCTGTCGGCTCTCTCGAGCTCCACGGTCTCCAGACTCGCGATCAACGCGCGCTCACGGCTCTCGGCCGACCGCAGCGCGTCCAGCAGCTGCGACCGCCGCGCCGCCAGCCGGTCAACATCTCTGGCCGCAGCCTCGCGCTCGCGCTGGCAGCTCGCGAGTCGTCGCTGAGCAAGGCGAACGCTACGCTGCACGCGCCGCAGCTCGTCCGCATTGTGGACGTGCAGACAGACCCAGCGCCAGATCGGCGCCACGCTGGGCCGCAGCAGAGCGTCCAGGTCGCGGTCTTGCAACGAGCCCTGGCCGCGGAAGCGGATGGGTACAGCTGCAAGTCAGCTACAGTGTAGAAGAGAGTGAGGAGTGTGCGTCGTCCTCACCTGCGGCGCGTAGCGGAGCTCGCGCAGGAAGGCGCGCAGCTTCTCGCGGTCCTGCTGCATGATCTTGAGCTGCTTGACACTAAGGATTTTCCTATAATGCACCAATAAAGAGGAGGCTGAATGGGTCGAGAAGCAGATGCTGTTCACGCAACGAGTTGTTGCACTTGAGGAGGACTGCTTGGCAGCTTGGAGAGCTTTCTACTACTACGAAGTCGATATCTCTGTTTTTGACGACAGTGGACGCTGCGTTCTGGCTGCTCTATTCCGGATCTTTTTCATGGGGTTGCCGCTTGATGACCATGGTCAAGCACGAGATCATGGGTGAGCTGAGGACCTACTGCAATGAAGCGGAGCGATGCAGTGATGATCGACTTATGCCATCTCGCAATACATTCTGAGGTGAATCTCTCGACTAGTTCGTTAATCGATGTGCGTCAACCTCGTGTCTGGCTGGTCAGGCATGAGCTCGGGGACATTGGCGTCGCCGCGCACGACGGCGGCCCACTGGGCAACCTTCTTGAGTCCTTCGATCGACAAAAGCTCGACGAACTCGGGATGAGCCTGCCAAGCCAGCAGCCACTCCTGCTCGTGGATGAGGTCGTCCTGATCCAAATCAGCCTCCAAGAACACCTGGTTCACGGCAAGTGGAATCTCCGCCTCGATCTCAGCCATCAGAGCTTCCAGCGCCTGCACTCCCTGCGCAATGGCTGCGTCCTCGCTCTGCTCCCGTGCCAACTGACTTGCAGCACCGCCTTCCTGCTCCTCAACGAGCTGCAGTTGGATCTGCACCTGATCGCGCAATAGGGACGGGAACATCTTGCGCACGGTTGCAACGCGTCTTCGCAACGCACGCGTCAGCTCCTCGCGGCTGATCTTGCCGTCTCCGGATGTGTCAATGAGTTGGAACAGGTTGTGCGCCTTTTGCTCAAAGGTACCCTTGGTCATCATGTACACGCCCACGACAAAATCGTCCATCGACAGCCAGTCCTTGTGCGGCCGCGCGCTCGTTTCGAGCGACGAGAACACAGCACCGGATATCACTGAGCTCGCCGCGATATCTTTGAAGTCCTCGTACGTCTCGCCTAGTTCTGCGCACGCGCAGCGGAACCCCCTGTAATCCAGCTTTCCGTCTGAGCTCGCGAATCGCCGAAAGATATGCGCAAACTCGTCCAAGCTTTCAGCGGATGCACCTCCCTTGATGCGGTGCGACGCCAATTCGCTTAGTCCCTCCGGCAAGCCAGATTTTCGACCGCAGGCGGCATTGTCCGTCTGCTGCTCTTGCTGTTCCGGTTTCTTGGGCTCCACTCCGTCCATCTTGTCTCCCGCACATGCTCGCACCGCTCGCCGACCGGCCGGATGCGCTCCATATATCTTGCGCGCGCGCGACACGAACGCGTTGAGCTGCGTGAGCGCGACGTCGTCGAAGAAGATCTGGATGGCGCTGGCGTGCAGGAAGCTGGCGACCTCGAACGTGACCGTGAAGTCAATCTCGCACGAGTCTGGCGCGCCCGCTGCCGGCTTGAAGCGCCACTCGCTGCAGCCACCTCTCCCATTAGTCCTGAAGCATCCAAAACCACCAGCGGCTGCGCGTCCTCACCTCTCAATGCGCTTGAAGGTTGGCGACTCGATGGAGCGGATGACGATCTTGTTGGGGCGCACCATGAGCACGCGCGAGGTGTAGGACTCTGTGAACACGCGGAAGCCGATGCGCAGCGCGGCCTCCATGACGTTGTCGTTGGGGCGGCGCAGCACGGTCGAGTCGACGCAGAAGGGCAGGAACTCCTTGTAGCGGTCCACGTCCGCGACCACGTCGAACATCTGCGCGCAGGAGAACGGCACCACCTTGGACTCGCGGTGGGACTTGACTAGCGACTTGGACGGCGCCACGAACGACAGGAACGGCCGCCGCCCGCGCGCCGACAGCCGCCGCGGCACCAGCAGCAGCAGCCTCATGCTTGCCAGCTTCTTCAGTGGCAAAGCATGGAGCGGAATATGGTGGGTGACGTACTCGATTGAGTTGCTTAACAGTTGCTCAAAAGTTGCTCTAAAGTTGCGAACGATGAAAGGGTTGTAAGAAGGTTGCGTGAAGGAAAGCGACACTTTTTCATTTTTCGGAGCCTTGCATGAACATCGAGGTGCGTGGTGCTCTCGCGCGTCTGCCTGACCGGAGCTTGGTGATGGAAGGAGCGAGGGGTGAAGGTGATGAGCGCTTCGTGCATGTGAAGAAGGAGCAGGCGGTGCTGGAGAAGGAGCTGGCGGAGCTGCACGAGCTGCTGACGACCGTGCGGCCGGCTCGAGGGCCGAGCGATCGCGAATGGATTGGTAGGTTGCGTCAACCGTGCTGCACCAACTGACTGCGAAGTGCCTTCATCTCATGATCGGCGCGGGGTCACAGCTGGCTGCTGGGTAAACTACTAACGGTTCACGTGAGCAGAGCTGGCGGCGCTGAGCGACAAGGAGCTGGAAGGACGCGTCCGCGAGCTCGAGAACTGGAACTTCCGCCTCAACCTCGATGAAGGTGCGAGGATTTGAACCGTGCACACTTCTCGCACCAACTGACTAGCTGCGGTTGTGTTGAACGGGTGGCGCATGTTTCGCTGTTCCTGTGGTGGCGACGCTCCTTCCCCTGGGCTGATGTGGCCGGTCGAACCAGCTCGAGCACTGGCACGGAGCCGCACCCTCGGCCTCCAGAAAGGCGCATCTCCTGAACAAGTGAGCCGCGGCAAGTTGCAAGCAAGCCTGCCATCGCGCGTACCACCAACTTACAAGTGATCGTGATCCACGTCCAGTAAACTCACCCAGTTAGTCGCGCAATTGTTGACATGGTAGTCACTTCAACGCGGTCAAGTTGGTGCAAGAAGTGTCGGGGCGCGAACTTAACACGATGGATAACTGTAAAGTGCGCGCACCTAACCATCCCTCCAGCGCGAAGCAATGGCATGCCCGTCGCCATTTCCGAAATGGCGACGCCCCGCGCGCCGCCCTCGACGCCCTCGACGCCCAGCGCGCGTCGGGCGCGCAAGTCGTGTTCGCACGGCGGCTGCTCCAAGGTGGACGCGGGCGGCGGCTTCTGCGTGGCGCACGGCGGCGGCAAAAAGTGCGCGTTCCCGGGCTGCAGCAAGGGCTACCAGACAGGCGGCTACTGCCGCAAGCACGGCGGCGGCGCGCGCTGCCAGGTGCCCGGCTGCGCAAAGGTGGACGCGGGCAAGGGTTTGTGTCGCGCGCATGGCGGCGGGAGGCGCTGCCAGTCGCCGGGATGCCCCAAGGCCGACGTCGGCGGCGGGTTCTGCACGGCGCACGGCGGCGGCAAGCGCTGCAGCGAACCGGGGTGCTCCAAGATCGACCAGGGAGGCGGCAAGTGCCGCGCGCACGGAGGAGCCAAGCGATGCAAGAAGCCGGACTGCACGCAGCCCGCGCGAGGCGCCACGGGGTTCTGCTCGGACCACGGAGGAGCCAGAGTGTGCGCGACGGCCAATTGTAGACGCCTCGCGCGCGTCGGCACTGCTGCCGGAGAGTTGTGTGCGACGTGCGCCAAGGAGGCACAGACAGCTAGCTATGCGTCGCCGATCCCATTTCCGGACGCGTCCGCTTCGCTCGCGATGCCACTCACTCATCAGCTGCGCATCGACACCGGCAGGCACACTGCCAACTTGGAGAACGACTTGTCACTGCATGGGAATGCCAAGCCAGCCACGTCGGAAGGGCTGGAGGCGACCTGCGCGGGTGCAGAAGTTGCCAGCTGTCTAGACAATGGCTGTTCACGCAGCTTTGGGGGACGATGCAACTGTGTCGAGAACTGTACTTGCAACCACTCGTCGCCGACGTCGAGCACATCATTCATGCTTGGCCAACAATCAGCTGACGCTCCAAAGGAATCACAAGAAATAGGCTGCATCCGGCGGTATTTGCTCCAGGTTGAGGCAGTCGAAGGATCAACGAGCATAGGGCTACCCGCCAACTCTTTGGTCGCCATGGTCTCGGCACTCCCAGGTGTCCGAAGTACACACGTTCTGGAGGAAGTGTTCGCAAATGCACTCGAGGAGAAGAACGCGCATAATCTTCCCAATAATCAAGACCCGTTCCAGCTCGTCGTGCGCGGTAACGGCTCGCTCGACCTCGAGAAGCTGCTTCAACCCCTCAACTCGTCTGGCTTGTGTCGATTGAACATCATCGAAGAAGCTAGAGTTCCTTGGCCACAGAGCGAGGTAGTTATTGCGGTTGAAGGTATGATGTGCCCCGGTAACTGTGGGGCGACAGTGATGGCTGCAATTCGCGGGGTCGAGAAGGTTTCATGGGCAAGTTTGGTGTTCGAAGCTCGGCAAGTGGTAGTCCGCGGCGAAATGCAAGTTTCGGATCTGTGCGAGGCAGTCAAGGCGGTTGGATTCGATGCGCACGCGGTGGAGACAAGTCCTCTACCCCGTCGGTATCGACTGCGTGCTGTAGAGCCGTGGGGAACAGCCAAGGCCCAGATTCTCAAGGAGATTCTGCTACTCGTGGAAGGAGTCGAGGAGATTATGCTTCTAGTGGAATCGGCTGAGATTCTAGCTGTTGCCACGATTCCGAATCCGTTGACGCTGATTGATGCTGCGATGCGGGGAGGGTTCACTCTGCTGGATGTGTCCGACGACCGCGTTCACTCTACCCCAACGTCCCCGCCTAGCTTGACCTGGTCTCCAGCTCCAGACACTAGCATCTTCGTCTCTTCGCCCAACGCTCGACTCACCGCAGAGGAAGTCGATCCCTCCCACACTTGCGACTCCAGAACTTGCCCTCAAAACATGTGCCCTCGGTATATGATGACTGTGGCTCACGCAGCAGCCCTTGCCGTCGGGTGGTCCGTTCCTGGGTGTGGCATGGCGAACGGCCGCGAATGTACTTGTGGTGATGCTTGCAAGTGCAAGGGTTGTCCTCAGCACAATCCAGCGACTTGATTGTAAAGTGTAGGCTTATTTATGGACGAAATTCAGTGCTTGCTTCGACTGCTGTCCTTTTGCTACAACTGCTTTCGCCACGCTGGGATCGCTCGAGGCTGGATGGGTATGTGACCAAAACTCTTCACCTTCACATCAGGGATAGCGTCGCTGCCGGGAATATACTTATCATGAGCACTCTGCCGCTTTCGCTCACGCGATTTCCTTCGAAGTTCCTCCTTGCTAAGCGCTCGAGCTTTAAAGCTTTCGGTTGCTTGATAGAGAGCGACAGCCTCTTTCGCCCTCAGGCTCTCTTCTACAAGCCGCTTCGCAGATTTCGGTCGTGGAGGCAATGCTGCTTGGTTTTGACGTCGAGCTTCCATAGCTTCTAGTTGTGCGCGCCTAGCTTTTGCAAAATCTATTGCCTGGCGAGATCTCTCCATCAACTCCTCTTTTCTTGGCTAGATGGCATCAGGTTCATAATGTAAGTCTCAACGTCAAGTAGTTTTAATTTGTCGTTTGTTCGTACCGGTGATGGCGTTGAAGGTTGATTTGCGGACGAAGATCCGAACGTAAGTGCCTCTTCTTCTTTTTGCATTTTGTACAACAAAAGCTTTTGCTTTGACTCGAGATGTGCTTGCCTCCTCTACCATCAGCAGTCAAATCAGTTCTCGTCAAGAATACAGCAAAACGCCCAATCGAGCAAACCCTACCTTCGCTTCCCGTTCCTCCTGGAGTTTGATTTGTTCTCGTTCAAGCTCCATTTCTCGTTGAAGCTTTTGCTCTTTCCACGCTAGTATCTCTTGATCCCGAACAACCTTGTCTTGAACTGATTTTACGCCCTCTTTTTTGCTGGATTTCCTCTCGGCGCTGCTATTCCCTGGCGAGCAACTGCCATGGTCAAAGTGATCGCTACTGGGATTAAAGTCTTCCGCACCAGAGAGCAAGTCACGGCGTTGCTCCTCCTTTTGAAGTTTCCAATCTGCAACTATGCGTTTCTTCTCATCAACTAATTTTGCGTGACCAATGTACCAATCAAAATGGTGGCGAATAGCGTCTGTGGTCTTGGTCACAATTTTTGTTGTACACTTGCACATGAACTTTGCCACGAGCGCCTCGTAGTCAGCATTGTCATCGGGCTCAAGAGATTCCGCGAGCTGGTTGGACTGAAGCTCTCTAGAAGAGTTATTCCGGCCGATGACAGTACCGTTATGTCGAAGTAACACACGGTCGGTTAGCCCGCACTTGGAAAGCTCAGCGGTAAAAATTGCGTGATCTCGTTCATCCCAACCACCCTTCATACCTCCAGACTGCATAATGGCATTGTTCAAATTTCGAACCTGCTTGACGAAGTCGTCGTCAGTATTCCGTGGCGCATCCATATCATTGGCGGCCGCGTTGTTATCAACGATGGCAGTGCTGCTCTCCCTCGAGCGCCAACGCATCCTGGAGCTAACCCGCTCAGATATGCTGAAATGTTCTTGATCATCTCGCTCCCAATCCTCTAACTTCTCGAGAAACGATCCAAGTTCCTTCTCGAGCACGTTTTCTTCCAGCACATACTTTTCATACGTCTTGAGCTGGGCGCTCCGAAACATCGATAGCGATGTCTCCATGTCTTCGATCATCTCCTCTAGCTCCGAAAAGAATTGTGCTCCGTCTCGCATCGAGTTCACTTTAGCCGAAATTCGAGTTGCCTTCTGGCGTAGCACCCCTAATTGTTGCATGAGCACTCGGCTGTCTTGTGTGCGAGCCATCCCTATCTCCTCCAATGTCTTGTTGATGAGGCTCGGGGACTGAGATGGTGATGTCGACTTCGTAGTACTAGATCCTGAATAGAAAGCTCTCCAAGCTGCCAAGCAGTCCTTCTCAAGTGCAGCAACTCGTTGCGTGAACAGCATCTGCTTCTCGACCCACTCAGCCTCCTTTTTGCCCATCCGTGTTACTCCTTGACAGATGGCATCGCTTTGAAAGGCCTTCCTCCGACGCACCGACGCGATTGATCTCACAGTTTGCTTCTGTCGACCAACCCCACCTCCATCGGAAGTGTTTATCGCATGCTTGTTGTCGTGAAGAGCTGGCAAGAGGTAGGGATGAGGTTCTCCCGTTGACCGATCACTCCTCTCAGTCTGAATTCCGCCTCGCGACGCAGAGATCGTGTCTCTCAGTCTGGTAGCATTGGATACCGTACTGCTTGGGTTCTTCCTCGCTTCGATCACATCCTCAACCGTGCGTTTAGCACTCGAACTGAGCTCTTTCTCACTTGAAAGCCTGACCCGCGACTCATCCGTCGCTCTCGACAGGTGCAATCGTTGGATGTGCTCGTCGTTGGCTTCTCGAAGCTGTCGTAGCCGCCGTACGTGCCGCTCACCAAGCGGTTTGCTTCCTGTCGTCTGGTGCATCACCGCCCTTCTGGAGGGGATTCTCGGACTGGGCGACGCTTCGAGCTCAAGGCGATTATAACAGCTTTGTCGACCGAGATTACAAGCTTTTCACCGTGCTGTTCACATGCAACAAAGGAGTGGATGCTTGGACTCACACAAGAGCTTTCGCTTCTCGTCAGGTACGTTGGCTTCCCGACCTTGCCACGCATGCGACGTTTTCACATTTTGAGTCACGTGCTGTCGAGGCACAGAGACAGCGGCTGTCAAGAGAGTTAGTGGCGCTCTCTAGGATGCCTCCATTGCCCTCAATCACGTAGGCTTCTTGAATCCCCAGCAATGACTCGCGTGAAGCCACATCAGAGACCACTGACGTGGCCTCGAATGGCTACATACCAACTTCAATTGATTCGCAAACACAAATACGCTTTAGCAGGTAGTTTGAGTGACGAACTGACTCGGTCTCCTCATGAGCACGATCCGCGCGCCGTCGGCCCCCAGCATCTACCGCCCTGGGCTCTTTGCCGGCCAAGTGGTGCGTCGACTAGCTCAACCTCATACTCAAGCTGCTGCTGCTGCTAGCTTTGTGCTGACGTCGTGTGCGTCATTCGTGGCTCGCTCAGGCCGTCGTGACGGGTGGTGGCACGGGCATCGGCCGCTGCATCGCTCATGAGTTGGCGTCGCTCGGCTGCTCGGTCGTCATCGCTGCCAGGTAATTAGTGGCTCTGTTGCATTGCTGTCAATGGCAAAATGTCGTTGACTGTTTTGCTGCTGCTTTTGGAAGAAACTCCGAGAGACTGGAGGTGACGGCGCAGCAGTTGCGTGAAGCGCTCAAGAGCGTCAAGGACGAAGTTGGCGCCATTCACGCTGTGGCGTGCGACATCAGGAAGGAAGAGCAGGTCACGAAGCTGTTTGATGAGGCGCTTGCCAAGTTCAAGCGCATCGACTTCCTGATCAACAACGCCGGCGGGCAATTTCCCTCGCCAATCGAGAATGTGAATCGTAAGGGCTGGGAGGCCGTCGTGCGCACCAACCTGTGCGTCATTTGCGCTCATCAATACTCGGAGCAACCGAGAGATCTACACGGGGACTGACGGAGCCATTGATGCAGGACGGGTACATTCCAGGTCACGACCAAGGCATTCCACTCGTACATGAAGGAGCACGGCGGACGCATCGTCAATATCATTGTGGTACTTGACAAGGGATATCCGTTCCTTGCCCACAGTGCTGCGGCTCGCGCGGGTGTAGAAAATCTGACCAAGTCGCTGTCAGTCGAGTGGGCTCACTACGGCATCACGCTCAACTGTGTGGCCCCTGGGATCATCCTGTCGAGTGGTGTCGACAACTACAACGGCGGCTCGGCGCTGTTCCACCATGCTGCCGAGCGTGCAACCGTTGCCAAGCGTGTCGGTACTGTCGAGGAAGTTGCTGCCAGCGTGTTGTACTACCTCTCACCTGCCGGTGCCTACGTGACGGGTGACACGATGCACGTGGATGGCGGGTGGCACCTACTCGGCCCTCTCATGGACGTCCCCGAGCACAGCAAGAACCCGATGTATGGCTCCAGCAAGCTCTGAGCTAAGTGGTACAACGAAGGCATTCCGCTTCTTGCGCATTCCGAGCTTGTCCAGCGCGTCGAGTCTAGCAGATCCGGTTGTCCAGATCTGATTAGCGTGCTGCCGTCTTTATGCTCTCGATGGAAATGTTTACTGCAATGACGCTTCCCTTCAACGATCTTTGCTGTCGCGCAACTGTGCTTTGCTCCAAGGGTCTGCAACCGACTGGGAGCACTGGCGTCTCTCTAACTTGTGAGTGTTGGAGAGATCCACGAATGTGGCGATCATGGAACTCAACGTACATAGCTCAACGTGCATAGCAGATGGAATCTCCATGAGGACTCTGCGACGGTCGTCTTTCCAACTTGTGAGTGTTGGAGAGATCCACGAATGTGGCGACTATGGAGCTCAACGCGTATAGCTCGATGTGCATAGTAGATAGAATCTCCATGAGGACGCTGCGAGCATGGTAGGTCGAGTCGGCGTTGTCGGTCGGCCGAGTTCGCCACAGCACGCCCACGTACATCGTCATCTTCCGGAGACGTCTGACTTCAACTTGCGCTGCTGGGTGCACCTCGTCAGCACTGTCTGAAGGCGGCTGCGCTTTTTCAAAACCGCGAGGGATGCGCCACGCCAAGCCCGACTTGCCGCAGTTTCTGTTCTCCGCCCTCGTGGAACAGCGCAGCACTGAGGACGAAACGTGCCGTGGAGATCTGCGTTACACTCGCAGAAGATCGTTTTTGTTTGTTTTCTGCTTGGTCGCGGCAGCGCCACGCGGCAAAACACTGGCAAGGCGTCGCCACGCTAGTGTCGCGTGGATAACCGCCCCGCGGCAAAGATCTCGGTCGGTGGATGCGCTCCACACGGAACTCGGCGGTCTTTTCACAGTGGGACGCGATCTTTTTCCTGTGCTCTCGCTGCGATCCAGTCATTGGCGTTCCACCGGAGGGCACAGCCCCCATGATTTACAGGGAACACCAGGGAGGCCGCCTTGTCTGCTGCAGACCGGGCTCCATTGGCGTGAAGGGACCAGGCTGAGCTTTTGCATGACCTCGCCTCACTCTCTCCAGGTCGGGCGGTGCCCCCGCTCCATGTCGGGCGGCCTGGACGATGCTAGTGGCGACGCGAAGCAGCAACAATCCATGTCGTGCCATGGCGCCATCGGTGTGCTGGTGCTGGCGCGGCAAAATCTGGTCATTCGATTTTTTTTAATGCATACATATTACAGTTGCGGTAGAGGGCCGGGTTCGTGGAACGTTCGCAGGCGATGGATATCCCCCTTATCCCGCAACTCGACACTTTTTCTTTTCACAACGCAGTATCCCGGATGGTTGCGCGATGCGGGTCCATTCAGACGCTTCGCAAGGAAACATACGTAACAAAGATGATGCTGATCTACGGTAGCGGCGCCTCCTCGGTTTTTGGCCGACCGACCGGTCGAAGCGCTCCATCACTTCCCAACTGGCCGTCCGTCCGCCGCGACGACATGCAGAGCCAGCACCACCACCGCAGCCGCGCGCAGGAGCTGCGGCCGTCCGCGTGCACGTCGGCGCCCATCCCGATCGCCTACAGCGCGTCGCACGGCAAGCGGTGGCCGGCGGCGGCCTCGGCGGGCCCAGCCGCGTCCCCGACGGCTCGCCTGGCGAGAAAGTACGTCGCGTACCGCGTGGACGACTCGCGGACGTCGTACGGGACGCTGGCGCGCGCCAAGGACGCGGCGTGGACGCGTCCGCACCGCGCGTCGGACGAGGAGGAGCCGCTGCTCAAGACGCCGGCGGCCACGTCGGCCGACTGCAGCAGCAACCAGAGCGAGACGGAGAGCGACAGCGACTCGGGCAGCAGCTCCACGGCCAGCACGAGCTCGAGCTCGAGCGCGGGCGCCGCCGTCGCCAGCGCCAGCAGCGCGCTGCAGTCCATCCTGCGGATACGCTCGGGCGACCTGGCGTGCCGCTCGGTGCGCAAGCAGGCGTCGGTCGAGTTCGCCATCGACGTGAGCGACGACGAGGCCGACGCCGAGCCGCGGAGGTGGAAGCGCAACTCGCGGCTGTGCTCGGCGCGCTGCGTCCCTCGGTGCGTGCCCGCTGGTGGATGGATTCTCACGAACGTGGACGAATGTGGACTAACCGCGCGCGTGGATGGATGCAGACGCCTCACGATCGAAGAAAAGGCCGCGCTGTACCAGGTGCGGCCCGACCTGGAGCTCACGCCCAGGCCCCTGCTCATGCAGGAGCTAGAGGAGACGCGCAGGCGCAAGCAGCGCAAGCTCGTCTTCTCGGTGCTCGGCGCCGCGCTGCTGGCGCTCATGGTCGTCGTGTTCTACTACACCATCTCCCAGATGGACGTCGACGCCTGAAAAAGATCGCTTTTTTTTATTCCTAATTTCGCCGTATAAAACATCGTAATTTAGTTTGCTATGAGTGAATGTATGCACGCATTTCGATCTGTCGTAATTGCAATCCAACTCAACCTCCCCAGTGCGGGAATAAACTGTGCATCATGGACGACGAGGGGGGCGATGGCGCGCTCCGCGTGCAGCTCGCCGTGGTCTTCGACGGCCAGGAGTGCGTGCGGCATGATCTCCAGCGGGCTCCCCTGCTCTTCTTCTTGTTGTGGTGGCGCTAACGCCGCTCGTTTGCTCGTCCTCTGCTCGCCAAGATACGCTGTCGAGACGGCTGCGGTGGACGAGGAAAGCGCCGAAGCGAGCGTCGACGTGTCGCTGGAGCTGCTGCAGTGCCAGCTCATGTCGCTGCTGGGCCTGGCGCCCGACGAGCAAGTGCTTCTGGCGTCGGACGGCCGCGTGCTCTGCAGTCCGGACGAGGAGCTCCCGTCGGTGCTGAAGGTACCCAAGGCGAGCCGAACGCGACTTTTCCTGCTCCACAAGACGGCTGTCGAGTCGGCGGACGGAGGAGCGAGCGCAGACTGGAGGGAGATATGTACCAAGTGCACGTTTGGAGACGCTCCCGTGGTGCAGCCCGCGTTTCGGAAGCCAGGCGATGCTCGAAAGGCACTGACACTGGTGTGTGGCCCTTGCGCTCGCACATGCTCGACTGGTACGCGCCAGTATCCTTTGATCATGACACAAAAAACACAATACTAAGGTTGTTGTTGTTGTGCCGACCAGCATTTCAGCCTGTGCACCCGCTGGAGTGGAGCGAGCTCCCGGCAGTGTCTTCTCGCTTCATCTCGGATATTGCGCTGGTAGCTGGCGAAGTCGACGTGCCTGCTCCGGCGGGATTCGCCAAACTCCCAGGGGATCTCAATTTTGCGGCCGATGGAGACTATGCGTATTTGTGTGTGAAGCGTGGCGGCACTCACGTGTTGACTCAGCTTCAAGTCCTGTCATCAGGTCTACCGGCCAAGTCAGTGGGAACTCAACCGCAACACGTAGCTTCTGTTGACTACAAAGTGGATAGTGGTCTGCTTGTCATCGGCTACGATACGGAAGCACTAGTTGACGCTACAACCAACGGAAACCTGCAAGCAATCACAGACATCTCGATTATATACGGTGACAACCAACCCGTTCCAGCCGGGTTTATAAAGATCCCGACAAAGCTCAACGGCACGACCGCAGAAATCCCAGTATATCTGTGCTATCGCTTGGCGCCAATCGGTGGATTTGTGTGCGATTCTGGACGTGACCATAGCGACTTCGGTGAGTGTCTCTTTGCTAGCCGCTTCCGTCATGTCAAAGGGGAGACAGCGTCGACATTACGTGAACGAGCAAGTCTATCTGACGAGCGAAAGAGGATTGACGCAGTACAAATGGACGCGCATTACATGAAACACCAACCTGCAATGCTGAAAAGGTTGCAAGATGGTATCCAGCGAGTGCAGTCCTACGAGAGCAAGACAATGCAGGAGGAAGCCTTGAAACATATTCCTGTGACGCTGCTGGAGGAGCGTGCTCGCGCAAACCCGTCCCCAATGGCACTATTCAAAGATGAAGTGTTGATGCAGCTGCTGCATTGGTTCAAGCGTGAATTCTTTACGTGGATGAACCAACCGAGGTGTTCGTCGTGCAATCACGAGAAGACGCGAGCTGTGCGAACTGAAGGCCCAAAGACTGCGGAAGAAGTCGCTGGACAAGCGAGTCGCGTCGAGGTTTATCAGTGCCCTAATTGCAGCAGCTTCACTCGATTCCCACGCTACAATGACCCGGTGAAGTTATTGACAAGTCGTACGGGTCGATGCGGGGAATGGGCAAACTGTTTCACGCTCTGTTGCCGAGCTATGGGTTACGAGGCTCGCTATGTTCTGGATGTGACCGACCACGTCTGGACCGAGGTATACTCAGAACATTTCAACCGCTGGCTGCATTGTGATTCGTGCGAAGACCAGCTTGACAGTCCGCTTACATATGAAGCTGGGTGGGGGAAGAAGTTATCGTATATCTTCTCGTTTGGATGTGACGAAGTGGTTGATAGCGCGCGGCGGTACACCCAGAACTGGGAGGCAATGCGGTCTCGTCGTCGAGATGTCAGCGAAGAGTGGCTCAAGGCAACAATCGATCAGATGAACAAGAGCTTGCGACAGAACCTCCCATCAGATCGCATTGGGATTCTTACGGATCGTGAAAAAGTTGAGCAAGACGAATTCCGTCGTGGTCGCACAGTAAAGAAGAGTGAAGTTCAAGGTCGTGTGTCGGGATCTGCAGAATGGAAAAGCGGTCGACAAGAGGACGGTAAGACTGGAAGCGACGCACGTGGTGAAACAGCAACGGATTCAACGAAGCGTGAAGACAACAACAAGTCTTCAAAAGCAGAAATATTGCAGGAAATATTCCGCAATCTTGTCGTCGGATGTGGAAATTTGTCTTGCAAAAATCCATATTGTGCGCACTGCCCACCAGAACGCGCCAATATCAAATCAACCGATCCCAACGAACGAGCGGCGGGTGCAATTCAAGTTGTTGCGTCGTTAAACGAGACATTTTCGTCATCAGGACTCTCCATGTTACTGTGCTCCAAGAACGCTCAGGAAGTCCGCGCGTTCGTATTTGAGCACTGTCCGGATGTCTACTATCCGCTTCAGGACGCCAGCATTGATTCTCTACTTGATATCTCTGGTAATGGTCACCACATTAAAGGAGATGACCGCAAATTGTGTACGGGGGCGATGCAAAAGCCTTTTCGACTGCCTCAAAGTGGTCCTGATGGAGTAGCATTTGGAATGCAGTTGCTCACTGGCCAGCGTCTAACTTTTGCAGATCCTTCAATCAGCGACTCTGTAATATCTCTGCTTCTTCGAATGGATGACGTGAATCTATCTACACAAGACTTTGCAGAGGAAGAGAGCTCTGTCTGTCTCGAGATTACAAATGCCTCGGACATCGACTCAGGGACCGTGTACTTTCAAGTGACACAAGACTATGACAGCAAAAAGCTTACCTGTCGGCTCAGGTATCAGTCACAGGCAGCAGACAAACTATCACAGGACACCGCATCGCTGGTGTTTGGCCGATACTACCACCTTGCACTAGTGGTGTCGGATAAGCACCACGCTGTTTTCATTGACGGGGTCAAAAATACCCAACTCTTTATTGACAAGCAGCTTCGTGAAGATGTAAAATCTAAGAGCGCATATACTATCAGCTGCCGGGGACCACGCAGCCATGCTGTTACTGTTAGCCACTTGGCTGTTCTGCCGCTGGGGTCAGTGGGTGATCCAGAAGCATTTGGACGCAAAATGGCTCAGCAGTTTGTCGCCGCTCCACCGCTGCGGGCCTATGGACCAACCGGTAAAATTCCAGACAAGCGCTGCTCGGAGCAAGTAGCGAATGCAAGATCGGGCTACCGCGTTTCACGCATCCATCGTACGTGCCATATGTTGATGAAAAGTGACACATTATGATCTCACTCGATGCGATTTGTGGCTGCAGTGTGGGGAGAGCAGTTCCTAGACGGTGTTCAGTTCATTTACTCTGCATCACATGATCTGGGTGAGAAGTCAATCGTTCACGGTGCTTTAATTGGGAACGCAAATGCAAAGAGAGCTGCCGACGCGCCGACGTTCACCTTTGAACTGTGGGAAGACGAGGTGATCACGGGAGTATCTGGTCGAAAAGGGGCCTGGATGGACAGTATCACATTCACGACCAATTATGGTCGAGAAACGATGTGCGGAGGATATGGTGGTGGAGAGTTCAAGATCGAGCTTTCTCCTGGAAGCGAAGTCCGCGCCATGGCCTTTAACACCGGAGACCATTTGACCAGTCCGGTGGCATTTGTGATAGATGATGCGTTTGCATCTACACCGCTGAAGTCAAGTAAGTTCTACAGCTCATTCCGAGCTTGACTTATTTGGTTCTTCTCGTGATCTCATCTTCCTATCGCTTATCCAGGTGCCATGATGACGGAACTGCGCGCCATTCTATCGCCAAAGTCGCCGTCAATGTGCCAAAACGCGGTTTTAGCAGGTGAGTGCGTGCCAAATGTCCATGTTGTGGATCCCTTTGATAGTAACGGCTGTGTCCTTCTAGTATCGCGGTACTTGGGAAATATTGCAGCACAGCCTGGAGAACTCAAGTTTCAGCGCATCCGCGCCAGCAACAGATTTTTTGTGGCCAATATTGCCATCTTGGGCGAGCCTGTCGCATCCAACTTGATGGCGTGGAGTGGTTTTGTAGTTGATCCCGCGAGCGAAGGAAGTGCGGACAAGTTCTACGTTTTCAAGCCACTAAGTGGTGAAAAGGAAGCCAACGTTGCGAAGATCGCGGAGCAAGCGCAGCGGCGAAGTGCGTGCCTGAAGTTGTTCCAAGCCGAGTAAAGTGGCGTTTCGTCCCTTAATTTCAAGCTCTTGGCGCCTCCTGTGGGTGAAACCTGTGTGCTTGCGATCGGTGAGGGAGTCATGACGAGTCGTCCGCCTGTCTAGCTTTCACCCACTGCCAATTGGCCTCGTACGTCGACTTTAACCGTCAGGGGTTCTAGTCGAGCACCGCCAGCTTGTGGCTTGTTGAGAACAAGGAAGGAATTGTGTCGGAATGGAAACAACGTGTTAACTAGCTGAGTTGTGCTGTCGAGGCAGTAGGCGAGGCAGTAGCCAGCGGCTGAAACCGCAGGATCTGCACTGCTTGTAGCCGTGACCGTTTCGACTAAACGAATGGGTACAGGTGTACCGAAGAGCTACAAAGTGCAGCTCGGTCCACCCTCTGGCTTTTTGATGCTGAAGCGCTAGCGTCTCAATTATCAAAACAAGGTATAATACGTGAGTTTTTATATGTCATTATACCCACTGATATACCTTAATTTGTTTTGAAATGTACAGACGGATCGTATACCGGAATCAAGAGCTTCAACTTGACATGCGGATCAGTTCGCTCAGCTCGCCCTTGCGCTAGTGTGCAATGGGAGATACCGCGGGGTCGACGGCTCCAATTACTGTGCAGTTTCTCCCTCTAGCACTCTCGAGACGCCAGCTCGCTGTATTCACTGCTCGCTCTCCTCCTATCCGCGTCACACCTCGTCCACGCCCGTGCTGCCCTTTCCTCTTGCACATGTGCATTGAGATCGAGCAGCTGGGCGGTTGCACCTTCGTCTCGTTGCTTTCCAGTCAACGGCTTCGTTGTGTCCAGCCTCCAAGCCTTGTTGTTCGTGCTCATGGCATCGCACTCTGTCTCGAACGCGTCATTACCCCCACAGCTTGGGCAGGAGTTCCCACCAAGTACGCCGTCACCACCGTGATCGCCTTCGAGTACGCCTGCAACTCGAGCGAGGCGCCCCGATCTCACTTCCCAACTTGCTTCAACATAAACAGCCAACCTTATCGTGAGCGAAAATGAGCAACCAGCGTACTGTGCGCATCGAGCCACCGACTGTCTCGGAGGAGGACGTCGCCCAGCTTTTGTCGGGCGCCGCCCCTCCACCGTACGAGCCGACTGCAGTGGGGCTTCCACCTCGCCGCCGTCGACGAGCCCGTGAGCCATTGCCTCTAACTGAAGCCGATCTTCAGCTCCCTCCTGATGAGCTCCAGCGACTACGCAATCGCTTGTCGGCGCAGCGAGCTCGCGACCGAGCCAAGGAGCGCACGGCCGACCTGGAGGACATGGTGCTCGAGCTTTGGCGCCGCGTGCAGTACCTCGAGGCCATGGTAATGGCAATTCGTCCTGACATGACGGAGCTGTACGACCACTACGCGCCAATGCAGCATGCGGACACAGAGCCGATCAACCAAGGCCAGAATGAGCTCGAGTGGGTGCTCTACGGAGACAACACTGACCGCCCGTGAGCGCCAAGTGAAGAAATGACCCACGGACAGAACGAGTGACAGTTCTGGGAAAATGGTGAAGAGTGGGTCATAAAGCAAGCGAGAGAGAGCGAGTGAAGATGAAGACGTAGGCGAAGTAGCTGTTGGGATCAGTGGTATGAGTTGCGCTCGTAACAAGTCGAATGAAGCAGTCGAACGTGACCGTTGCCACAACACAGAAATATTGTTAGTCGCTCATCCTTCAGTCAGGAGGTGCTGTGTTCTAGGCGGATACGATATACGGACGCTGCTCCTCCTCAAATGATACCGATCCGGAGCGCTCCGTGTTCTCATGGCATGACTGTGCTGCTCCGGATCTGCCGCCATCACTAGACTTTTCGTATGCTTCACAGGGTGCTCAGCTGCCATCACTTCATTTGAGGGATGTTATTGCTCATTAACTTGCCATCGCTGCAATTGGTGCCGGTGATGGTGCTTCAAGGCCCAACTGACCGACACTCGCCCCTATGGGTACACTTTTGGGTTGATCCCTTCAATCACCAGAAGGACGACGCATCCGGGGGTCGCCGTGTCCCCATACAGAGCCCCCATGAGCTGCACCGGACCGGAGCTCGAGGGCTGCGACAATATCCAGCCCAAGCGCTCCGCGAGTCCCACGCTACATGCCGGTCAAGGTGTAGCCATGACATGCGGGTTGACAAGGACGAATGATGGTCTTCAGGTGTTGACATTTCCAAAACAAGGTAGTCTATTTTCTTGATACTGGGCTATCAATGTTGTCCACACCTACTTTTGCAATATCAGATGGTGTTCGCTCAGCAAATGGGTGCACTCGATGGGTGCACTTTCATGCGCATTTTGCCTGGCATTCACCCACTGGCTCAAACGATGCGCAGTTTGCTCGGTGGCCTCAGCTCCAACCCTCGCGCTCTGCAATGTGAAGCGCGTTGACGCTTCCGTCGACAGTCGCGAGTGATCTGGCCATATGTCTAGCTCTTTCTAGCGAGTGTTGGTACTGTAGCTGCTGGCGGAGCTGAGCTGCTTTGCTCCCTGCCACTTTGCAATTTGCACCCGACTGCGCAGTGAGATCTCGCAACACCTCTCGTGTCGCTAAAGACAAAGCGAGTCAGCCATGAACCAGATGAGCATGAATCAAGCGTACATGGCCCCCGGCGCACTGCACATTGACCCGCCGACTGTAACGCAAGCTGATGTGGCCGAGCTGCTGGGTGGCAAGGCGTCGTCGAGATCCAGCTCACCCGTGAACCTCGTGACCGAGGTGGGTCGTCCCCCGCGTCGTCGCCGCCCTCGCGAGACCATCCCAGTGTCCGAGGAGGACTTGCACCTAGACCCCGAGGAGCTTCAGCGCAAGAAGAACCGGGTGGCAGCACAGCGATCGCGAGTGCGTGCGCAGCAACGAACGAGCGACCTTGAGGAAATGGTGCGCGAGCTCTGGAAGCGCGTACAGTACCTCGAGGGCGTCATCTTGACGCTGCGTCCCGACGCGACTGGTCTATACAGCCAGTACGAGCCGTACGCGGTCTCACACACGCTACAGCCTCAGGGGCAGCAGCCTGAGCGCGCTGTCGACTTGACGGAGCTCGAGTGGATCCTGCGTCCAGATGGAAGCGACGAGGACGTGAGAATGTAAGGCAAGCTCGGTCCAGCACCAATCGAAGATCTCAAGACACCAAGATACAAGCAAGAATAAGCTCTGAGACTGGACTACACCAGCACAGATCCAGCAAATAGTAGTGATGCATGACAAGGAAGCAGACAGATTTTATGAAAGAAATACAGTGCATATTTAGCGACTTCGTGCGCAAGGCACCTTGCTTAGTTGCTTCCAGCAGCGAGCAAAACACTCGGTCAGACTCCAGCACGCACGCTGCACGCCGTCGCTTGAAGCCAAAACGGTGCAGCTACAAAATATCCAGGGTCTGTGAAGCACAAGCACGACAAAAATCCAGCTAACACACGCCTTTCTCTCCTACCAATGTACCTATCAAGCGGGGGAAGCACTTGGTGATGAAAGCCGCAACGAAAAACTCCTCGTGACGAATCTCTCACTTCCCAAATCGCCATGAGCGAGCGTGAATCATTGCTGACTAGCGTGGAGGTCGTCGCGCGCAACAAGAGTACCTTACTTCCCGTTCGAGATGTGTGGCTGCACATCGAAGAGTTCATTGATGGAACCGAGCGCTGGTCACAAATGAAAGCAACGTTGTTCAGATCGCGAGTGCGTCCAAATGCTGAAGCTGAGGCGCTGGGCAAAGCTATGAAAGTCGCCGCTGCACGCGGCTACCTCCACATTATCAAGTGGCTGAACTTGTATTTCCCGACGCGCAGAATTCGGCAATTCAAAATATCGACCGATGTGATGGACATCGCTGCCACAAACGGACGCCTGGATGTGGTCCAGTTTCTTCACTCACATCGCACAGAAGGGTGCACAGTCAACGCTATGGATGGAGCTGCAGGCAATGGGCATCTCTCCGTCGTCAAATTCCTACACAAATCAAGAAGTGAGGGCTGCACGATCAATGCAATGGACTGTGCCGCTGCAAACGACCATCTTGCCGTCGTCAAGTATCTCCAAGCTTCGAGGACCGAAGGTTGCTCTTCACGTGCATTTGATGGTGCGGCTAGGAACGAGAACCTGAAGATGTTGAGGTTTCTTCGGAAGCACTATCATCACCTTGGTGGGGTCACCGTCGATGGCGCAGCATCAGCGATGCACACTCGGAATTTGTTTCTGAAATGGTGGTTACGATGGCATTACAAGGACGCGATGGTGTTCACCACGGACAGCATAGTACGAACATCCCACTGAGCAATATATTTTCGGTCGATCGAAGACCAGAATCATCGCTTGTTACCAAATGTGAGTCAGTTTTGCTCTTGTCTCCTCATGTTGACTTGAGTTTCAAGCCGCCATCGTGGTCACCCATGAAGAAAAATTCCACGAAGATGGTTGTTTACCACGACTGCCTTGTAGATCGCAGGAAACTCCAACCGAAAGCTGCTCCAATGCAACTCCAACGGCGGCACGCCATGCGACAGTGACAATCTGAAGCGAGTCGTGTCTCTGCGCCGGCTGAAGTTTCGGCTCGTCTCTGTGGTGATTGGCCGACACAGGAGTGACGTCGAGCGCTGTCACGCGCACGCGCTATCTCGCGTCTCAACATTTTGATGAGCTTCGACTACTGGAACCTGAAGCTCTTGGTCCACGCAGGATTCCTCGTCCTCCATCACTTTCGAATTCACAACCTGATCCTCAAGACATACCAGGCACTTTTCTGCAGTCTACCATGGTCAACTTCTCGACAGTCAACAGTGGCGGCAGCGCTCGTGTGGCCCAGCCCGAAGTCGAGATGACAAATCCCAAGATGTGGAACCTAGATGCGTCCGAGCTGACACACTTTCGACCGAATCCGATTCGCGAGATCGTTGACAACATCGCCAAGCGCCCGCGCAACATGGACAAGAGCCTCATCTCCCTTTCCATCGGTGCGTTTTCAAGCTCTGTCACGATTACCAGAGTGTGCAGTTGTTGCTGATAATTGGGATTTTCAGGTGATCCGACCGTGTTTGGGAACCTCAAGACGCCTGAGGTGCTCGTCAATGCCATTGTGCGCAGTGCATTGTCCACAGACCACAACGGATACTTGCCGACAGCGGGGTCAGGATCTGCGCGCGAAGCTATCGCTCGAGCTCACAGCCCCGAAGGATTTCCTGTCACCAAGGATGTGAGTGCTGTACAGTGCTTGGTGCTCAGCACCTGGCCTTGATCTCATCAGTGTGCTTGCTTGTATGTATCTAGGACGTGATTCTTACTCATGGCGGGCTCGGTGCCATTTCCATGGCAATCTCTGGCCTCGCAAGCCCTGGAGACAACATTCTCATTCCTCGACCAGGGTTTTCCGCGTATGAGGTCGCTTGTGACTCGCTTGGCATCGAATTCCGTTTCTACGACCTCCTGGTTCGTAACTCCAGCGCTCATTTTTTTTTTTTTTTTTTGTTCATTGCTAACTTTCTAGTCGGGATAATTTGCAGCCAGAGAAGAAATGGGAGGTTGACCTTACCCATATGCAGTCGCTGATTGACACGCGCACCAAAGCCATCCTCATTAACAATCCGTCCAACCCATGCGGCAGCGTCTACACAAAGGTTCGTCAACAATTCATGATTTCAACGCATATACCCATCGCTCACAATGTTTGATTTCCTCAACAGAGCCACCTTGAAGCGATCCTCAATGTGGCTGACACCAACAAGATTCCCATCATCACGGTACAAGTCAGTGTTTTCCACTTGGCCCCCAAAACCAAGCTGATCCAAGTCGGTGCTATTATGACAGGACGAAATCTACGGCGACATGGTCTTTGGAGAGTCCAAGTTCTACTCGATGGCATCCTTGTCAACAAGTGTTCCTATCGTCGAGCTCGGTGGATTGGCCAAACATTTCCTCGTTCCTGGCTGGCGCGTGGGTTGGCTTATCGTCCATGACCGCTCGTCGGCCCTTGAGCGCGTTCGCAAAGGATTTTTGCGCCTATCACAGCTCACATTCTGCCCCAACTCATTGGCACAAAGCATCGTTCCCGATTTGCTGACGCCAGATCCTGGGAGTGTGGAAGAACAATCGCTCAAGGAGTTCAAAAAGAGCTACTACTCGACTCTTGAACACAACGCCGAATTCGCGATCCAAACTTTACAGAATGTACCGGGACTCAAGGTGGTGCAGCCACAAGGAGCGATGTACGCTATGGTGAGTACTAGAGTGCCTGAGCGATGGATCGGGATGGATCTTAAACTCACTTGTATACTTTCCTTAGATCAAGATCGACCCAAGCGTTTTGAGGGACATCAAAGACGACATCGACTTTGCAACTAAACTCGTCGAGGAAGAAAGTGTCGTTGTACTGCCTGGGCAGGTAAGATCGGATGAGCGGTGGTTGGGTCTAAACGTATTGGTTCTCATCACCGTTTTGTTGTTGTTGTTGTTGTTGTTGTTGTTGTTGTTGACAGTGCTTTGGGATTTCCAACTACCTCCGGATTGTGCTCGCACCTCCACAACCCGTGCTTAGTGAGGCCTTTGCGCGGATCGAGGAATTCTGTCGTCGACACTCAAACCCGTAAACACTGAATGAGAATGACGTTTAGCTAAGGAACTCGTGTTGTTGAAACTTCCACGTCGGTATTGAGCAAACGCGAATAATGCACACAGATAAACTACAGCCCAAGTGTTGCTTGTCGCGGAACCTCACGCGTCTGGAGCCTGGGCACGCCGAAGTCCATTAAACCACTCCTCCAAGGCATCGTCCGGGTTCTGACGTGTCCATGATTCCACGATCTCCGTGTCGAACTCGTTTGGATAGCTGCGGTAGAGCCACCCGAGCATTATGATGCTTCGGTATCGAAGCGATGCCTCAGTTGCGAGCCGCACACCGTCGCTGGTAGCACCCCAGTTGTCTAGTATGCAGCGCAGTGTGTCAACTTCCCGCCGTCTCACCAGGGCATTGAATGTTCTGAAAGAACCGCGCTCGCTACGGTTCTCAACCAGCCATTTCGCAACTTCGTACTGTCGAGATCGAACAGCGTTGTCGAGGGCAGCTCTGGAGCATCCTTCTTGACGGTGCTCGTGCAGGAACTGCACCACCTCGAGATGCCCAGCCGACGCTGCTACATCCATTGCCTTCGTGGTGCACCCCTCCGCTCGATTTTCGTGCAAATACTTGACAATGTCGAGATGTCCGTACGCCGCCGCGTCGTCCATAGCGTTGGTCGTGCAGCCCTCTGACCGATTTTCATCGAGGAACTCGACAATGTCCAGATACCCCCCTGCCGCCGCGCTGTCCATGACGAGGGGCTCCCAGTCAAAGTCTGGGTGGTGCTCGTGGATAAACTTGATGACTTCAGCTCGACCTGCTCGGATTGATGGAGCCAACGAATAGAAGTGCATCGTGGACTCAACCTGACGCAGCACTGTGCCCTGGTGCAGTATGCAGCAGACGAGGAACGAGTTGCACCAGTTCGTAGGGTATCTCTCCAGCATCCACGCGACCATGTCGGGGCGACCGATGTCGACTGCGATGGCCATAATGTCTTGTGTACAGCCGTCTCCAGGGAGCGAGTGCAGCCAATCGAGCACATGCAGGTGTCCGTTCTCGGCCGCTTTCTTCCACACGTTGGTCGAGATTTTGCTGGCCGAGAGCCGCGAATACAGCCACTGGAGCACGTGCAGCAATCCTTTTTCTGCCGCGACTTGCAAAACTTCGTTCACGTCGATGAATTCGCCGAGCGACCTTGCTCGACCCCCTTGGCCCAACATGGCGACCCGGTTCCTCGACGCCTCGGGCATTCGCGACCAGAAGTGCCACGAGAGCGTCGAGGTCTGTGACAGACGCAGCCAGCGCTCCGGCCCATCCACGAACTGCTCGATGACCTCGCAAAGCTCGGGGCACGCGCTCAGCACCTGGTGCTCGCGCGTCACCACCGCCACGCTCGTCAGCAGCATGACGGGAGAAGCACGAGAAGTCGGAGTGCCTGCCTGCATGTTGAGCGAACCCACATGTGCGACCTTACATTCACGCAACCTCGGAATCAGTGGCTAGCTCCATCGTTCCGTCCTCGCTCGACGCTTGCTTCAGGGATGTGGCGAAACTCAAACCTTTGATGCGTAGGAGAAATCGAGCTCAGCTCAGCTCACCAGTCCGACAGCTTTGAGCTGAGGGTGCTCGCGAGATCGACGTCCCGAATGCGGTCGTGGCTGCTCCTTTGGCTTGGATGCTCGTGCAAACTCCGCTCCACATTGTTGGGGTGCTTCCTCGCCACTACTTACATTCATTGGGTCCATGATGCACCCATCGGCTCTTCAAGATCTACTGCACCGGTCGATATCCTCCGTGGTTGCCATACCTATAACACCAGCCATTCAAACACGTGCTGGTGATCATTCCCTGCTTGCAGCACAGTTCGAGACCCTGGCACCTCAAGAAGCAGCCTTTTTCATATCGACCTGGATACTTTGCCTCCTCACAGGCAGGCATTGAACCCGCCCGCTGGCGCATCATCAAGAGAGCCCAACAAATAGAAACGTTTCCAAACGGCCTCCTTACTGAAACCTATATAGATGCCTTCGTTAGAAACGATCACCTTCGCGCAACATCATCAGACCATCACTCACGACAACTCCATAAGTTCGAGTTCGCCCTGGGTTGAAAAAACGCACTTAGTATTCCAAATGGCGGGCGAAACGCACTTAACGTGCGCGAGCGCGCACCTAACGCCGCCGCCTCGAGAAACGACTGGCCTTTTTCATCAAGAGAAACCCAGCCTCGCGCCGCCGCCCGCCCCCCACCACGATGGACCGCCACGATCGCGACGACGACTGGATCGACGAGCTGCAGCACCGCCAGGGCTTCGTGCTGGACGAGGTGCGTGCGCTGGGCTCACCGGCGGCTCCTCGGGGCGCTCGCCGGTCGCGATTTGTCTTGGTTTTTGTATGCGAGCGGTCGCTGAGCTCGGCGGGATGAAGCAGAGCCTGAGCGGCATGGTGGACGCCGAGCCGGACGTCGTCTACCGCCGCGCGCACGTCGCGACCGAGTTTGTGACGTCTGCGCGCTTCGAGTCGCTGGTGCGTGGGGATTTTTTTTTTTTTTCTGTTTGGCCTTTCTGGGGCGGCCGAGTCGGACTGCTCATGGGGCTGGGACGGATAGAACGACTCCATGTTTGAGACCGCGCCTGGGAAGGTGGCGTTCGCGAGTGCGCCGGCGGGGCTGGATGACCTCGACGACGGCATGGGAGTTTTTCAACCTGTCGCCACCAAGGGATCGTCCACGGTCGACTCGTCCTCGCTGTTTTCGTTCTCGACGGCAGCGTCCGAGTTTGTGATCCCGACTGGGGAAGTCCCCGACGCCAGAGAGGTCGGATATCTTCTGGTGAACCCGCAGTTCGAGTCGCGGAAACCTGCGCCGGTCATTTTTGAAACGCTGCAACGTGTTCTCAAAGAACGGGACATTGACACCAAGTGCTCCCCAGAATGGACCGTACGTGATCACGACGAGTCCATAGCACCCGGCGTCGACGCTCATCCGAGGCATGTTGCTGTCCTCCTTAATTATAGATTCAAGCCTATGCAGTGGTTGCCGCTGAGGAGCTGTTCTTCAGTGTGGAGCTGCATCGCCTGCCGATGAAGAGCACTATCCGTGTCGACTTCAACCTTTGTGCGGTGGGTATACGCGACAAGGTCGTGGTGGTCAACCCCTAGAAGAGATCCTGAGCGTGGAAATGGTGCAGGGCAATGAGCGTCATTTTCTCGCGACGACGGATGCGATCCGCAAGGATTGTCGTGAGCTCGACGAGGTCATGCAAGCACTTCCTGACTACAGGTTTGGTCTACCCCCTTTGGCTTGCGCGCTCATTATTATCTCACACGCGGCCTCCTCTGCGCGTGAGAAATGACCAGTTGGCTCACCTCGTGGAATTGCGTGCGCCGCGACTTTTGCGGGACTCCGTCGGGTCTTTCGCGCTACGCTCCACTTTTTGTGTTGTGTGTTCTGCAGTTTCGACATGTTTGACGACTGGTCGAGTCCAGGCGACTTGTTTGCTCGTCCAAGCGTGGTGCCTCCCAACTACGAGATGCTGTCGGAAACACTCGCGGACATCAACTCCGACAGCCTGCCCTTCACGCGGTATGAAGCGGCGAAGCTCTTGAAGGAGCTCTGCGAGCACAAATCAAACCGTCGTGCGTTCTCGGATACGCTCCGAAGCGAGTTTGTCCAAAGCTTGGAGTCGATGCTGAAGGACCACGACGAGGACATTGTGCGGTTCGGTATTTACACGATCCTCAACTTTCGTGAGGATCTCACGGTCTTGAAAGGGTGCGTCACGATATAGCGATTCATTCTGTCTGTGTCATTTGTTGCTAACTACATTCCGTTGTTGTGTGGTGTTTCCAGTTTGGAGCTCCCGAGTCTGCCTGACACGCTTCAGCAGATCTCGTCGCTCTCGCGGAAGCCATCGACGCGCAAGCTCGCCGGCGACCTCTACAACACCCTTCAGGCCGTATGTTAGGTCATAGTTGGAGCTGCCACTTGTGGCTGGAGACAGCTCCGAGGTGGCAGTGGAGGCGCGGGGAGAAACCGACAGCGTGGATCCGCGGGGCGAGCGGCGAGAGTTGTGGACGGCGTGGGTCCCGTCCGAAAGAAAGGTCGCGGCAGCAGTCTCTGCTGGAGCGTTTTTCCGCCGTGGAGAAGGCATAATGTAATCTTTTAACAGCGGCGCAAAGCGTCGATCTCGAGACAGCCAAGTGAATGTGTTTGGTGTTGACTGTTGGGTCAAGTGGATGGAAAATCCAACTCAACTTCGCAAGTAAAAGTTTGTCGTGAATGCAACCCCCATGAGCTCAATCATACCACTGGCAATTTTCGGTGGCAGTCGTTACGTGCGACGTTGATTCAGCTTTCTGCTTCCGACGAAACGCACGCAGCTTCAGGAAGTTCACAGAACGCTTCCTGCCCAAGTTGAAGTGATGTGGCACACCTCCATATTTTCTGACGTGTCATCGTCACACGTGTGCTCGCCGCACGTCGGAATCTCCACGCGAACCGTCGCGTGAGGCTGTTTAAAACCGTTCAATACAAAATCCAAGTCAAAACACTTTTCACGGCAGAAAAATCTTGCTTTTGAAGTTGCTCATGCGGTGGTCGCTCCCAATGGCGTCATTCGGCAACTCGCCAGCCAAGGCCCACAGCTCCCCAAGCCTCTCGCTGCTTCCCCAAGATCCCCATGCTGTCGCCCGCGGTGCTCGCCAAGTCGGTGGTGGCGCGGCACTCGTCGCTGGCGGTGCGAACGGCGCTGCCGGCCGTGCAGACGCTGCAGTCGCGCGGCATTTTCTACGGGCAGCTGTACAAGCTGGCGAAGCGCATGATGCCGCGCATGTCCAACACGGAGAAGGCGGCGCTGGAGAGCGGCACGGTGGGCTTCGACCGCGACATCTTCTCGGGCAAGCCCAAGCTCAAGGCGCTGGACAAGTACTCGGCCGAGCTCACGGCCGACGACCAGAAGTTCATCGACAACGAGGTGCAGCAGCTCTGCGAGATGCTGGACGACTACCAGATCACGGTGGACCAGGACCTGCCCGCGGAGGTGTGGAAGTTCATCAAGGACAAGGGATTCCTAGGCATGATCATCCCCAAGGAGTACGGCGGACTTCAGCTCTCGGCGCATGGACACTCGATGGTCGTCACCAAGATCGCCACGCGCAGCGCCTCGGCCGCCGTCACGGTCTGTGTGCCCAACTCGCTCGGCCCCGCCGAGCTGCTGCTTCGCTACGGTACTGAGGAGCAGAAGAAGTACTTCTTGCCGGCGCTCGCGACTGGCGAGCACCTGCCATGCTTCGGTCTCACGGGTCCGTCGTCGGGCTCGGACGCTGCCTCCATGCGCGACACGGGCGTCGTGTGCGAGCAGGACGGTGTGCTCGGCATCCGCGCCAAGTTCAACAAGCGCTACATCACGCTTGCGCCGGTCGCCACGTGTGTGGGTCTTGCCATTGACGTCAAGGACCCGCAGGGTCTGCTCAAGGGCGTCGGCAGCCCCGGCATCACAGTCGCTCTGCTCGAGCGCAACCACCCTGGCCTCCAGATGGGTCGCCGCCACGACACGCTTCGCATTCCGTTCATGAACGGCCCCGTGACTGGCGAGGACGTGTTCATCCCCATGGACAAGATCATCGGTGGCCAGACGCGCGTCGGCTACGGTTGGAACATGCTCATGGACTGCCTTGCTGAGGGTCGTTCCATCAGTCTGCCTGGCTGCGGTGTCGCGGGTGCCAAGGTGTCGGTCAACGCCGTCGGCGCCTACGCTCGCATCCGCAAGCAGTTCAAGGTCCCGATCGCGAACCTGGAGGGTATCCAGGAGCAGCTTGCTATCATGGGCGGCAACGCTTTCATCATGCAGAGCGGTCAGCACATGGTCAACGCCATGATCAACCAGCACGAGCAGCCTGCTGTCATCAGTGGCGTGTGCAAGCAGCAGATCACCCAGCGCGGTCGCGACACGGTGATCCGCGGCATGGACGTGCTTGGTGGCGCTGGTATTTGCAAGGGCCCCAACAACTTCCTTGGCAACATGTATGTCACGATGCCCGTGGCGATCACGGTCGAGGGTGCGAACATCCTCACGCGCTCGCTCATCATCTTCGGCCAGGGTCTCACGCGCGCTCACCCGCATCTGTACGATCTGATCAAGACGATCCAGCACGGCGACGACATTGAGGGCTTCAAGCGCGAGGTCGGCAAGCTCATGAAGCACGGTGTGGAGAACACGCTTGGCTCGTTCTCTACTGCGGTCACGCGCTCGCGCATCAAGAAGAAGGGCAGCCTGCTTGAGCACTACGAGTCGCAGATGGAGAAGCTCGCTCGCAACTTTGCTGCGAGTGCGGACATTGCGCTTGTGCTGGGCGGCAAGCTCAAATTTGCCGAGATGGTGTCTGGCCGCTTCGCGGACGTGTTCTCGAGCTTGTACCTTGGCTACTCGGCGCTTTGGTTCTACAAGGCTAACCGTCACGTCGAGGGTATTGACCACATCTTTGACTACGCCATGACCCAGCTGTGCTACGAGGCACAGCAAGGTCTGGTTGGCATCTCGAAGAACTTCCCGGTTCCTGGTGTCGGACTTGCGATCCGCACGGTGTCGTTCCCGTTCGGCCTGCCGTACGAGGCCCCGACGGATGCTCAGTCCCGCAAGGTCGCCAACCTGATCTCGACCGACTCGGGCGTGCGCTCGCTGCTGTCTGAGAACATGTTTATCTCCAGCAACAAGGACGACCGCGTTGCATTGCTCAACGCGACGCTGCCGAAGGCCGTCAAGGCGGACGAGATCCTGTCGAACGTGCGCAAGCAGAAGCGCTCGCCGACGATCCACGAGCAGCAGGCAATCGATGAGGTTGAGGCTGCTCGCGAGGTCATCATCCAGGTCGATAGCTTCGAGGGCATCGGCGCTGAGACGTCCAAGCCCGCCGACTACGTGCGTCCGGGCCTCATCGGCAACATTCTCGGCTCGACCAAGTAGATTCAATAGGAAGAGTCCGGGCACGACTGACCCCCGAGTGACATGGTCGATCTCAAAAGTCCGGGTGGCTGACGGATGATCAGGACGATTAGGTCCATTTCCGATGGCGAGCCACAAGCAAAATTCATTTTATAAGAGAAACTTGTGTACACACTCGCACATCCCAAAAGCGCTCGCTGGTTGCTCCTCGCTGACGCTGCAGCACTGGTAATCGCCTGAGACTCCATTGGCACTGAAACCACTCATTGCTCATGACGCTGACAACACTCCTTTCTCCCATTTCACGTTGTGTGCTTATGGATTCCTGCGCCTTACTCGTCCTTGACGAACTTCTGCTCCATGTCATCACAATGCAATAGTCGATGGTTAGCCAAGTCTTCGTCCCCACACGAAACCCACAACCACGCACCTCAGTGTGCAGCTGTGCGCAGCGCGCGAAGGCGTCGGCGACCTCCTTGCACGCGAGCACGTTGCCCTGCTGGTCTCTATAGCACTGCAGGCACGCTTCGCGCTCGGTCGAACACTGCACGTCATTGATGGGTGCGCGGTACTTCTTCTGGTTGATCTCGGCGATCAGCGCCGCGACGCGCGCGTTCTCTCTGGCCTCCTGCTCCTTGGCGATGCGGGCCTGCTTGACCGGGTCAGTCTCTCCTCCCTGCTTCTGCTTGGCCTCCATCTCCTTGCGAAAGTCCTCGGCCCCCTATCAGCCGCAAATCACCGTCACAACCCCGCATCGAGCAGCACCCGACCGCTATCCAGCGCGCACCTTGGCGTAGGCGAGCTGCAGCTGCTTCTTGATGGCCGCCTGCTGCCTGGAAAACCGCCACCAGCGCGTCAGATGACCTGCAAAACCCGCCGCTCGGCCCCGGGAAAAAAAAGCCACTCACTGCGCGTCCAGAGGCGCCGCGCCGCCCGCAGCGTCCGGGTTCTGGATCTGCTGCACCAGCGCCGGCGTCAGGCGGATGGAGGCGCGCACCTCGCCCTCGTGGCCCGCCTCGCCCGCGTGCAGCTCCGTCTCGACGTCCGACGACGCCACGCGCGACTGCTGGCCCCCCATGCTCGCCAGCTCGATCTAGCAATGTGAGGCCCGACGTGCATGGCGCACCGATCATACCGGTACAATTCGGTAAAGATACCGGTTTTAAGAGGTGTGGGCCACATTTGCCGATACCGGTTGAAGGTGAGCAGGTGACGTTTGATGTTGGGATGGATGGCTTCAGCCCATCGTTGGCCGGCGCCATGAAGGGAGGCGGCTGTATCGCGCGTGGGAGAGCGCTGTGCTGCAATGACCGTGCAGGCTGCAGTAGATTTGATGCATCATGTATAGGGTGTCGGAGTTTTGTGTTCTTCTTCTTCCCCCTGGAGGCGTGTCTTCCTCACCGGACACCACCGGCATCCCTTCTTCAATACGAGTCAACACTCCAGAATTCGCTCCCTCCTGCGACCACCTCCACATGGTCAACTCCGGTGCCGACCTCCAGACTTCCGAACCCGAACAAGTGGCGTGCAGGCTGCAGCTGCAGCCGATCTTGCCCAAGATCGTGGCTCCGACACTCCCTCCATCCGTGTCAGCCCCGCTTCTGTTCCTCAAGACGATCGACCATGTCGAGATTAATGAGACCGTCAAGCGCGGCGACGTCACGTACTACACCCTCGACGTGTTCCTGGTGCACCACTCGACCCGTATTCCGACCAGCCAAAGCAAAGACACGCTGGTGAGTCACGACAAGCCCGACTACCACATTGAACGCCGCTACAGTGCCTTCGCCAAGCTTCGCTACAAGGTGTGGAGCTACGCGCAGCGCAAGCATGAAGAGAGCGCCGTGTGTGGCTACTGTGACCGATACATGCACTTTATCGTGCACTCGATGTCGCAGCCACGCCTGCTCGTCAAGCTCACCACTGGTGTGAAGAGAAGGAAGCAGCTACTCGCCACGTTCTGCAACGAGTTTATCGCCATGGCGATAAGGGATTCGCATCCTGCGCATACTCCGTGCGACGGCGACCGAGCCATCCCGCACATTCTCGAGCGCTTCTTCCACCAGTAAGCGTAGCCGCCGCCATTCAGCTGATTACGAAGGCGGCTGATCGATTTGCAATCAAGCTCAGGTGCTGCTCGCCCGAGCGTATTTGGACAGGATTATGGTATGAAAAGCTGCTCCCAGCAGCAGAGCTAGGTCGAACTAACGCTAGTTGATGCGCACTGCGCGCAAATGTAAATAAGTGTCTGCTTCTTTCTCCGTGAGCTGATGATCGCGCGTAATTGGCACCTGTACGCCATGCGTTAGTAGTTTGCATTCTCCAGAAACCCAGGCTCGCCGTCATTATGATCATCGCAGAGGCTTCCTGCTACAGGAACAAGGTCCTTGTCGTTGTTCTTCATCTCGACGAGATCCTTGCGAAGCGGTGGCCAGGTGCGTGTCAATGGATCCAACTGGGCAGCTGGCTTGCACCATCTGCAACCAATCAACGTGGCTTTGAAGCAAGATGGCTACATACACTACAGCTTCAACTTCGGTGGTGTTGGTGACTGACCGAGTTCGCCTTCACTGCCAACATTCACTGCAGTCCGGATTTAGGATCATAAGGATCACTTTTCGTTGCCAGAGAGCTCGAACGGCACAACAACAAGTTCGATAGCAAGACAAGACTGAAGCGTTGCGATATAGAGCAGGGCGAGATTTCAGCGCCATTTGTCTGGATGATTCGTGGTGAAAATGCAGCGTCGTGTAATCGCCCTCACCGCAAAACTCAAGAAGACTCTATGTACTACTGTACACTGCGGCGTGCATGTCAATCAAGTTGGGTGAAGTGCATTCCCGTACCATTCGCAGCAACTCATCAGTTGGTTTTATGAGGGGAAGCTGTCTTGTAGGGCAAAGCTGCTATCAGCGAGGGATTTTCTTCGCTCTTTGTTTGACTACAAAAGTTGCGGACTCCCTCATGCAATCTCCGTGCAACTAAACAACTTCTCCAGCAGCAGCAGCAGCAGCGTTGTGAACCCCGATGACCAAGAGAATTGGTTCTGGTTCTGCGATCCCCAGATTCCTTCGCCCTTCGCTCGGCGGGAGTTCAACTGCAATCGTGGGACAGCCTGCATTGATCGCATTCGTCGACTCGGCAGTCGACCTGCCTGCTCCGGCCAATGGCAAGGCTCCAACGCACGGGTTTAACACCCTTGGGATGGGCTCGTCGCGGTATCGACGAGTGGATGGACAGGCCCGATTGTCTCTCCCCGCTGGATGCCTGCACATCGTGGCATTGCAATTGCAGGGCTCGGGGCATGGCTTCGCTGCGAGGTGCCGCGTGTATCGCCGCTGTTCTCGGGTCAAGGAGTGGGCCGGTGTGGCGATCATGGCGCCACCTCCACCGCCCATTTTGTATAGGCGTTTGTATGCCAAGGTATCCGCATAGGGATGGATCCAGCGACCGGCTGGCGGTCAAAAACAGCCACAAGTACCCTTTACAAAAGAATATCCCGCCGAATCACCAATGCATGTCATTCGTAAATGTAAACAAATACTCATTCAAAAACCTATGTTAAATCGTATCCTGCATCAACCTATCTAGATCCCCGTTCTTGCCCCAGTGGTGGTGGTATTTTTATGTCCCAGACCGAGTCCACTACCCCTGAGAACGCATACGTAGCTCTCGGCGGGTGCCGGCCCACCCTCCCAAGCACGTCGCCCCTCCCGCTGCGTGTCAATTGCCCAGGCATCCCCGCCGCTCATTTCCCAAGCCGCCCGGTCGAGTCGACAGCTCCTCGCTCGCTCTCCTCCCGCTCTCGACATGGCCGACAACAAGCAGAAGACGGCGCTGGTGGCCGCGGCCGCGGTCGGCGGCGTCACGCTCGGCTCGTACCTGGTGCGCGCCGCCATGCAGCCCATCCTGCAGGCCCGCGCCGCCACGTTCATCAAGAAGATGCTGGGCGAGGCCGACATCATCGTGGGCCGCGACATCCACGTGTACGACGAGGCCATCTTCCTCGACTGGGTCAACCGCGGCATGCTCGCCATCGGCGAGTCGTACATGGCCAAGAAGTGGGACGCCATCACGCCGCTCGACGTGGTGCTCACGCGCCTGCTCTCGCTGCCCGCCGAGTCGCGTCGCCGGCTCTTCAAGGCCTGGAACGCCAAGCTCATCGGCCTCGGCGCTCACATCTTCAACTACCAGTCGCCCTCGCGCGCTGGTATTGTCGGTGCCCACCACTACGACCTCGGCAACGACTTCTTCAAGCTCTGGCTCGACCCCAACATGCAGTACTCGTGCGCCTACTGGAAGGGCGTTGAGGACGTGCACGACCTTGACGCCGCGCAGGTCAACAAGCTGCACCTCATTGCCAAGAAGCTCAAGCTCGAGCCGGGCATGCGCGTGCTCGAGATCGGCTGCGGCTGGGGCGGCCTCGCCTGCTTCCTCGCCAAGCACTACGGCGTGCACGTGACGGGCATCACCATCTCGAACGAGCAGCTTAAGGGAGCGCGCGAGTGGGCTGCGCGCGAGGGTGTATCGCACCTCACGAGCTTCGAGTACTGCGACTACCGCAAGATGTACGGCCAGTTCGACCGCGTCGTGTCCATTGCCATGCTTGAGGCCGTTGGCTACAAGAACATGCCCGAGTACTACGACGTGATCCGCCGCTGCCTCAAGGACGGCGGCCTCGCGGTTGTGCACAGCATTGCCGCGAACCGCTCGCTCAAGGTCCCGATCCAGCTCTGGATCCTCAAGTACATCTTCCCGAACGGCTTCCTGCCGTCCACGACGCAGATGCTGCAGTTCACGGAGCGCAAGCTGATCGTCGAGGACGTGCACAACCTCGGCCCGGACTACGACAAGACGCTCATGTGCTGGTTCGAGCGCTTCCGCAAGCACCTCAAGGCGGGCAACATCGACCGCCCGGAGGTGTTTGTGCGCATGTGGGAGTACTACCTCCAGTACTGCGCCGCCGGCTTCCGCGCGCGCACCATCCAGCTCGTGCAGATCGTGTACTCCAAGAAGCGTGCCGAGCGTTACGACGCCCCCAGATAGATCGTTTGCTGTCGAGTTGCTGTTGTTGCTGCTGCTGCGATAGCCCTTCGGTCCTCAACCCCCGAGGCCTCAACGCAGCCACGCAACCAACCACGCGACGACAACGGTAGATAACCAGGCGACAGCGCTGCCGTAGGTAGATGCAGCAGCGCTAGGTTGCGCCTCCGAGCTCGATACTATGAAGAAGGAGCACAGCTCGCCTGCCCCAGATCGCTGGTGTATTTGAGTGTTGAGGATACCTCAGAGTCTGACGTGGCCGATTTGTTTTAGTCGACATGGGTACCCCTAATAGGTTTTATCTTTGACAAAAAAAGGTTCTATTAGTTTTAAATCCTGAATATTAATATTCAGAGAATACGTCACCTCACGGGTTGAAGTTGGCTGCGCTGTTGACCTCAACAGCTCATTCACAATCCAATTTCCCAGTTAAACACCAAGCTCATAAGCTCATGAGCTCAACTATCCGCGCGCCGTCGGCCCCCAGCATCTACCGCCCTGGGCTCTTTGCCGGCCAAGTGGTGCGTCGACTAGCTCAACCTCATACTCAACCTGCTGCTGCTGCTAGCTTTGTGCTGACGTCGTGTGCGTCATTCGTGGCTCGCTCAGGCCGTCGTGACAGGTGGTGGCACGGGCATCGGCCGCTGCATCGCTCATGAGTTGGCGTCGCTCGGCTGCTCCGTCGTCATTGCTGCTCGGTGCGTGGCGTTGCTGAGCAGTTTGGAGGCTTTTGGAGGTGACGACTGATGGTCGAGCTGTGAAGCAATGAGGAGCGTCTCAACGCCGCGGCAGAGCTCATCCGCAGCCAGCTGAGCGCCGAGGCGCTCGCGGGGCGCAACGCCGAGGATGTTGTGTACGCGGTCGTGTGTGATATCCGTAGCGAGGAGCAGGTACGGGAGGCTGCCGGGTGAGGGAGGCTTGGGATGGAAAGAAGGCTGACATGGATTAGGTGGAGAACCTGATGAAGCAGGCGCTCGCCAAGTTCAAGCGCATCGACTTCCTCGTCAACAACGGTGCGATGAGATGCTGCATTGAAGTGGAGAGATTGATTTGGCTGATGAGAGAATGTTCTGCAGCGGGTGGGCAGTTCCAGGCGCTGATTGAGAACGTCAAGCTCAAGGGCTGGGAGGCTATCATGCGCACCAATCTGTACGTGGGCAAGCCAATCCGAAGGCGAAATGGCCAAGTATTTTACTGTTGAGTGTGGATCTGAACAGGTCGGGCACGTTCCTCGCGACGACCAAGGTTTTCCACACCTACATGAAGGAGCACGGCGGTCGCATTGTCAACATCATCCTGGTCATCGACAAGGGATACCCGCTCCTTGCCCACAGTGCTGCGGCTCGTGCGGGCATTGAGAATCTGACCAAGTCGCTCTCGGTCGAGTGGGCTCACTACGGTATCACGCTCAACTGTGTGGCTCCCGGTATCATCCTGTCGAATGGCGTCAACAATTACAAGGGTGGAGCGGCTCAATTTCACGAAAATGCTCGCCGTGTGACGGCTGCCAAGCGCGTTGGCACCGTCGAGGAAGTCGCTGCCGGCGTGTTGTACTACCTCTCACCTGCTGGCGCCTACGTGACGGGCGACACGATGCACGTGGATGGCGGTTGGCACCTGCTTGGTCCTGCTATCGGTGTCCCTCAGCACGACAAGAACCCGACCTACGGCTCGAGCAAGCTCTAGACCTGCAGTGGGAGATGGAAGGAGTGCGAAGAGCGCCAAACAAGTGTCAAAGGAAACAGGAGGGGACATGTTCAAATGTACTTCTTTGTCTAGTGGCTATCACAATGCGAAGCTTGGAGCAGAAGTTGTCGGAAAGTGTTGAGAGCTTAAGAGGCGAGCGTAACAGTCGCAGAGATGGCACCCTTCTTCCCAATGTGTGCTCCCGCAGCGCTCTTCAGATAGCAGGCAGTCTTGTTGTCGCTGTTTGAGTTAACAAAAGTGTAGGCGTGGCATCCGGACAGGTTCGTGCACTCATCACAGCACTCGTGCGGACCGAGGTCACGGATCACCAGAATATCGGTGCCGTTAAACGCGATGTTGACCTCAGGCATACCACTGTTGGTAGGAATTGCAATACACTCGTATGTCTGGGGCGTCCACGGCTGGCAGTAAGCACCGTCAACGCAGGTTTTGGCGCCTTCAGCATCGTTACCACAAACGCCGTTGAGTGGAACACTGATGTTGCTGCCGTTTGTTCCTGCAGTTGAGTTTGGCGTCGGTGTTGGTGTCGGGGTAGGTGTTCCTTCAGAAGCAGAGGGCGTTGGCGACGGCGTGGCAGGCGATGATCCATTGTTATCTAGTGGAGCAGAAGTTGTTGGTGTTGGACTGATTGGTGTCTGAGTTCCTGTAGGAGTTGGCGTTGTAGGCACTGAAGTGGTTGGTACCGGGGTCGTTGTAGTGGTAGAGTTGGTTGCGTTTGAGTTTGTCGGCGTCGGAGTTGCTGGCGGTGGCGTTTGTGCGGAACTCGATGTTGAATTGCTGTCACAGACCTCAGTTGATCCCGATCCAAAGTCCTGGGTCCAATAGTGGTGATAGTTATCAGTGGCATTGTACGCATATCCGCCACCGAAGAACGTGAAATTCGAGTTGAGGATGTTTGACTTGTGACCGGTAGAGTTCATCCAGGCTGCCATGACAGCCGAGATATTGGGGAATCCAGCCGCAATATTTTCACCCAAGGTAGTCCAAATGAACCCCTGCGCGTTGATCCGTGTCTCCACTGTCGAGCCGTCAGATCCGTTGTGGCTCAAGTTGCCAAAGGTGGCCTGGTCTTCCGTGTGTAGCTGTGCGGCGACCTTGAGTTTGGAGTTGGCACACAATGCTGACAGATTGGCAGCCGCACGCTCCGCATTGACAGCCTCTAGAAGAAGCGCGCTGACATCATCCGCGGCCGTGTAGCTCTGAAGGCTGCGGTGGGCTACACGGCTTATACCTTCAACCGGGTCAGCGGCGTGAATACGACTTGCGTGAGCTTGGACATGTTGACCGGCAATGAGTGCAGCAATTGCAGTGAGAACCCACGACAGGTGTTGGTTCGTGTTGCCTTGAGCCATTGTCGAGGTGGCGAAGGCGAAATACGAAGTATTGAAGCTCGAATCGGAAGCGCCTGCTCCAAGGGCAGACGATTCGGAAATGAAGCCATAGCTGTCAAGATCAAGCACTGCTGAAGCGGTTCATCCCATTCCTTGCAATGCTACAGTCGCATGGATCTATACGAAGGTGAATGACGAGGACCGAATCGTCCCAGACCATGGGCTATCTATAGGATCCACGAAAGTGACAGGAACACGATACGCAAGTACATCTGGCCACTTTGGGATCGTGCAACTTTCTCGTGGCGAAACGCTGCCAAGATGGCTTGAAAAGCCTTTGTGTGGAAATCTCGACAGCGAGATTGATACGCCTCTGCCGCTCACGGAAGCTACACTCATGACTTCAATCGTGCAGGCACCAGACAACATTGACCACTCGCTTCTAATGTACAAGGATCTGCTCGACACGCCAAAACTGCCGCTCGCACCAATTTCTTTGCCGCTACTGCCACAGCGCCGTGGATTGACATCACGACTGAGACGCTTATCGTCAACCCTTCGCCACTGACACAGAGCCATCAACTGAGATGCCGGACGCTGCATTGCAAGCGCTGAAGATCGTCATGGCCGCTTCAACATCAAGTGCGATTGACTGAAGAGGTCGTTCAGGTATATCATGACATCAAAAGTATTCATTGCTCGAGGCTATTGGATATCCTGTACAGGTCTGATACACGCTCAAGTCAACTAAGTAATTACAAAATCGATCTCTTAAATACCTTATCTGTTTTAGAAGGTAATATATCCCATCCTACACTCTTTGTATAAATTATGGAAGACTTGAACGCGCAAAGCATGCATCAACACTTTCCAACTTTCCCAGTTTAACACCAAGCTCATAAGCTCATGAGCTCAACTATCCGCGCGCCGTCGGCCCCCAGCATCTACCGCCCTGGGCTTTTCGCCGGCCAAGTGGTGCGTCGACTAGCTCAACCTCATACTCAACCTGCTGCTGCTGCTGCTGGCTTTGTGCTGACGTCGTGTGCGTCATTCGTGGCTCGCTCAGGCCGTCGTGACGGGCGGTGGCACGGGCATCGGCCGCTGCATCGCTCATGAGTTGGCGTCGCTCGGCTGCTCCGTCGTCATTGCTGCCAGGTAATTAGTGGCTCTGTTACCTTGCTGTCAATGGCAAAATGTCGTGAACTGGCTGTTGACTGTTTTGCTGCTGCTTTTGGAAGAAACGCCGAGAGACTGGAGGCGACGGCGCAGCAGCTGCGTGAAGCGCTCAAGAGCGTCAAGGGCGAAGTTGGCGCCATTCACGCTGTGGCGTGTGACATCAGGAAGGAAGAGCAGGTCACGAAGCTGTTTGATGAGGCGCTTGCCAAGTTCAAGCGCATCGACTTCCTGATCAACAACGCCGGCGGACAGTTCCGCGCACCGATCGAGAAGGTCAACCTCAAGGGCTGGGAAGCCATCATGCGCACCAACCTGTGAGTCTTTCTGGTTCATTCCTTGGTGCAATGGCGTCACAAGTACTAACGAGTATACTGCTGCAGGACGGGCACGTTCCAGGTCACGACCAAGGCATTCCACTCCTACATGAAGGAGCACGGCGGACGCATCGTCAACATCATCCTTGTCATCGACAAGGGATACCCCATGATGGCTCACAGCGGTGCTGCGCGCGCGGGTATCCAGAACCTGACCAAGTCGCTGTCAGTCGAGTGGGCTCACTACGGCATCACGCTCAACTGTGTGGCCCCTGGGATCATCCTGTCGAGTGGTGTCGACAACTACGACGGCGGTGCGGCGCAGTTCCACCAAGCGGCTGAGCGTGCAACCCCTGCCAAGCGTGTCGGTACTGTCGAGGAAGTTGCTGCCGGCGTGTTGTACTACCTCTCACCTGCAGGTGCCTACGTCACGGGCGACACGATGCACGTGGACGGCGGTTGGCACCTGCTTGGTCCTCTCATTGACGTTCCCAAGCACAACAAGAATCCGACGTACGGCTCGAGCAAGCTCTAAGCTTAGCGAGTCCGTCGATCGAGTTGTGTAAAGCTCAACGATTGCATATTTGTTCATTGGGATCAACAAGATGCATCTGCGCCTACGACACTAGTTTTTCTTTACCACTGCTGGCTCTGACGCAGGTACTGCTGACGCTGGCGCTCCTGCTCGATGGCGTCCCGCACGACCATCTTACCTACGACATACGCACCGCTCGCAACCATGCCGTACATAGCAAGCAGGTATGATGCGACGACACTGGCGGCGCCAATGAGTCCAATCGCGAAGAAGGCAGCAGCACTGAGCGGGTCGGGGCTGTACGACCACACCATGGCCATGAGCGAGAAAGCGTAGTAGAAGACACTACCCACGAGACCCGTCGTGAAGTTCATGACGGCAACCACGATCCAGTTGAGCACCGTGCTGATGACGTCTTCATCGCGTGCCGAGAGCACACGCATGATCATGTGATAGAACGTCTGCTGCTGCGCAAAGATCTTGCCCTTGTCGAACGCCGACCAGAAGCGCTCGCGCGCCTCTGACAGCCCAAAGTCTGACCAGAGCCCCACAAGTGCCTTGGCCTCCTTCATCTGCTTCTCTCGGGTAGCTTCAGCGTCCGACAGTGCCGCCGCCCACTTGTCCGCGACTTGCTGCCGCTTGTGCACGATCGTCTTGTGAGGTTCCCTGAATCTCCAGAACCACACCTTGGCCTCGTCCGCGTAGGCCTGCGCCTGGGCATAGTTCGCCGCAGCCTCATGGTATTCTGGCAGGTTAGCAGCGCCGACGACCATGCGCTCGTATGTGGCCTTGGTCTCGGGCGTCACGCGGTACAATCCGGGAGCCAGCAGCATGAAGAAGAGCCCCAGCGCCCACAGCAGCGCCCCCACGCGCACCTTGGGCGAGCGCAGCGCACGCTTGGCTAAATGCTTGGCCAGCGCCGTCCCTGGGCTCGATCCATCGCCGTTCTCGCCAGCGGATCGCCGCTGCAGCGCTTCGTCATTGGCGTCGCCTGCTTTTCACGTTTTGAGGCCGTTAGACGTCCGTTTGAGGCCCCAGAAGCGCGGAGGGACATCAGCAGATGCAGCAGAACACTGCCGACAGCTCAGAACCTCGCTCACCTGTGCGTTGAGGCCGTCGCTGGTGCATTCTGCGCGATTCCTGGGCGCGGCGAGTGCTTGGTCGTCGCTTGGCGCTTGGGAAGTTGACCGCAATGAACGCTTCAACAGATTGGGACATATTCGTAAATTCGAGAATTCGAGAACAGGTGTAGAATGTTGGCAAAAGCGTGGTCTAGCTGTTGAAGCTAAAATGTAGCCATTCAAAAAGACGTCGATCGGTTACTGGTGGTGGTGCAATGCTGGTCTCATTGCCACCTGACCAAAACGCTGAACTTGGTTGATATCTTGCTTGACTTTGGGCCCTGGCGGTGAATGGGAAAGCTTGCTCGCAAGCCGAAGCCTCCCGAGAAGGCTGAGAACGCACCGACTCGCGTTTCAGTGAGTGCGTCTGCGTCTTTCAAGCGCGTGGCAAAAGCAGGGAGCAGCAGGCGCATATCAAAGTCGGGAGGCTCCAAGAGGGAGTTATCGGACAACTTTAGCGATGCGTTGCAGCGCCCAGAGTCAGCAGCGGGAGCGAAACGCGGAGGGAATCGAGTAGCTGTTGAGTTCCCTTCGATATCAAGCGAGGCTGCGGGACTCGACGACAGTCGTAAGAAGCCAGCAGAGGTGACAAAGCAAGAGGACGAGGGTTGTGAGAATTCCGAGGAAGATGACGACGAGGACGGCGATTCGTCGGGTTTCTACGGCGTGTTTGTGCAGACGCGGCGTTGTGAGAAGGTTTGCCGCGACCTCGGGCTCTCGACAGGCGACATCCGGAAGATGAAGCGCAAATACGATGCTAACGATATGTATAACACGTACGATACGAGTCGGCAGCAGATTTTGTGGACCAATCGACACTGATCGCGTCGTGGTTGCATGCAGGGGTGAGATCACGCAGGCCGAATTTTTCTACATTATCAACGAAGAGAGGCGTCCACTGACGATCGGGATCTTGAACTTCGCGCGCCTCTCGCGTGATGTCCGATATCTTTCATTTGATCAGTACTTGCTGTGTGTTGTGAGCTTTGCGGCACTTACCAAGCCTGAGCTGTACCAGTACGTGTTTGATCTGTATGATGCCGACAAATCGGGTTCTTTGGATGAGCGAGAATTTGCGAAGATGAGCAAGGAGCTTCAAAGTCCTCAATTTAGCTTCCCGAAAAACGTCGAGACAGCAATACGCATGCTTGGAGGTCAAGAAGGTGGTACGCGTTATCGAGGGCGAAGCGACGACGGGATTGTGGACTTTGACCAGTTCATGAAGTTCGCACGCAACTTTCCGGTCGCTTTTTACCCGATCCTCAACATGCAAAAGAATGTCCGCGCCGCGACGCTCGGAGAAAGCTATTGGTCAAGAATAGTTGCCAGGAAGCTTAAAGTCCAAGAGACTGTAAGCTATATGAGACGTCACAACGGCGCGATTCCGCAGCTGACATTCAAAGAGAGGCTCGCAAGTATTTTCTCGGCTGAGATATATCGCATTCAGCGTCGTGCTGGCCAGCTGTACGGGATTGAGATGGCTGAACGTCGTCGGCTTGGATGGAACACCGAGAACTAAACTGTAGCGCGGTGGTCATGATTCCGCTCACCAGCTGCGTACAGCTTACCAGCAATAGAGCGCACTCGTGCACCTGGTGTCTCCCACCTGAAGATAGATCCAAAAAATTTGTCTTTGAGTGATAGCTCCGGTGGGCGACCCTGATGCTGCTGCATATATGCTAGTGTATTTTGCACAGCTTTTTTGTCTCGAGTTTTCGCGATCCAGAAGGCTTCACCCATGGTCGCGCGTCGAACATTGTGCTGCATGCGAATTAGTGGGAAAAATGCCACGAGGTTTTTTCGAACAATTTTCTCAAAGTCTGCAAACGTAAAGATTGTCTCGGTCGATTGATCGTTCATTGCGGACGGTGTAGAAGCTGCTGCTACAGCCAAGACATTGCGACTCGATACCATATTCTTTGTCGCTAGAGCCACGTTTTTACCCGCTCCCTTGCTGACTTTGCGTAGCTCTTCGCCTAGATTCTGGATCTCGGAAGCAACCATTGCTCCAGATTTTGTGTCGGAGCAGTAGACGTCATAAAAAAATTTGAGCAGTTCTGCCTCTGTGAAAGTCGCAAATGTTGCAATGATCATTAGGTATTGGTCAAAAGACAGCCGAGATTGAGTTGGAGGAAGCCCCGCAATGCGAAAAAGCTGCCGAGACAAGTTGTGTCGCTCCTCGTCTATAAGGAAGAAAAATGCACTCTGAGTAATCGTTTCCCTGTGAACCATCGAGATATAATCGTGAGCCAAGAACACCATCGACGACTAGTTTGAAGCCAGAAACGTACGTGTTGTCTCCATCTTCGTCGTTGAATTGCCGACGAAGTTGACGGACATCCTTACGACTGAGTCCGAGGAGTATGCACAAATCTTCTACTTCTGGCGACTCGATAACGTCGTCATAGGTCAGTCCGGTGGAGCGCAGTCGTGCAGCAACTGAACCATCATCAAGAACTCCTCGTGCTTGTCGTTGATGATGGAAATTTTGGTTTTGTGTTCGAGGGTATTGATCGGACTCGCTTGACGGCGATGATTCCGTCTGTGCAAGCGTTGACGGGTGTTCTTTTGTTATCCCGTCTGCCTCCTCAACTTTCATGTCATCAGTTCCAGCACTTCGGCCCACACTCGGATTATTTCGCCGATTAACAGCTTTCGGACTTCCATCATTACTGTTTAATGTCACGCTTTTTGCTGATCCATGCCGGAATGATCTCACACTTTCCGGTATCGGGCTGATAGTGTTGACGGACAAAAAGTTGCCGCCAGTATGGACCATATCCTCCGATTCTGGAGTAGTAGAAAGATCGGACGAAAACGGAGTCACCGCAGTAGTCGATATAGACCTCGCTGCAGTCACAGCGATCTTGCTAGGCTTCATCGCCACTGGGAGGACCAAAGTACCTTGGGACGCATGCCGCGAGCGCAACGGGTTGAGCTTCGTTTGCCTCGTTTCCATGACCTCGGAGACGAAGTGGCGTCAAGTCTGGGAAAATTCAAGCCAGTAAGTAGATCGACATCAGCCACTAACCATTTTTGTTGTAATTATAGCTGTGTGTGATGTTCAAACATGCAACGAAGACCCTCGATATTTTGAGCTGATACGAGTTTATCCACCCAAGATCCTGCTCAGATCAGCCCTGGTTGGGACGCCAATGACAACCACAACTAGCCATCTCTCGGGATGCATGGCACGATGACATGACTTGCTGAGGCACAGATCGCCGACATCAGCTTTGTCGGCCTGGATATGAAAACTCGATGAAGGTGAAGCTCGCGGGTTCATGGCGCAGTGTAATCAAGTGTTGAAGCATCTATCATGTTGAAGTCAGAGCCTCGTCGTGTGAGTGAGCCTATTTTGGGTTATGTGTTTTACCTGTCAGCTATATTCCATTTTTGTCTGCTCGATATCAAGCTAGGCAACAAAGTTTCCTTTGTGGTTGGTGAATGAGATGCCCGAGCACAGCATCAACTCTCGCGTGGACGAAACAGCAACGAAGAAGAAGCACACGAAAAAGCGAAAGCCGAAGAAGAAAGCAAAGGTCGTCGTTCCTGGCGACGGAGACATCGATGGCGTTCAAATCCAGCAAGACAAGGCTCAGTCTCCTGCGAAGCCGGGCATCCAGAAGATCGCAGTCAAGCAGACGTCATCGATCGGTGCCTTGTCTCTCCGTAAGACCGGAACTGCGTCGCTTGCACCAGATTCGGTTGCAGAAGCCCTCGCCACACCTCCAGACCAGATTCCGAAGGGAGTTTATGGATTTTTACTTGCCACACGAAGCGTTGAGGAGCTTTGTCAGTCGCTTCAACTTTCGCATCGCCATGTCACCAAGCTTCGGCAGATCTTTTCGCGCGAGGACTTGCACGGGGATGGAGAAATTACGCCCGACGAGTTCTTTACGATCATCAAAGAGGACAAACGAAAATTGACAGCTGGGATTTTCAGTTATTGTGGCCTGAACGAGGTACCCAGGAGACTTTCGTTTGATGACTTTGTGCTGTGTGTTGCTACATTCGCTGCGCTTACTCGCGAGGAATTGATCCTGTACGCTTTTACACTCTTTGACAAAGACGATTCGGGCGCCATGGACGAGAGCGAGCTCCGCGCATTCTGCGGTGATCTCAAAAACCGCCAGTTTTTCTTTGCTAAGAATGTTGAGAACGCGCAGAAAAAAATGGCAGACAAGGAAACTCAGCGGCCTGGTGCCTTAAGAGATGGACTTGTAGATCTCGAAGACCTGACCAAGGGAAGCACACAATTCCAAGCAGCATTCTACCCGATCATGCAGATGCAGCGCAACATCCGTGCCGCCACGTTGGGAGAGTCGTTCTGGTCTTCTATTATGGTCCGGAAGCAGCGAGTCGAAGTTGTTGTGCACTACATGAGACTACATGATGGGAAACTGCCACCGTTCACGCTCCGTCAGCGCCTGCGATCAATTCTTCATCCAGACATTTACCTCATTCGGCGTGCTGCTGTGCTCAAGCATGCCAAAGAACTTCACATCCGAAAAGAGCAAGAGAAGCAACAAGAAGATCACTGAACCTGCATCAGCTGAAAGCCAAATTCAATCAGCACCCTTGCCGACAGGTTTCTCGAATGCGCAATGCGTGCTTTGAAAAAAAGGGTTCCACAGCCCCAGATTCTTGCATATCAAGGCGCAGCGTGTAGTCTGGGGTTTTTGACAAGATGAGCCGAGCCAGCTGGAAGTTCGACCATCGAGGATGAGCATCGAAAGCACCGCTCACACCGCGAAGAGAGCGACTAGCAAGACCGATGAGCCGATTGAGGCAGAGACGTCTCCTCTCGAACTTCCTCCACGCCTCCTTTTGGTCCGCAACCTTCCCCGCTGATTTCTCGTCGCCCACCTCCACCAGTCAGTCGAACTTATCGCTGCCGCAGTCGTGCATCAAGCGATCTCTGCCTCCCTGACGCACTTGGTGACCTCCCTTGATACCTCGCCGTGCCACGTTGCCTCGTCACGAGCCTCGGTGTCAATCAGCCCCGCAAAGACACGCAGAGCCGCGCTCTGCCTGGTGTGCTGTACAGTACACATCCCCCGCTTCAGGCGCGCAGCCGATTGCGCGACGCATTGCGCATTCGCCAATGACGCACGCGCACGCGCCGGGCGGGCGATCTTTTCCGCTGCCGCCCGCGATTTGCAGCGAGGGCCCTCACTCGCTCTTGAGGCGATGGAGCTGCTTGTCGAAGTGGCGAGTCTCCATTTGGCTGCAGTTGACGCGTCCCCGTTGCAGCCTCGTGCGTGGCGTGGACACGAACGGCGTCCCGGTGCCGCAGGAACCGGCGGCTGCTCGTCGACAGCTCGGTGTCACCGGCGGCGTGTAGCCATGTGACGGCGGGGCGCCAGGAAATGCGTTCGCGGCTCCCTGGCTTTAGCCTTTCGAAGGGATAATGACAGTCTGAATGTGAACTGCTGAGTTGAAGATGGGAGGTCGCTAAAGACAGGTTTTGCGGTGGGCAGCAGTTAGTTCAACCCTGGACGCGTTTGATTCATCCCCCGCTTGTGTAGGCTTCCGGTTGTCGTGGTCCACACGACTTTTTCTATTTTCAGCGAATGGGCGCGTTTGGTTCCGCATTTCCGCCAATGAACACGACGTAATCGCGTTGATGGCACGCCGTCACTGCCTTGGCTTCAAGCGTTCGACGGTGCATGCAGAGCCGGTCCATCGAGTCCGCCGTCCTCCCCCTTTCGCTTCTTCCTTCAGAGCCACTCGGGCCACCTTCTCTCATTCCCCGCATGCTCGTGGGGGAGGCCGTCGGCGCAGCCAGCGGCAGTCGTCAAGCGCTCTCTAGCGGCGGAACGGCTCGCTCGCGCTCTTCCTCCACTCGGCCATTGACCACCTCGGCGCGCACGTCCGTCCGCCAACCTGCATCCTCGAGTTTCCCTTCCGCCGGCCCGTCTTCTTGTTTCGCCGAGGAGAAGGTTTCCCTTTTCCCCCCGCCTGTCTCGCATTCCTCGATCTGCCAGCTAGCGCGAGCATGATACGGCCGCTGCTGCAGCGCGCGTGGACGGCGGCGCCCGCCTCGCTGTTCCCCGCGGGCAACGCGCGCACGCTGCGCGCGGAGGAGCTGTTCGCGCAGCGCGAGGAGCCGCGCGGGCCGGACGCGCGCCCGGCGCTGCGCCGCCGCAATGTGCGCGCGCTGCTCACGCGCGCCGTGTTCCCGCGCGTCATGGAGTTCAAGGTCATCTCGCGCGAGCCTGAGAAGCACGAGTTCATGCCGGTCGTCTACCTCATCGACCGCTCGGCTGTGTGGAAGCGCCGCGTGCCGGCGTACATGGAGCGCGCGATCGTGGAGGAGTACATCGCGCCGCTCGTGCAGCCGGCAGCGGCGGATGGGTTCACGGCCGCGCCGCTCTCCGAGGAGGCTGCCAGGAGGCAGAAGATCGCCCTCGTGGAGCAGGAGCTCGCGCGCCGCGCGCGGCTTGTTGACGACGCCAACCCCGACGCAAGCTGCGCTGATGAACGCGCTTACAAGATGGGCGTCATTGTCGACTTTGCCGTTCAGCGAGATGCGGATGCAACCGCGTCGGCTAGGGAAAAGTCCGAGCTGTACCAGGTCACGGCGCAGGTGCTATCGACGCTGCGCCAGGCGCCGTACAGACGCGCACTTATCGTCCCCGTGGCCGTGCACTACTGCTCGGACGGTCGCTTCCTCAACGTTCGACGGTTCGCGGGCATCCGGTACGGCGCGCCTGTGCTCGTTGAAGATGCCGATATGCGCATCTATGTCGAAGACCCGACCGAGTTCACGCACTTCGTCAGCGCGCGGCTGGCGTCCTCGCTCAAGATGGTGGTACCCACCACGGCCACGCAACTCGAGGTCATGCGCCTCACGCGCACGCTGCACGTGTTTTGCTGTAACGTGGTGCGCGACGACTGTTTTTCTCGGCGGCAGCTCGCGTCCATGAACGAGGAGATCCTGCAGATTCACTTTCGCACACGCAACCACCCAGATATGCACCAGCTCAAGTCGACCATGGCGAAGTATTGGGCAACGCTCAAAAAGTGGAAGCTGCGTGATGAAGACGTCAACTCGGCCACGGCACTTTCAGTCGAAGATCTTCCCAAACACCCGCTTCACTTCGTTTGGCTCGTTCTCTCGATCATCGAGCTCATCGCGGGGACCCCGATGCACTTGCTTCTCTCTGGAGCTTGCGATGTCGTGTATCGACTGCAGCAGCCAGCGCCGAGCTCAAAGGGCGGACGCATCGATGTAGGCATGCTGAGCTCGGGTGCAGTCAAGTTCTGCTTGGCATTCCTCATGGTTGGCGTGCTGCTGCGCATTGCCTTGCTGAGCGGACCTCTTGGCACGCTAGTGCTGATGATCGTGCTCGCACTGCCGGCGATGAACCTCCCGCGGATCTCGGCACGCTTCAGCGATATGACGCAACACTGGAAGAAGATCCAGTTCTATCTGATGGACCCTGAGGAGTGGGCTTACCTGCGAGACACCCGCGCAGTGCTGGCGCGAAGTATCCACGCGATCGTCGCGCAGTACGTGTCGACCGACTTGCCTCCTCCTGTTCTGCAGGACAAGTCCAAGTCGCCGACCTCAGTCGATTCTCCAATCGCGAACCTGACAACCCCAGGAGATGCAGACACCATGTTGCTGGGCAACGACGAATACACGCTGAACGCGCACCACAAGATATTTATTAACACGCCGCGGTCGTTCCCGCTCTCGTTTGCCGCCACCATGACGGATCGTGAGCGCGCTCGTCGCGTCGTGTACGCGCCAAAGATGTTGCGCGACGAGCTGTGGCGCTCAATCTACGAGGCGCTAGCTCCCGGACATCTTCGCTTCAGCGCGCTGCTCGCCGACAACAAGGGCGACAATCTGCCAATGGAAATGCTGCTGCATACCCCTTTCTTCAGCGCCGTGCTCTCTGCGTACATCATCTACCAAACTCGTCCGAAGCCACTCGACGGTGGTGACGACGGCGTTGCGCTTTGGTCGGATGACATTGCGCGCGCCGCCGATGATGGGTGCTTCGACTGCGGAGTGTCTCGAGAAGACCCCGAAGAAGACGCTGATTGCATGCAGCAGCAACTGGGAGGGTATGAATCTGTGCGTGCAATTATGGAGGCCGCGTTGCAGATGGCGCTGGATGAGGAAGAGTCTTCGTCGTGAGGAGAAACGAGTCGGCGATTCTCAATGCCAACACGGTGTTTTTGATTGCGATATTGGAGATTTCGATCTTCAAGCCACACATCCGGTTATCCGTTCGCCACCACAAGCATCCACAAGCGTCTTTATTAGGAGAGGTATACAGTGAAGCGAGTGGAAGACGCCACAACCTCGTACGATTTTGGTACTCCTCTGAAGCCCACAGCGTGTCGTGGTCAACGATACAGACTGGAGCCGGGCGAAGGCGCTGCAATGTGTGAGTCACGATAATGTTAGTTTGGTGAATGCAGACAGCATTGATTTCTGATCGGAGCCTCTTACCGCTGAATGGCGAGTCTGGTGTGGGGTAGACCATCGGCGCTGACCCGTATGGCCGCCCAACGGCAGCCCCGCCACTAGCTGATAACAGATTGTCGATCGTGTCGCCCTTGCGTGTAGTTGAGCCCTGTGTCGTCGGAGAACCAGCAGGAGATGGCTGCTTTGGGTTGCCGAAGATATCGAACTGCTCCCGAAGAGCCCGCTCTTCTGCGTCGAACATGTTCTTTCTTCGGAAGCTCTCCCGTGTGATCTGTCCCCCAAGCCAAGTCAGCGCCTCGTAATGCACAGCAAGTTGGTGCCAAGACAAGATAACCATCGGGTCCTCACCTGTCCGTCGTAGCTGCTGGCAAATCCCGCGACCTCGTGAAATGTTGGTGAGCCACAAATGATTCCGTCTACCTCAGCCTGTAGCACCGCAGAACTCTTCTTGCGAGTCCGAGGGGACGAGCTGTCGCTCCCAGGCGCTCCGGTCTCTCGCGCAACTTTGGCAGCTTGGAACTCGCGCAGCTTACGATGCATCAAGTCCCCGATGCGGTCGACAACTCCCAGATCGGAGCAGCACTCGTAGATGAGGCTCACCTTGGAGTTGAGCGAGTACACTTCGCGCTGGAGCTTGTCATTCTGCGCCTTGAGCTCTTCGATCGCTTGGCGGCTCTCTAGCGCCTGACACGACATTAGTGTTGAAGCCAACCAGAGCAGTACTTTCGACTCACCTCGCGCATCCATTGGCTCGTGTACTGATCGTACTTTTTGCCATCGGCGGCATCACCTCCTCCCCCGCCACTCGCCGCTCGCGTGGCGAACATTACCGCGATCACCTCGCTTTCAAATGCACCACAGGCACCTTGCTGAAATCTCCAGGAGCGCAGATCTATATCAGGCAACAACCAGCCGTCACCGCCACACTTTGACTTGGATAAATATAGCTATCCGAAACATTACACGCCGACATCTCGAATGCAAATGCCAAAGATTCCTTCAAGTTGACCGACCGCTTCAAGGTTGTCAAAGCCCACTTCAACTTCACCTTCACTCACAAAACGCCAAGTCTGCGTGTGATTGGCTACTTTATATGCATCCAATCACCTCACCCCTTTCAGTCTTCCGTCGTTGTGATTGGCTAGCTATGCTCTCATCACCTTCGTGCAACCTTCCCGTGAGTGCTGTTCCCCTACGCTTGATCGGCGGGGGAAAACCAAGCGACAACAGTCGAGAAAGGCCGACGACGGCAACGCCGATGGCGCCCAAGAAGAACAAGCAGCGCGAGAAGCAGGAGCAGAACCGCGCGTCGTCCAGCGCGCGCGCGCACGAGCGGCTGCTGGCGTCGCTGGGCGCGGCGGACGGCGCGGCGCCGGCGTTCGTGGGCTTCTCGAGCTTCGCGGTGGCTCCGACCGAGTACCCGGCGGCTTCGGCGGGGCGCAGCAAGGGCCGCGCGGACTTTGGCGGCGCGGCGGGGCTGACTTTTTACGATGGCGCGGACCACGAGATCGCCGTGGCGCTCAAGATGCTGGGCAAGAAAGGCGCGGTGACCAAGCTCAAGGCGCTCAACGCGTTCCTGGTGGAGATCCTGCCGCCCAGGAAGCCTGCTGACCTGCGCCCCATGCTCGGGCATTTTGTGCAGCTCTATACGGCTGAGATGCGCGACCAGAACGACCGCAAGGTGCGCCAGCTGCTCAACGAGGTGCTGCGCGCGCTGACGGGAAAGCTCAAGCCCAAGGCGTTTGCGCCGCACTTCAAGCGCCTGCTCCCGTACTGGTTTGTTGCCATGCACGACGTGAACGCGGATGTTGCACAAATGGCGTCGCTCGCATTTGAGGAGTTGTTTGAAGACGAGGCGGCACGGATTACAGTGGTCGAGGAGCACCTCTCGGCGATCGTGGAAGAATTCCAGGCGTTCCTGGCCAAGACCCCAGACACTTTTGAGGGTATTTCAATGCAGCCCGACGAGCGTGAGGGACGGTACGTGCTGGAATGAGTTCAACTTATATATCTAACCTCACATTCTAACTTTGCTTGATTACATGCAGCTATGAACGCTGTGTTTCGGCAGCGGTGCTCAGCCTTAACGCACTCGTTAAGCTCTTTGCTGAAGCAGGCAAGATGGCCACACTTCAAGATTCGGAGGCAACGTACTCCGTAGCAAACCTGTTGTCGTCCGATAAGTTTGCGCGCTTGACGACTGCCAGCTCGAAGCATCCCAATTTCACCCGCGATAATGTTCGACGGGCAGCATACCTAACGATTCTAACGCTGTGTACACTGGCGAAGCCCATTGTGGAGGCAAAAGAAGATTTCTTTGCCAAGGCTATCCTCGGTGCTATTGGCGAGAAGAGCTCCAGTAATGCTGAGAACATGTGGAGCGCTCTGCTCACTTTTCTGCAAACCTTCCCAGACGTGTGGCACAAGACACCGAGTGTTGCCAAATTTGCGTCTAGTGCAGTATTTCCGAAGCTCTTTTCGCAGATCCGCCACGGATTCCATGGGTCTGCATCGACGTCGTTCCTGACGCTTCTGCCACTCCTGTCACTGTTCCCTCTGGATGTCGTCGTCGAAGGCTCAAGTGGTCGATGCCCACTCTATACCGGCGTTTTGGAGAATTGTCTTAAGTACCTTGAGTCCGCTGAATCTCGATTCCACAACAAGTCGGCGGTCACTGCGCTCTTTGAGTGTTTGACGGCATTCTTTACGATCTTTTTGAACTCTGACGCTGCATCAGAGTGGTTTGCAACCCAAGACGAATCCGTTGTGGACACTTATGTGGATCAATTTGAAAAGGGGGTCATTAGCTCTTTCCGATTTGCATTGACCTCGCCCAATTTCCCTGATGATGCAGCAATCTTGTACGTGGAGGAGCTGCTAAAGATGCATAGGCGTGTTGAAGGTTTTTTCGCCAAGAACGAGCTTTCAGCTTCAATCAAGAATGCGTTCGTTGCTCGTTTTCTGGATTGGATCCGAAGCGAAGTTGTTGCTGTCTGCTCGAAGTTGACTGTATACCCTTCACGCATCGCAATCCTGGTTCGGAACGGCATGGCTACACCCAACCTAAACTATTGGTCCTTGACCAGTTTGAATGTGTACCGTGAACTTCTGGAGCAGCTTCATTCAGTTGTTGCGGAACCAGTTTTCTCGAGCGAAAAGTGTATGACACTTTCAAAACTACTCTCTATTCTCGAGGTATTGTACTCTTCTGCTCCCACTGAGCTCCTGATCGGAGGTGAAAGTGTCGATGAGCATTTTGCGCAGCACTACCGACCAGCCATTTGCGTGGTGTCTGGATGGGTCAAGATCGATCGCAAGGCTTCCGGGGTCGCCATGGAGAAGCTGCTTGTGATCTCGAGGAGCTTCTTCGCGAATGCGGGAGACAAGAAAGCGTTCTTGCTTCACCTGTTCAAGGACTTTGACGTTCAGTTCGGCGATACAGTCGAAGCAACGGCGATCATTCGCCACGCGTTGCAATTCCCTCTTTCACCAGAGCGAAGTCGATTGTGGGCATCATGCGGGAGCTGGCAGGTGGCGTCTACTGCTTCGGCCGATTCGGAAGATGACTCTATGCGCGACGGACTGACAGCGATCTGGAAGGGAAAGCTTCTGGACGAGTTTCTTATGATCAGTCTGAAAGGACGACTTGACGACTTGAACCCAAAAGCATTCCAGCGTCTGCTAGAGGCTTGTCTTGGTGGGGAGTCGAATTGCCCCCTCGTGAGCCCCGATTCAGTTGTGATTTTTGGTCACTATGTTATCCAGCACGGGCGGGATTGCTCCGACTTGATCGTGATGATGTTGAAGCACCTTTGCCGGCTGTTTGCTAAGCTCGAGTGCGATCTTCCGAACGAGCTGGCAGCTGTTGAATGCCAGCTACTTTCCCAGCTGTTCCACCTATCTGTCAGGGGAAGCTACGCGTCTGAAGCTAGTACGCTGTGGTCCAATACAGCTAAACTATCTATGCAGAAGTGGCAAAAGCAGCGCCTTGACGCGTTCATCTCGGATCTAGCCAAGTTCGTAAACACGATGCTGGTTTCGAAACCAGAGAGCTCTGCGGCTTTCAACAGTCACCTGTTTGCTGCATATGCCAAGAAACTTCTCTTGCTATCGTCCGACCCATCTATCTCGATTGTGGACGTCGCTGATAAGCTGGATTTTATCCACGCTCGATGTGACGAGCCAACTCAGTCGCTGTTTTTCAACCGCCTGGTGTCTTGCTTCGGTGAAGTTTGTGAAGACGAGCGTGTTGTGAAGTTGTTGAGTGAGTATTACACCCAGCTTGCCGCGGCCAAGAGTCACGAAACGGCAGAGCTCTTTGCGAAGCTTGTCGATATTGATGTCTCGCACGCGATGACATGGTTTGTTTTCCACCCACACGAGACGAAGGCGAGTTGGGGTCGTGCAAGCTCGAATCTTGAGGTTCTTGATAGCTACCTGACGCTGGATGCACTATATGAGTCCCTCCGGGATGCAACAATCTTCGAAGAAGCACTGAAAATCAAACTCGCGAATTCCGGTATTGCAGAGGGTGAAACACTTCATCGCCAGCTTGTGTTTGCCGCAAAGGGAGACGAGTCCAATGTTCGCGAGTACGCAGCAATCGCTTCTGAAGAGCAATTGACACAGTCGCAACACGAAGAGCTCGAGAGCTTGGTTGTCGGCACAATGTGTTTGTATGCAAGTGTTGATGCCAGGGCTACACTGGTTGAACAAGCTGTGAGCAGTGGAGTGAACTACAATGACACGCACTTGGTGGGACCTGTTGTTTCATCCCTTGTGAGAGAAAACCAGCTAGACGGACGTGCCGTCAAGATTCTGTCGGAGTTTTTCGAAGAGTTCTCGAAGTCTGCTCTCACACAAAAGGACGGGCGTGCTTTCCAATCATATCTCGCTGTCGTCACTTCTTCTTGTCAACACTTTTCGGCGACTCCGGCTGTCGAGGAAGTCTTTCCTCAATCCACTACTCTCAGTGTGCTCTCGGCAATCCAAGAGCGAGTCTCGCCTTCGTCAACGACTGTTGTCGAGGTTGATGACTGGATTCAAATGGTCGAGTTCGTTAGCGCGATCCGGCCAACTGCGGGGATTCAAGAATCGTGGGACAAGGTGGTCCGCGTGCTCATCACGCATGCGATTTCAGGAAAGCAGGAGGTCTCCAAGATCTCGAGCTTGAAGCTTCACAAGCGCAGTAAAGACACTTTGGAGCGTGAGAAGGAACGTGGCAGGACTGAACACGTGTATTACGAGCTCGCTCGGGCACGATTGGCCGTGATGAAGCTGCTAGGGGCTCTTTCGTTTGGAGAGAGCGAAGTGCTGCATGAGCTCACTGCATTCTATCGTGAAGCTTTGCTCGCCACTGTTCTGTGTGCATTCGCCGAGTCCGCTGAGGTTATCGCAAAGCTGGAAACAGCGTATGTATCGGCCCAGTCTCCTGTGGACTCGTTCCAGCTCATTCAGCTATCTCTAACCATGGAGGCGTCTCTGAAGACGACTTTCAGCGCGATTCACCTGGCGTTGACCAGTATCCACGACACTGATCGGGTGTGTGAACTGGTGCTCGAATGCTTTGGTGGGATCGATGGACTCGCGTCACTTTTCGATGCGAACCGGTACACAATGACCCCCGCTCAGCGCGTGCTCCTGTACATTTTGGCTGCGTACTCGGGTGCTCTTCGAGCTCGCTCGCTCGCGGACTCTACCATCGATATCAACGCAGATGACGAAGCTGCAACTGAAGCAGCTCTGGCAAAGGCACTTATCCCGAAGGCACTTCGCAAGTCTCTTCGAGCCGTCTTTGGTGGCGAGAAGACCAATGAGGGATCATCCAAGATCCGCATGCGCAGCAGGCGTCAAAAGCCGAAGGAGCGAGAGGACCTTGTCGGTCGGCTTTTGCTTTGGGATCTCTTCCTTCAGCTATTCCCTCGCGGAGCTGCTGCTTCCAGCGACGAGGATGGTGCCAACACACCCGGAATGGTCGCATCAGCCCTGAGCTCGTATGCATCCAACCACAAGTTGCTCAGCAACTTCCTGTCGTTTTGCACGGCCCTTCTGTCTCAGGAGAGCGCTGCCAGCCTGGCCAAGAAACAGCAGCAGCATGCGCTTGACCTTCAGAACCTCCCCCTGTACCAGATGAGCGACCTGGAACTGGCTGCCGATCACTCTTCGTCGATCGCGAACCTAAGTTTCGACAAGAGCAGCGTCTACTTGTTGGGCACTCGCGTATTTTTCCGCACAGCGGTGCGCCTCCCGGCCATGGTGCGTACGTGGTGGAATGACGAGTGCTCTCGGAGCGAGCGTAGCTGGGCGGCCAAGTACTTTGAGGACAATATCTCTCCCTTCATGCTCGCTTCAGAGCTTGAGGTGATCACGTCAGCGTCCGAGGCTGCAGAGGCTTGGGACACGGACGAGATGACAGTCAAGGGCAGTCGTGTGTCGCGCGAGATTACGACGACGTACGTCAAGGACGAGTGCGCGCTTGAGATGGTGATCCGCGTGCCCGCTGCGTACCCGTTGCGTTGCGTCGAGGTCGAGTGCACGAAGCGAATCGGAATTGCTGAGGACCGGTGGCGGCGCTGGGTGCTGCAGATCATCCGCGTGACGTCGTCGCAGGACGGTTCGCTGCTAGATGCTGTGCTGCTGTGGAAGCGGAACGTGGACAAGGAGTTTGAGGGCGTGGAGCCATGCCCGATCTGCTATTCGATCCTGAATCCCAAGACGATGGGTCTGCCCAACCTGCCGTGCAAGACATGCAGCAACAAGTACCACAACTCGTGTCTGTACAAGTGGTTCAACCAATCTGGCAAGAACAAGTGTCCGATCTGCCAGCAGCCCTTCTACTGAGCCTTCATACTGCAGGCACCGTTCGCCGTCGAGAGTCGAATAGCATAGCATAGCATCGCGCGTGTCGTGCGTGTAGCGCTAAATAGAGAATCTGGGTTCAGGACAAGCAGCAGCCGCAGTTGGCGGACGTGACCTCCTTGGGCAGCGCCGTCTCCGTCGCGGACGCGGCTGTTATTCAATCAACCCCCACATTAGTCCGCGACTTCTACAGCACCCCCACCAGCAAAAGAAGACAATTAAATCACCAACACGCACCGCTCACTGCAGGCTGCGAGCGGCGCAGCACCGACACGTTCACGGGCGTGGGGTGCGTGGGGAAGCTCGGCACGCGCGCGGCCTCTAGCGTCTGCGCGTCCTGCAGCATGCCCCTCCCCATGCAGATGAGCCTCACGGCGCGCACGTCGTCCACGGCCGCCACCTCTGTCCACAGCCGCGAGTGAGCTCCACCATCGCACGATCCTTCCCGCCATCACCTCGCAACGCACTCGGCGGCCAGTGGCGCAGCAGCTGCGCCTTGACGTCGGCCACGAGCGCGCGCCTGGGGAAGCGCAGCACCACGCTGACGCCGTCCTGGTTGGCGAACAGGAACTTGAGGCTCAGCTCCTCGGCCGCCGCCCCGCTCATGGCTCGTCGATTTTGGAGCCAAAGTGCTGCTGCAAGAAGAGAGAAAAAAAAAAAAGCTTCAACGGAAAAAAAAAAAAAAAAAATCCCCATCAATCTGGTTGCATAGAAGAAAGAAATCGCACCTAGCCGCGCCGTTTCGGTGCGCGCTGCCGCTCCCCGGCCAACACAGCCGTCGAGAAAGGACAACGGAAACGGCAACCTACGAGCGAGCTCCGCGAGGCGCCGCGCTCCCCTCCCAGGCCCCCATGGCGCGTCCGGGGCCGTCGCACTGGAGCCGCGCGATCCAGAACGAGAGCTACGTGCCCCCGCCCACGCCCTACACGCCGCGCGCCGAGCATGACGAGGACCCGCTCGTGGAGCAGGAGCGACACTGCAAGGACAAGCTGCAGGCGCTGCGCAGCGTGCGCGCGCGCTTCCGCTTCGAGCGCCGCGTCTGCGTGTCGACCGAGATGGTGCTGTCGGCGGCGGAGGCTGCTTGGCGTCGAGACGAAGGGATGGGAGAGGCGCTCGGCGACGGGACGAGCGTCGACGCGCTGGGAGGACTCGAGGCGCTGCTGTTCGAGTTCCTGACCTGTCGGGAGCTCGTGGTCGCCGCGCAGACCTGCCGGCGGTGGAGACGGCTCGCGAGGCTTGACCTGTTCTGGGAGCCGCGTCTCGTCACGGTGATGGAGAAGTACCCGCTGCGCGAGTTGCTGGGGTTCGCCAGGCATGTCCCGGCGATTCAGGTGTACATGATGTTCCGACGCATGAAGCTCGCGCAGTCGCCGTTCGTGGACTCGGCGGGTGGCTCGACTGCGGGAGCGTGGCCGGCATCGAGGAGGCCCGCAGACCGCCGGCGAGCGCTCGTCAACTTGCTGCAGAACCGCGCCAACGAGCGCGACGAGCGGCTGCAGCGACTCTTGGAGATGGAGCTGCGCGTTCGCACTCCGGATGCTGAAGATACGCCCGTGACAGATCCGGGAAATGATGACGATCGACAGCAGCAACTCTCCGATATTGTAAGTCAGTCCATGGAGGCGATTGACGATCTAGAGCTCGATCCGACTGCAAGCGTCCACCTCATCACTGTTCGACGCACTCAGTCCGATACGCTGAATGGGGCCGGTCCGACCCCGCTCGAGGCTTCTCTTCCGGCTGTGGCTTCGGAGGCACCGGATGGCAATTTACAGCAGCTATTTGATGACTTGTTAAATGAGCCCGAAGACGTTAATCCCGCTGATCAACGGCGTCAGCAACCGCAACAGCAGCACCAGCAGGCTCAACCACAACATCGACGTCCTGGTGGCGCCACGGTGATCGAAGAGGAAGATGTGTTTAGCGTGGTGGACGGCCGCGACCGCATCCATATGGGCACTTGGCTCGCAAACAGGAAAAAGGTATCTGAGGCAACTTTGCGGTCCTTCATTCGGCAGATGCTTCTGGCAGTGCGTGCACTCAAAGCCGCACAGATTGAGCACATCAATATTTCGATGGCGAACATTGTAGTTGTTCAAAACTCCAGCAATCTATCAAACTTCAACAACACGACTGAAGAAATGACTCAACAAACAAGTACCACTCACGACGATGTGGAAGGTCATTTCAAGACTGCGCCACCAGCAACAGAAACTCAAAGCCCACTCTTTCAGCTCTTCTTCAACCGCAGAAACGTTCGGTCGTCGGCAGATCGTTCTTCCGATACGAATCTGGAGTATATGATGCCGCCGCTTGGGCTGGAAGCTGGGATGGAGCGAGAAATGATGCTGGACGTCGACATGATTGAGCCTAGACAGGACGATGGCGGATTGCCGAATGCTGCCGCACTGCTGGAGGGCATCGCCCAAGGTCGCGGCGTAGGAGGCGTAGGAGGCGCTCCTCGTGGCGGTGTTGGACTATTTCAGCGAGTGGCACCGGGATTCCCCATGCTTCAAGCAGTGCTCAATTGCGTGATTCAAGTTTGGGCCCATGGTCGATTTACGGACCCCAACATCCTATCCCACCTGACCGTCCTACTTCGGCACCCGTCGGACGTCACGCGTGGACTTCGATCCTTTCTCGAGTACGCCAAATTCCTGCTTATGACGAACTCCTTGTCGGTCGAGCAGCTGCTTCAGCATGAGTTTATTTCCCCCGTAGCTGAGCCAGCGTCCAGCATCGTTCGATGCACAGACTGGGATACGAGTTCATTTCGCGATGTCGCCGAGTACAGATCGCGCGTTCTTTCGTGGTATCGCAACGTCACCAATGCTGGTACGCTGGACGTTTCCATCCCAACTTCCATTGCGAAGCGAATCCTAGCGGATGAGCTAACTCCGAAAACTACTTTGGGGGCTGCGTACTTGGCTCGCGCTCTTGAGGAGTTCGGTTTATCGAGCGATCGATTTGTCAGCATGGTGGCGCCTTCCAATGCGACGTCGTCATGGATCAAAGTACTAGCGGGTACTCAGTCTGCAACTTTGCAGAGGCTGGACCTGTCACGCGTACATGTTCCCCCCTCGGTTATTCTCAAAGAACTGGTGATGTTGCCGCGGATCTCGCATCTGCGCTTGCCATCCCAGTTTCTGCGCGACGAGAACCTCGAGCACCTCGTTGCGGCTCTCGAGTATGCGGACTTATTACCTGCGCTCCGAGTCGTAGAGGACACTGTGCGCGTGGCAATGGATCGCCTCGAGAAATCGTACGTGATGCAGCTCGACATGGTGATGTTCCTGTTGCAGAAGCCCGTGTCGACGCCTCCCGCGTAGAATGCCAGGGGAGAGAAGGCGGGAGATAACAAGAATAACGATTGTGCACTAGCTACATTGCTTGTAATGAACCAACACCTGGCAAAGCAGTTCGCTCGCTTGATGGAGCTGGACGTTAGTGACGTGAGCGCTTGGTGAAGAGGTCAATCATCGGGATCTCCTCGAGCTCCCGTCGCGAGCACAGGTACTCCCCAAGCAAAACTGTCACCGCGGTCGCCACCCCTTGCACAAGCCACCAAACCCACGTCTTTGGAAATTCCTGCAGCCAAGAGAATGGTAAGTGGCATGCATGCATGCAACCTTTCTCATTTCACACCGCACCAGGTAGAAGCTCTGGACGATAAGGTCGATAAAGTAAAGCGTGACGCCAAAGTCGAGGCACTTCTTGGCGCGCTCGACGAAGATGCAGAGGCACACGGCACTGCACAATTCGTTAGCTTTCTGCTTTTCTCTATAGAGACCAACCAGCCCAAACCAAAGCCGCACCTGACGAAACTGGAGGCCAGCACGGCGAAGCAGTTCTTGATGCCGTCGACCGTGGCGAGCGAGTGCGTGTGGTAGGCGAAGAGCTGGTCCATGGACGCGCTCGAGCCGTGGCACAGCGCCAGGAACAGTCCGCGCGCCACGTAGTGCGAGCACTGCGCAGCCGTCAGTCGACGCCACTACGTACCAGACACGAGTGGGCTCGACACGCACCTGCATGCAGATCATCTGCAGCACGATGAGCTTGGGCGCCCAGCGTGACGCGCCGTAGAACTTGGGCATCTTCCCCTTGCTTCCTCTTGGACTCTGGTGTCGTTGTGTCTTGCCTGCCTTCGTAGTGTGCAGTTCGTATCCGCTTTGCTTCCCGTTAGGTTTGAATCAGTTCAACTGCCACGTCAATATACAATTCGCAAGTCATGGCGACAGGCGGCGGTCAAGATGGAGCGCGGCCGGCCGTGGCCGTGCTGTTCACGGCCCGCAGCGCGCGCTCGCGCGAGGGAGAGCTGCTGGCCAAGTATGTGGGGCTATGTATGGCAGCGGGCGGGCTCTGCGCGCGCGTGGCGGTCGTGGGCGTGGCGGGAGCGTCGGGTGAAGCCGGCGTGAAGACGGGAGCAAGCGCGGCGAGACGCAGCGACGGCGTTGTCATCTCTCCCGAGCGCCTCCCGACGGGGATCTACAAGGAGAGCGACGATTTGAGTGTGCTGGAGGGCTGCGCACTGTGGGTTTTGCTGCTGGATGCTGGTGAGACGCTGCAGATGGCCGAGAAGCTCAATAAGCGGTGAGAGAGGTGGTGTGGGGATTGTGTTGTGTAGTTTGTGTGGGCTGATGCTCGAGCGCAGGTTCAAGAAGAAGGAAGGAGACAAGAAGCGCGTGGTGCTGAGCCTCCAGACGTCGCTGCGGCGCCTTGCGCAGCTCAGCCAAGCGTGAGTGGATGCGGGATTTTGGCTTTCTGAAGCAGAACTGATGAGGAGTATCTTTTGATTGAAGTTTCCCGGACGATATCGTGCTGCACGGAGGAGTCGGCTTCCAAGTTATCAAGGATAAAGACGGCGTGCTGCGGCAGCTGTCGCAGGGCTGCTACTTTGTGGAGCGACTCGCGTACGTGAAAATGCTGATGCGAGATCTATGCTGCAGCATTCAGGGTGCTAATCGTGAGGAACTAATTGTTGCAGGCAAGAGAAAGTGTCCGCGCTCTTTGCTATTGACATCCTCGAGAGCACTGGCATTCAAGCGTTGAGTCGACGCAACGTGCAAGGTAAGCGTTGAACGACGATTGGTGAACACACCCAGCTGCAACTCACAGTACCGCGATGTTTTTGCAGCTCTGAAGTGGGGAACGTCAATGTTGCGTGCGTTCTACTACATCAATGCCCTCACTGGGCAAAGCGTTTACGACGGCCTCCGTGATCGCAACATTCGCCTGCTCTACCTGCAAACGCTCGTTGAAATGTCTGAGCTGCTGAACCTTGTAATGGCTTCAAATGCTGCGCGCGCAGCCCAGCAAGACGGCAAGAAACAGTCTGGATCGGCGCATTGGGCTCCAGACCCAATCGCCGTGACTTACCTTCCTTTGCACAGCGTGATTGTGCTGCTCCCGCTTCCGAACTGGATCTTCAATACGCTGATCGTGCGCATTTTTGACTTTGGTCTTGCGGACTCGTCATTTCTTGGACAAGATATTACCACGGTGGGTAATGCTGATGCACACAAGTTACTGACGATTGCGCGTGTTAACGAAAAGATTGATGTGTGGCGTACAGCAAGACTTTGCTGCTGGGCTGAAGACAAGCATCGAGGACGAATTCCGTGACATGTTTGAGCTTGCCGAGGGCCGCGATGTATCGCTACCTACTCTTCGATGGCTGCACACAACAGTTACTGGCGCGGTCGCGAAGACAGCCGAGCAGCAGAAGCAAGGAGAGGGCAAATCACTTACGATTCGCAGCGATATCTTGCGGTCTCAAGTGCAGATTTCTCGGGAGAGCACCGCGGCGTCGCGCACGTTCTTCCTCAAGCTCTCAATCACTGTGCTACTAACGGTTCTTTTGATCACGTTCTTGACGCGGTAAATGGTTTCACCCGTTGGTTTGTCGTTGTGAGCACTGAATCGGTTAATTCGATCGTTGTGAGTTGGAGTTCCAAGCAAATAGCAATGATGAGGTAGTTAGGCTCAGTGAAAGGTTGCCAACTACCAACAAGTTCATTCTCCGCTTGACCAATTGTTAGTTGTTCCTACAAAATGAGCCTCTCAAGTTTTACGCCATCTTGACCAGCTTCTCATCGCGCTGCACAGCACGGTCGATGATAACAGACTGAGCGTACGGATCGTAGCGTGCGTGGAACGGCTTCTTCAGGTCCTCGCAGAACTCGCGCATTCGGTGCTTGGCATCGCTCTGGTAAATGCCATACAACATGAGTGTTCTGCCAAAAACGCAAGTTACAACAAGCGAGGGAACTCACCAAGCTCTCTGCAACATAATAGATCGGCTGGTACGTAGTAATGGGATACTTCTGCTTGCACGCCGAGAAGGGGTCCCACGGACGGTACTCTGGGGGAGGGCTGCCATCTGCCCGATGCTTCGCGCATGCATGCTCAAGCTCACCAAAACTTGAAAGAAGACCAGCACCATAAGCCTATAGCAGAGAGATCGACAACGATAAGCATGGAAACAGTGGATGCTCGCGAGAAGGAGATCAAGAGAACGGACCTTGTACTCGCCCTTCTGCTTCGTCAGACCAAACTCAACCGAGAACCAGTAGCACTGTTCGCGCGATACAAACAAATATTAGACCCCACGTCGCAAACCAAGAAGGTGAACATGTGTACGAACCGTCGCAAGACGCTCAATTTCCTCATCACTAGCACCAAGCGAAGCGAGTCCGACCTCATGCGAGAAGTCAGCAAAGTCGGGGTCCTACCAAGCATAACCAGCCAGGTCAGAGCGCATCCACAATAGCTTGCAAAATAGTGGGCACGGAGCTCACAGCAAACATCGGAGCGTGGCCCATCAGCTCGTGGCAAATGTCGGGCTCCGGAGTATAAAGCGGGACAGAGTGGTGACGGATGTACTGTCGAGCCGATCCGTTAGAATCTCCACAAAAGCAATTGCTGAATTCAGACATAGCCTTACCTGCGTCGAAAAGAACACGCGGAAAGCCAAGCCGTTGAGAAAGTCACGCGACGAAAGTAGTCCTCCAACAGGGCGAAGGGTAAAGCCCGTGCATTCCTTGAGAAAGTTCGAGATATCTTGCTGCTGCGGGATGTTGTCCTCCGAGTATCCGCAGTTGGACTCAAGGAGCGGGATGATGTAGTTAAACTCATCGCACGCGTACTGCTTCCAGTAGGACTTCATGCGCTTGTAGACGGCTCCCCACGTATCAATCTGCGCTCAAACGACAAATGCACCATCAGCAACGTTGAGATATTTGCATTCGAGGAAATGATCACAAACCTCGTTCTGCGTGTACTTGATCCGCGGGATCTCCTCGCCTTGGCGGTACTTTTGCGCGAGCTCCGCGAAGGTGTCACGACGCGCACGGTACGTCTTGTCCTGTAAATGGCCAGCAATGTCTCTCGATTAGCACGATACACTTGAACCATGCACGCAAGGCAACGCGTACGTTGAATCCCGGGTGGTCCGACTCGAGATCCGTGCCAGCGTCCAGCACCTGCGAGACCGAGCGGTCAAGCTCGTTGATCTTGCGCGGGAACCACGGAACTGCATCATACCGGTTAGATCGCATATTCACCTGCTCAAGCAGCTCCAGCAGACACACCCTTCTTGTCGTGGAGCACGATGAGCTCAAGGCAGCTCTCCTCGAGGTCCTCCATGAGTGCGTCGACGGCCTTGTCGCCGCGCTTGCCCTCGAAGTCAATGTAGAAGCGGTAGTTCTGGTTGTGGCCCTTAGCGGGGCGGCTCTCGATGCGCGTCATGTTCACGTCGTGCTTCCAGAAGAACTTGAGCGTCTCCTGGAGCGAGCCGGGCCCGTCCTCGACCTCCATGAGGATGCTCGTCTTGTTGTCCTCATTCTCGCTCGTGACATACTGGCGCACAGCGACTCCCGACCGCAGCGCCTGTTGGCCAACAAAGATCTCACACCGCGTCAAATGGCTGCACCATGAGACAGACGGCGCGATTAAAGCCGCTGCTGGCGAAACGAGGCCGCACCTGCAGGCTCGGGGGGATGCGCACGGCCGAGCGGTTGGCGACGCGGAGCGCAGAGCGTAGCAGCATCGGCGAGTGCGGCGAGGGAAATGCGAAGCGGCAAGTGGCGGCCAGCGGTGCGATCGGAAAGTGCGGCCGCGATGAGCTGGCGCGGAAAGCAGGCAACCGAGCGTGGCGCGTCCGTAATAACAGCTACCATAAACTATAATGATAAATGTAAAAATGTATTTACACAGGTCATTGATGTATTATGATATATTATGAACTGATGAAAACAGCATCGTATTAGGATGTTGTATCGTATTATACAGGATTCAAATGAGCGGTATTGAAGCTGCGGTGGTCGTGGTTGACGCGAATAGTGGACCCCTCTCATCAAATTGATTGGTCCACTCCACACTGCGCTGTCAAAGGTGGTCATCTTTGTAGTTTTCGGTAAGAGGGTTGGCGTGGCGTATGTTGGCGTGGGCCACACGAACGCCTCCCCGTCGTATCCATTGCCAAGGGGAGAAGCGAGAAAGCGCGAAAGGGACGACGGGATCTCCATGAAGCTCACGGTCAAGACGCTGCAGGGCGTGGCCTTCCCGATCGAGGCCGAGCTCGAGGACACGGTGCGTGTGAAGCGCTAGTCGCGCGCTTTCCGCTGGTGTCTTTGCGGTCCGCAAGGGCCACGTGGGGCCGCGGAAAGGGGCGGAAAGAAAGATTCGTTCTCCCGCGAGGGTCGGGGCGTGTGCTCACGTGCTGGCTTGGATATATGCACAGGTGCTGGCGACCAAGCAGAAGATCGAGGCGGAGAAGGGGTTTGCGGCCGCCCAGCAGAAGCTCATCCACGCGGGAAAGGTGCTCAAGGATGAAAGCAAGCTCGAGGAGTACGGCGTCAAGGAGAACGACTTCCTCGTCGTCATGGTGACCAAGGTGCGCCTCGGTCGTCGATCCTTCCGGATGGTAGTACAGAACTGACGATGTGTTGCCTGCTATAGCCCAAGGCTGCGCGTGCGACGCCTGCGGCGGCGGCTCCTTCGACGGCGGCGGCGGCCGCCCCTGCCGCCACTCCGGCGGCTGCGGCGCCTGCTGCGGCTGCCCCCGCGCCGAGCACTTCCTCGGCCTCGAGCAGCAGCACGGCCACGTCAGCTGCTGTCTCGACGCCCTCGGCGGCCCCTGCCACGGCCTCCACTTCCGCTGCTCCTGCGACTGCTGCCGCTGCGGTGAGGCTTCTAGAACATTCAATAGTGCTGCCATATCAACGAGTGCTGATGAGGAAACCTTGCTGTCCAACAGAACGACCAGTCGAGCGAGACGGTTCGCCAGCTTTGTGACATGGGATTCCCCGAGGACCAGGTCCGCAGCGCGCTGCGCGCTGCCTTCAACAACCCGGAGCGCGCAGTCGAGTACCTGATGAATGGTATCCCCGAGGGGCTTAACGCGTCCGCAGCCGACAGCTGCTCCTAGTGCTGCTGGGGGAAGTGCTGGCTCGGATGCCAACGCGCTGGATGCGCTTCGCAACCATCCGCAGTTTGACTCGCTTCGCCAGCTTATCCAGTCGAACCCGGCCGCGCTTCCTGCGGTTCTCCAGCAGATTGGCGGACAGAGCCCTGAGCTCCTGCGTCTCATCCACCAGAACCAGGACCAGTTTGTGCAGATGCTGAATGAGCCTGTTGGAACGCGCTCGGCTGGATCAGCGCCGTCACCTGGTGCTGGTGCTGGCGCGGGTGCTTCCCCTTTCGACATGGGTCTCGGTGCCGGTGGAATGCCGACGCCTCAGCAGATTCAGCAGCTCGTGGAATCTTTGACGCCCGAACAGCAGGCACAAATGGCTGCGCAAATGGGCATGACCCCTGAGCAGTTGCGGGGACTGTCCCAAATGCTGAGCAACCTCCCACCCGGCGCAATGGAGCAGATGATGGCCTCAATGGGTGGTGCTCAAGGTGACTTCGGTGGCATGGGTGGTGCGGGTCAGCAAGCGCATCGTATCGAGCTGACGGCTGACGAGGCCGCGGCTGTTGACCGCCTTTGCGATCTCGGTTTCGACCGCACGGAGGTCATTCAGGCGTACCTTGCGTGTGACAAGAACGAGGCGCTTGCTGCCAACTTCCTTATGGATAGCGCAGAGAACTTTGGCGGCGGCGCGGGTGGCGACGACGACATTTACGGCTAAGGTTCCCACTACGTAGCATGATATGCGAGGCTAAGTGGCGAAAAACAAGTATCCAGTCGCTCGTTTTGTTGGTGCTTTCGTTTATCGTCTCGCTTGTACTCGGATTGCCTGGTTGTTTCCAATCGACGAATAGTATACTAGTCCGTGGACTCTGAAGGAGGTGTGCGTTCGCCAGCGCCAGCTTCGTGTTATTGAAGTCAGAACGGCTATATCGAGATGGGAACTCGCAATCACGCTTGGCGCAGAGAAAACCGTATAAATAGCAGGTGCGCGACGCGCATTTGTGCGTTGTGGTCCCATTTCGGGAATCGCTTCTGTCATCCGCGAGCGTCACGCAGGGTCCCAATCAGTCTGACGCCAAGACATCAGCAGAAGGGGTGCTCTGAGAACGATGGGGGAAGAAGTTGAGAAGCACATCCTGCGCAAGTACGAACTGCTGCAAAAGCTCGGTAAAGGCGTAAGTGGACTAGTTGCTCGTGCAGGTGCACCACGCTCAAGGAAATCCCGACTCATCCACAGTGTATTGATCTAGGCGTACGGGATCGTTTGGAAAGCAATCGACAAAAACACCCGCCAGGTCGTGGCACTCAAGAAATGCTTTGATGCATTCCGCAACGCTACGGACGCGCAGCGCACATTTCGTGAGGTCATGTATCTACAGGAGCTCAACGGGCATGCCAACATTATTCGCCTCTTGAACGTCGTCAAGGCGGACAATGATCGTGATATTTATCTCGTCTTCGACTTTATGGGTACGCATCGTATGAACCAAGTGGTGGTTTACAGCGCAGACTAATTTTTTGTTGCCAAAATGTCCCTCAGAGACCGATTTGCACGCCGTGATCCGCGCCAACATTCTGGAAGAGATCCACAAGAAGTATATTATATACCAGCTACTCAAGTCACTCAAGTATATGCACTCTGCTGAGCTTCTTCATCGCGATATCAAGCCGAGCAATTTACTACTGAACGCGGACTGCCATACCAAGCTTTGCGATTTTGGTCTTTGTCGCTCCGTCGCAGAAGTTACTGGGCCAAGTCCTGTCTTGACAGACTATGTAGCAACGCGCTGGTATCGAGCTCCAGAGATATTGCTTGGCTCAACTCGCTATACGAAAGCTGTGGATATGTGGGCTGTCGGGTGCATCGTCGCGGAGATGGCTACTGGTCGGCCAGCATTTCCTGGTACGTCGACTATGAACCAGTTGGAACGTATTCTAGATGTGACAGGGCCTCCATCTCGCGACGATATCGAGAGTATCAATTCCCCTTTCGCTGCAACTATGATTGAAAGCCTCCCATGCCCAAAGCGAAGCCTCTCGAAGAGTTGTTCCCGAAAGCCTCTCCAGAGGCGATGGACCTCATCAAGCAGTGTTTCTGGGTACGTTGTTCTTTTATTCATTTGGATCGATGGAGTAGAATCTCATCATATTGTCGCCACAGTTTGACCCGAGTAAGCGTATTTCCTGCGCTGATGCGCTCAAACACCCGTACGTGGCGCAATTCCACAATGAAAAGGACGAGCCAAGTGCACCAGCGCCGCTGCAGATCGTCGTGGACGACAACACCAAGTACTCAGCCGCCGACTATCGTGACCGGCTATATCGCGAGATTATCAAGAAGAAGAAGGAGGTGCGTCGAAAGATGAACGGCGAACAGGACGCTGTCGCGTAGTTAGCAGACCGACAACAACTACAGTAGTGGTAGCAAACATCCTCATACACCATATTGAAAAAAAAAAACAAACACACAAAAAGTCGTGATAGCATTTTCATCAAGTTCACCTCACCATCTTGTCCTTCAAGATCCATGAACTTGGCACGACGAGTTGAACGCGCTCCATCAAGAAACAAGCAAAAAAAAAAGTTGGGCATTCCCTCCGGATTGTGTCGTCCACTTCATCTCGAATTTCCCCCTTTCTTTTCGTCCAGTCCCGCGCTTCCAATTGAAATCATTTCAGCCAATGAAAGCCGGGGGTTATCCAGAGAAATCCCGCGAAACACACTTGAGGAAAGGACGACACGACGGACGGACCGACGGGGCGGTCGGGCATGGGCGACGCGCTCAAGCTGACGCTCAAGCTGCCGCCGGGCGCGCTGGCGGCGCAGCTGCTGCAGGACGACGAGCGCGCGCAGGCGCAGGCGCAGCCGCTGGACGAGTCGGCGCTGCTGCTGGGCGCGCGCGGCGGCGCGGCCGTCAAGGAGCTGCTGACCACGGCGCCGAACATCGAGGAGGCGATTCGCGACTTCCAGGCGGCGCACGGCGTGGCGGCGGCGCACGCGCAGATCGTGGCGCGCAAGCGCAGGAAGCAGGAGGCGGCGGGCGCGCGCTCGCTGGCGCCGCCCGTGCAGCTGCTGGACCTGCTGGCCGTGCGCCGCTCGGCGGTGTACTCGGCGCTGCTGGACAAGCTGCTGCACGAGATGCTGCTGCGCGTGAAGGAGCTGCCGCAGAGCGAGCTGCAGCGCGCGCTAGAGGCCACCTTCCCCTACATTGAGTTCCGAGAGCTGCGCGCCGTGCCCATTGCTATCCTCTCGCGCCAGGACGACACGCCAGAGGCGTACCTGCGCGAGCTCACGGAGAACCGCCGCATCCTGGCCGAGCTGCCCATCCACGTGCGACGCAAGATCCTACAGGTTGACAGGCAGGAGCTGCAGCTCTTCGTCGATGAGTGCACGAGGGAGTACGTGCAGGACCAGGTCGCGTGGTACACGGAGCACCCGTCGCGAACGAGCGCAGGGCAGCTGCGGAGGAAGGGCAGCGCATCGCTGCTTCGCAAGCGCAGCGCTGGAGACTTGAATGCCGACAACTTGTGGAACGTTTCGAGCCACGTGCCGACGTCGGTGGGGACGCCAACGTCTTCTTCATCGGCAACAGGCTGGCGACCGCCGTCCCTCGTACTCCCCAGATGACCGCCGACACAATAGCCCCGCGCTCGTTAAGCTAGCAGAAATGCTGGGCGACTCGGAGGAGCTGTACCGCTCAACGCTTGAAGTCTGGAAGGAGTACATTGTTGCTGGGAACATCCCAGGCGGAGACGGCCCATCGCACAATAAGGAGTACGTCGACTATGTGCCGTTTCTCGGTGCCATGCGCGCTGACCTTGCAAACCTCCAGCGCGATAAGACGACCCCGCTGTTACGCACTGATCCCCTGCACAAGTTTATTTGGTTTTTGGACCGTGCGCTGAAGAGCCAAACACTAGAGCTCGCACAGCTGCACGAGTTGCTTGGGTTTGTGGGAAAGCTCCGGGTGGGCGATCTCCCGCCGAACAAAAAGTTCAAGAAGACGACAGCCAACGGGGCTGACATGCAGGAGGAAGAAGAGAACTTTGAGGTCGTGCTTGGCCCTCCGCCGGTGGACGAGCTGCTGGCAGTTCTTGACAAGATTGCGAAATCGGATGTCCGACAAATTTTTGCTGAGCCCGTGCCCGACGACGTTCCCAAGTACCGCGAGATTATCACGGAGCCCATGGATCTATCAACGATGCGCAAGAAGGCGAAGAAGGGCAAGTACAAGACGCTCGAGATGTTTACTGAAGACTTCAACCTGATGATTCGGAATTGCCTCACCTTCAACCCTGACACGACCGTTTTCTACAAGGAAGGCAAGCGCATTGGAAAGCGCGGCAACGAGCTGATCGAGAAGAGTGCAGTTGCTTTGCGTGGTGAGCCTCAGCGTATTCGTGCGAAGAAGCGTCGAAAGAGTGGTCCTGGTGAGGCGGTTGCGATGCTGACGAGCTCTGGCGTGACGTCGTTGAAGGACTATGGAGATGTCGATCAATCTGGGATGATTCCCGAAGGCATGTGTGATGAGATGCTTGCGGATGTAGCGATGATACTGTCCGACCCGTACGTGAAGCACCTGCTCTGCGATGCGCTGATGCGAAAACTAGTGATTTGCTGGCAAAAGAAGGAGCTACCAACAGACAACTTGACTTGCCGAGCACTCGTCCAGCTTCTCCAGATTGGCAACCCGTCTAGTGTTCGCCGTATGATTCGGAAAAATGATTACGTGCTCCGTGCGTCACAAGTTGTTACTATGCGTGTGGCGCTGCCGTTGCTGCTGCGCTCGATGATGTCTTTCCACGTTGTGAATGGCTTTTCCGGTGTTCCTGAAGAATCATTGGCGTCGCAGGAAGATATCCTGAATCCAGTGCTATGGGAGAACGTACTTCGAGCTAGTTCGGCTATCCGGTCCCTTACAAAGACGTTTGCGGTCCAATGCCTTGTTGACCATCAAGTTGAGGTGAGTGCCAAGCTGCTTCAGTTCCTGCTTGCGGCCGATGTGTCACTATTGCGCGATCGTGTTCTTCTCCACGCCGTTGGAGAAGTTGTGATTGAACAACTTAAGACACAGATCGCGACAATCGGCGACACTAAGAGTACAACCAACGGAAACACCGTAGAGGCTCACGAAAGCGGCGAAATTATCGCTGAGCTTCGTGATAGGGTGGAGGATATCTCTGTATTCAGGCTTCTCGTGATTGACTTCTTCGTTGAAACCCTTGCTCTTCGAGTCGAGAAATGAAGGACACGAGTGGGTTTGTCGTTGAAATCATAGAGTCGCCTTCTGACGGCGTCAACGAACAATCGCCGCAAACGGTTGAAAGGGTGGTCGCTGGCTTTCCTGTTCCAGCATTCTACGAGAAGACAGCGATGATTTTGGCTGCGGTGACTGAATTGGTAGAGAAGTCGATTCCAGCAAGATCGAGTCGGTCATGGCACCCTTACGCGCGAAGGGTACTAAGTGATCTGCGTGCGTTCTCCTCTTTTGAAGACTTTAAGTCGCTGTGGGACAGCGAGATCTTCGCGGCGTGCAAGAAATACTTTGACGCGATATTAGTCAAATGTCCAAGTGTTCGCAGTGAGCTGTTCCGGCCTGACGAGAAGGTGGTGTCAACTGCAAACGGATCGCACGCCAACGGTTTTAAGTCAGAGAAGAACGCCGAGGAAGTTGCCGCTAATACAGAAGAAACGAGAGCAGAATCTGCAGTGACTGCGTCGGCAGTTGCTGAAGATGAACCGATGAAGGAAGAGGCTAGTCAGGTTGCCAAGCAAGAATCGGAAGTGGAGAACCAGCCGGACGCGACTTCTGAGTTTCCGGGCACAACCGTAGAGGGTGAAGAGGTCCAGCCGGCGACCGAGTTGGTCAACGCGGCAATGGAGGATGTACAAACTGAGGAGGATAAGGCACAGGAGGCTGTGGTATCAAAAGAGAAGCCGACAGAATCGGCCGAGCCGGAGCAGGATCAACCCGAAAAGCAAGATACAGAGATCACTGCACCAACAGAAAGCCAAGAAGAAGTAGGGCACTAGGATGTGACAGTCAGAGGTCAATGAGAGAGCTTGTTAATGCTATTGTTTGCACTCTTCCCCACTCTTGATCAGATCGAAAACGCAGGCATGCCATTCTGCACCCCTCGGCCCCTCACTCGAGCGCCATGCATCCCGAGCGCAGCACGCAGGCCTCGTGTGCCTGACAGCACATGGCTTGGCCCGGCACAAACTCACACGGACGGACTTCTTCTGCGCCGCAGATGCGTGCGGCGGCCTCCCAGTCACCCGCTGTCGGCAGATGCATTACCTTCCGGTCGGGCAGACGTCCAGGGACGCCGCTGAGGCGGAACACACCCGTGGCAAGCAGCTCGGCTTCTTCCTTGGGCTTGTTGGCCTCCACGAGCGGGTCGACAACCTTGAACCAGTCCGCGAAGCTCCAGTCCGAGTCCGCGTCGAATGGGACGCCGTTGAGTCGGTAAAGAGGCGTCCCCGAGGCTCCGCGTGTGCACGCGTACTTCCACGAGACGCGCGTGAGCTGGTCGGCCTCTGTTCCGCCGTAGCCCGTCATGCCCTTGGCCCACTGCTCGTCCGTCAGCTTGGGGAACGTGTGCTGCGCCAGCACGCGCAGCTGGTCGGCGACCTGCAGCGGCGTGCTGTCCTTGGTGGCCTTGTTCCAGAACAGCTCCTGGTTGGCATACATGGTCTCGAGCCAGTCGCCGAAGGCGTCATCTCCCAGGGCAGACGTGATGGTGAACGCCGCCTCGGCCGCCGCGAACGCGTGCTGGTGGTACGGCAGCGGGAACAGCACGAACGTTACGCGCAGCTCGTGCGGCCCGTAGTGCGCCGCCAGCTTCTTGAGCGCCGGGTACGCCGCCTTGCTGTCCGGACAGAGCTGCAGCGGCGCCATTAGATCATTAGCGTCGACCTTCCTCCATGAAAAAAAAAACGCACCAGGTCGATGTAGGACTCGATCTGCACGCCCGCGTCGGCGGCTCCGTGGCCGAGCGTGAAGCCCGGCGGCTTCCCTGGGATCGGCAGCTGCGCGGCGACGCCCGCGGCCATCAGGCAGCTCATAAGCGCCCATCGCAGCGCCATCTTCTCTCCTTGTCCGAAAGATCGCAATGAACCGCTCCGAAGGAGGTTGACGGGCATTCCTGCGCTCCGCATTGGTCAAAAATGGGAAATGAGAAGTGTTGATTGGTGGATATTCGTGCCCAATGCAAGCTGCGGCTGGTGCCGACGCACGTCACGCCGAGCCAATGCCGGCGCTCGATGGCTGCCGGTTGGCCTGCACGAGCGGATCCAGCGCGCGGAACCAGTCCTGGAAGTCCCACGACGAGTCGGCGAGGCCGTAAGGCACGCCGTTGAGCACGTACGAGGGCGTGCCGGCCTCTCCACGCGCTGCAGAGTAGTCCCAGGCCGCTCGGGCTTGAAAGTCGGCGTCCGTGCCGCCGTAGCCGGGCATGAGCGCGTCCCAGCCGTCCGTCGGTAGAGCAGGGAAGGAGCCGAGCGCTAGTTCGTGCAGCTCACCCACGACCTCGACGGCTGTGCGGTTGCGCGTCGCCTTGTTCCAGAACCTGAGTGATAGGATAGTTGTGAGCCTTGAAAGGTTCATTGCACGTGGTCGATGCACACATCGCACCGCTCCTGGTGGGCGTAGACGGTCTCGACCCACTGCGTGAACTTGTCGTCGCCTAGAAGCGAAGTGATGGCGAACGCGGCCTCGGCCACCGCGAACGCGTGCTGGTGATATGGCAGCGGGAACAAAACCAGCACCACGCGAAGATCTTGAGGGTCGTAGTAGCCCGCGACCTGCTTCAGCCCAGAGTACGCCGCCTTGCTGAACGGGCAGAGCTGTCGTCGTCGTCAGCAGAGACCCACAGAAGCCAAATTTCAGCACCGAAGCGTTCGTACCAGGTCCACGTACGCTCAAGCTGCACGCCGGCGGAGGCCGCACCATGGCCGAGAGTGAAGCCTGGAGGACGCTGTGGGATGCGAACGTAGCCACACACTGGAGCCAAGAGGCCCAGCAGGGTCGCGAAAGAGGCGAAAGCACCCCGGACACCACGCATGAGCTCTGGACTTGGCAGATGGGAGAATGACGTCGACAGAGCAAAGATCCAAGTGATGAGCAACGATGATTGGCTGCAATTCTTTTTACAAGCTCTATTTTCGCCAATCGTACCTCGTTGCACTTCAAGTTGCATCTGATTACATGGTTGTGCGCATTACAGGTCGATCTCGGTGCCCACTGGTGAGGCAGCAGCTTCCAGATCGATCTCCGACAGTCGTTGCCGCTCCTCGTCTTCGTCGACTTCATCCTCTGGCTGTTGCTTTGTCACGGAGAACTCGTCGATCTCCCCGAGTGGCGACGGCATCGGGCCCTTCTTCGTCCGACTCCTGTGTCACCATGGCGTGACGGCCTGCAGCGCGACTGTGGCGTCCGCGCATGCAGAAAACAGTGACCGTAACTCCGAGATGGTGCTGACAGCAGCAATAACCACGCCAGCCCAGACCACCGAAAGAGCAACATCCGGCGATGCTGCTTCAGTGGTTGAGAGTGATGTCGAAGAGACTGCTGAATTGATGTCCAGCGGATTCGCAGTCGTAGAGGATGCATCCTTCGCCAAGCAATGTGCCGCCTCCAATTCGGTGGCGTTCGTCTTGTAGTTCTCAACGCTCTGTTCCTTGTCGTTGAATTCCAACCCTTCGATGAAACGCTTCGCCATGTCCGCTGCAGCCTCGGGAGCGTCCATGGGCACCATGTGACCAGCTCCAGTTACAACGAGGTAAGTGAGGTTTCCACCCTGCTGTGCAAAGCCCGCGGGGGTCTTTAGCCCTTCGACCGTCCACGTGTACTTGTCAGCGGACTGGTACGCATCCGAGCCGTTCCAGTCGAGCCGAAGCAGCAGCTTTTCAGTGTTGAAGTGGTTGCACATCATATCCCACTGACCATTGTAGAACAGCACGCGCAAACCACTGCGAAGAAGCCGCTGCACTTTTTCGAGCGTGCTCACACCATCAAACTGTGCGAGCGCTCGATACACTTCGTTGCTGCAGATATCGAAGCGGAATCCGCGCGCCGTATTGGCATGAAGAGCTTGTCGCACTCCCGCTTGGTTCAGGTATGATACGATGTCGCTCTGGCCGGCTGGGTACGAGCCGATGCTGTGCACGTACTGCCGCACGTCGTAGTAGTTGAGGGTCTTACCGCCCTTGCCCGACTTGATGCTGCCCATGATGGCGTCCAAGTTGCTCAGACAAGTAGTCGAGTAAAAGTTGCCAGCGTCCAGGTTGTTTGTGCAATCGGCGAACGAAGTCTTGAGGGAGCGAACCTGGCCAAACGTGAGCAATCCGAGCCCGTGCGCAAAGTCACTGTAGTCGTACTGGATGCGCGGGTGGACCCAACCATTGCCAATCGCCACACCTTCGAGCTGGATGTGGATATCGCCACTGCTGCCAGCCCCAACCGTATCTTGGCTGTTTTGATCGAGGATATAGCTGGAGAAGTTGGGGATGTACCGGCCAGCGTGGGACTCGCCAAAGATGAACAGTCGGCGCGATCGCTTGTTGGCTCCCTTGCCCTCAATGTACTCGCTGTGCTTTTGCAGGAACTTTTGCAGGAACTGGTAAAAGTCGCTCGCGACCGGTCTCCTCGTCCGTGCGGAAGTCGTTTCCGCGCGTGTACGACATGCCCGTGCCCACCGGTTGATCCAAGAAGAGCAAGGTTGGCCGAGTGATGCCAGCCAAACTCGTTGGCCCCCACGGAGTTGTCGTCCACGAGCTTAAAAGGCGAGATCCCTCTGTATCAGCACCGCCTTTGTCAGTGGACCCCGAACACGACACAGCCCAACACTGTACGCGCCACGTACAGGAAGAGACCCTGCATACTAGAGCACCCTGGGCCGCCATTCAGCCTGTCGTCATCGCATTGTCACGATCTGCATCCGCGCGCGACTAGCACACTCCGCACAGCTTACCAGATAATCAGCGGGGCCGTGTCGGGGTCTTTCGCCGCGGGAAAGTGCCAATAGAAGAGCTGGTTCTTGCCTCCATCGTCCAGCGCGATGCGCCCCGCGTGGTGCTCGACCTTGGCGGTCGGGTCGAGCCCCGGCAGCTCGAGCACTTGGTCGTCTTCGTCGTCTTCCTGCAAGCGTCGCTCGTCCGCCAGCAGCTCCCGCTCGTCCACCAGCAGCTCCCGCTCGTCCACCAGCAGCTCCGACGGGTGCAGACGCTGGCCGCGCGCCTGGCGCCCAAGCGCAGCGACCGCCAGCAGCAGCAGCGAGCCGACCGCGCGCATTCGACTCCGGACTAATTAAAATGGAGAGCTCTTCCGATAAGAAAAAAACGGCGGTGCTGCGACTATCGCCACGTCATGACTTCCAGGTAGGTGCAGTTAGTGTGGCAGGTATACGCCAGCGTTAACGTACTATACGTCATGGCGGGTTGACGGAGACTTGAACTTTGGCTGCGGACCGAGATGGAGCGGCATCGAGGCGTCGCGGGGCTCGCTCGGCACGCGCTGGTGGGCGCGGCGGCGTCTACGGGAGGGCTGGCGCTGCTGCAGACGCTGCTGGCGAGGCGCGTGCGGGCTCCGAGCTCGCTGGCGGTGGCTCTCGGCGGTTTTGTGGGTGCGTATAGTCCCCAGGAGACGACTCCGCGCGGCAGGAGGACACGAGATCTGACGCTGTGCGGTGGGTTTCAAGGCACGTTCCGCTTGCTCGAGGCGCTCGGGCGCTCGCACGCTCCAGGTGTGACGGCGTCGCATGCGGCGGCGGTGGGCGGCGCCGTCGCGTTGTACTTGCTGGACGGCGATCGGCGAGCGGTCGTACTGTCCTTTGCGACCGTCGAGGCCGCGGTGGAGCTGGCGAGAGAGCTTGCACCACAGCTCGCCGACTTGCCTGGCATCGGTACTAGAACTGGATGGGGGTATTTTGCTTCTAGTGAAGGGCGCATCTGACCTGTGGACTACTGTGTGTCAGAGCTGACGCTAGGGTCCCTGGCCGTGGGACCGCTCATCCACTGGTGGATCTACCGCCCAGACCTCATCGACAGGTCGCAGCTCGCGACGCTCGACCAGATGTGCGCGCTGTCGGCGCCTGTTCTTAAGCGCATGCGTGACGAAATCCCGTCGGGCGTGCTCGAATCGCGCTGCGATGTGTTCCACCGCGGAGAGAGCTGCTCGGCGTTCCATACACGCTTCTTTTCGTCAAGCATGCGCTCGGCCTTCAAGATGTACGTCCCCATCTACCTGTTCTCGGTCATCGCACCCAAGTACAAGCGGTGGCTGCATGGGCCCCGACCACCGATCCCGCCGCTCGTCCTCCAGTACCTGCGCACATGCGCGTGTCTGACACTGCTATACCAAGTACCCTTGGGCTTCTCGTGCGTGTCGCCTATCAAGCATCACCGCACAACTGTCGCGGTTGCTGGTGCACTCACAACCATCGCGATTGCGGCTGAGCACCGGAGCCGCCGAGCTAGCGTCATGAAGGCCATCGGCGCGTACACGACGTGTGCGGCTGGTGGCCGGCTGCGTGAAGTACTTGGGATGTCCGCTTCGACCTCAACGGCCGTGCAGTTCATCTTGTTCTCGTACGCAATGTCGGTGATGTTCCGATCTCCGCCAGACTTGACCAAGTCACGCGTCATGCGGTGGCTGTACGGATACGGTGGCACCGAGCAGAAGCAGCAGAGCGGCACCAAGGAAGCATCAACGTCAGCTGCAGCGGGGATTGCGGCTGATCCGATCAGTGGTGACGCGCAATAGGAACTGCCGTGACGATTGCGAGCAGCCGTAGAGGAGCACCCATCAGCTAGTGGGATGCAGGAATCTCGTGCTGTGTCTCGGTGGTTGCGATTGGCGAGCGACACGGTAGAGTCGTGATGCATTGCAAATCGCACGCGCGTCGGACCGCTCGGAGCAGAAAGTTCTTTAGCGTGATGTGGTGCTTTGTATCGGTAAGCAATCGGCATTATCGTAGGCTCGGCTATCATGATCACAGCATCGGAGCAGACGCCATAGAGTTTTTGAGCACTCCGACGCTGCACCAGCACGGCATGACCACCCCGCGTCGCGCGCCGACCGCATGAAGATTGCATAAATCGATAGTACCATATTTACTGGCCGTATGTATTCTCAAGATATCGAAAATAGTTAATTTGTATGGATATCTCTAGGAGACTTGCTGTGACTTCATCTTCAATATCACCGATAACAGGTCGTACCACTGCCGGTTGTCGACGTCACGGCGCGGCTCACAGAGATGCCAGTCAGACATGGCGAATCGACGACGCGTAGAGGCTTAATAATTTCTCAAAGGGCGTCGCGATGCGCGCAGCCACCCTTGGTCCGGCCTCTTCCGCGCTCACGTCTGGGCTCCGTGCGCCTGTTGTCAGCGCAGTGATGAGGACTTGCTGGACCAACTTTGCTGCTATCAGTTGGGTTTGGGAGCATTACGCTGCAGCTCGAGGATCGCTCGAACGGCCTCGTTGAACGAGGCACAAACGCTGAGGCACGAAAGCCGAGGTTCAAGCTGGGAGAGTTTACGCGTGGCCAGATGGAAGGCAAAGGCGTGTGCACACGTCTTTGGCAGAAGTCGCACCCAGTGCGTGAGTCCTGCGGCTGCGCCTTTAGCCTTGAATCGTGTAGGTGACTCAGCGACAGGCCAGCTCATTCCGCCCGCCCGCCGCGCACGCATCCGTTCGGACAGCGACCAAACCAGCCTCCTGCCACATCAGATCGCACGGCGCGTTCTGACCTGCAGGCGAGCTCGGTGAGTCTCTGTCAACACTCGCGTCGGCGATTGTGACAATCCAGACGCCGTCGAAAAGCCATTTTTTTTTTCGTATCCATGTTACTCGCTGCCTGCTTGTCACGTTGGAGAACGCCTCGCCATCCATCAGGAGCTCGCAGCGGCGTCTGCTGGAGCCCGTCGGTGGCATCTGCAGAGAGGCTGGTGGGTGCTCGCCATTACTCCCAGCATGAGTATATCATAACACCGTCGCTCCGATGACGGCACTCGCACCTGATGCGGTGCTAGCACAATGCTACTTGCATCAATTTTCCAAGGTTATGCAGAATAAAAGGCGCCGTGCTGACTCTCGTTCTCTTGGTTAAAGTATGTGCCCCTTCCCTCCGAACGCCCCACTCGTCTGCCGCGCAAGAGACGGGCCGCCTTGACCTGCATAGAGCTCCGGGGGCGATGAGCATTGTTCGCCCGCCGCGCTGTGGACGGCGCCGGCCGCGCCGCCGTCCTCACTTTCGCCTTTGTCCGCCGCGCGGACGATCGCCGCGGCCGGCCGACCGCCGTCCACGCGTCCACGCGTCCACGCGTCCGCGTCCACAGCCGCATCCGCATCCGCGTCCACAGCCGCGTCCACAGCTTCGTCCGCGTCCACAGCATCGTCCGCAGCCCATGGACGAGCTCGCGTCCACGCTGCGCAAGGTGCCGGGCCGCGCGCCGTCCAAGCAGGAGCCGGCGACGTCCGCGAACCCCGCGGTGGACCTGTCGGCGTCCTCGAGCGGCCACAGCCGCGCACCGAGCAGCGCGCGCGCGGACTACGGCCACATGCTCTGGGGCGTCGACTACACGCGCTCGGGCACGCTCGACTACGTGCGGACGCATGCCAACCGCATGGTGCAGCGCGTGGACGCGGAGGACCCGCGCGTCCACTACGTGGCCCACAAGCACGTGCAGGACGTGCGCGTCTACCAGCGCGCCATGTCCGTGTCGGCGTCTGCGCTTGCCGACAGCTCGTCCACGCCAGGGTCCACAGGCTTCTCGCCCGGATCGTCGTTCTCGTCCTCGCAGTCGTCGCGCGTCCGAGCGCCGTCCATAAGTGTGGACGGCGCTGCGGACGAGGACGTTGCTGGACACTTTGAGTTCCGCGGCATGACGCGCGTACCGGGCACCGTCGAGACGGTCGTGGCCGCGCTGGCGCCCGAGCGCTCGCGGGACGCCTACTGGCTCGCGGCCAACACGCTCAAGCACCTGCGGTTCGCGACCATCACGCGTGCGGAGCGCGTGTCCGCGCCGTCCCCGCAGCGTCCAAACCAGCGGCCGCACAGTGGACAGCAGCCGCAAGCCTCGTCGTTCCCGAGGTGGTCGACCCAGTACCTCATGGCCAAGTTCATCAAGCACTCGCGCACCATGGACGTGGCGTTCGCCGAGTACGCGACCGTGGACCCACCGGCCACCAGCTCAAGCTCAAGACGCAGAGGTTTCGTCTACCGGCGGTCTGTGGACGACCGCGTGCTAGGGGATGCAGAGCTGCAGCGCAAGCTGGCGGCCGTGTCGGCGAGTGGATCCGATGCCAGCGTGGCTGCTCGAGCTCATGAGCGCGTGCACCGCTTTCTGCTGCGCGACTGGCTGCTGGACGTCCGCGAGGCGGACGAGCCCAACGTCTGCAAGGTCGTGCTCTCTGTCCGCGCCATCTTCCGGGCGGACGATGATATGCTGCGCCGCTCCATGCGGATCGAGTGCCGCGACTGGTGTACCAATTACCTCGTGGCGTTGAGGAAGATGCTGACAACGCAGTGGACCGACCTCGTGGCGGAGCGTGCAGCCGTAACTCGTGTTAGCAACCGCATGAGCTTGCGGTCGCTGCAGTCGGAACTTGCTCCCACGGCTGCCAAGATGTGTACTGTGTGCTCGGCGCCGTTCTCGCTGCTGAGAAAGCGCCACACGTGCCGGACTTGTGGATCAAGTGCGTGCGCCAAGTGCAGTGCTGTCAAGATGCCGACTGGTGCGTCTGTCAGCAATGCAGGGCTGCTGGGTAATGAAGACGCCGCCAACAGCAGACGCAAGCGAGAGTGCGTGCTCTGCGCGCAATTTGGCCCGCCAGTGTCACGTCGACGATCGACAGTTCGTGAGTCTGTGCGACGAGCCTTTGACGAGTCGATGGCATCGACAGTGACGTACTCGGTTTCGTCTCTGCAAATGGATGAGGAAGATGAAGAGGACAACGCAGACGACGTTGCTGCACCGGCGCTCTCTTCCCGTGGCGGCACTGTCCTGATCGGCCCAGCCACACTCACAAGATCTTCTAGCCGAGAGCACACGGAGGAAAGTGCGGGGCGTTCGTCTTCGACCTCTTCAGCGTCCTCGCCAGCTCCTTCGGTTTCTTCACGACTCAACAAATTCCGCACAGACTCAAACGACTCGACGTCGAGCGCCCGTAGTGCACCAGGCATTGTGCTCATCTCGGACATTGAGCAGCTCTCGCTCACTGGTAGCTTTCGGCGCATTCCTAGCGGCTCAGGGTCATCTTCTAACCTTGCTAGCAGTATGGGGCCTCGCGGCTCTGTTGCCCGTGCTAAGCGTCCAGACCGTGCAGTGTCCGAAGACAACGTGCTTGCATCGATTGCATATCCCCAGGCGCAGCACGAAGATGCTCGACGGCCATCGGCACATGCCGCGACAGCAATGGCGCCGTCCACAAGTATTACCAGCGACGAGGATGAGACGAGGAAGTGTACTCGGAGGATGATCTGGCCAACTTCACCCTCGAACTGGGCACCATGAGCCGTTTCGTAGAGTAGGAGGCAGCCTGGTCGTCGAAGGAGGCGACAAGAATATGAACTATTGAGTGCGTAATTGGGAGCCACGACATTGAAGCTTTTGTCATCTCACCTGAGACTACAAATAGTGCTCAACGCTAGTTTACTGGACACCCGCGAATCTATTTAATGCGCGTGCAACCGATCCCCACGATTAGATCGCGCATTGCCTGCAAACCACGCACATTGAGACCCAGCGCCGAGGCCACATGACGCTCCGGAGCATTCATAGCGTCTGCGGGGACAACAGAGCCCCACTATGCTGCGGGGCAACGCGTCAGGCGAGTCCACACCTCCCGCCCAACACCACCACTGCAATGCCCGATCAAGTTCTGTTGCAGCTGGACGAGCCACTTCATCCTCACGCCTTACGCCGCCTCTGCTGCCTCTGGCCACTTCGATTTCCCGACACCGACGATGAACGTCGATATCAACTTTACCAGGAGCATTCCCAGCTACGGGCTGCGTGGCGAGCAGGTTTCGCAGGTCTGGTACTTCTCACCGTCGCACAGACAGGCATGTGGACTCGGATGCAGTTCGTCTATGCCTCGAATTCTCCACGCTGGTCGCTGATGTACATGACGATTGCAATCACAATCATGCTGGCTGCAATTTGGGCTTCACTGTCTGTTCGCTGGCATCAACAAGCAGACCTGGATGGAAAGTTACAGCGCGTCATGGCGATTTTTGCAGTGTGGACGACTGGTATTACGGCCGCGTTCCCGAGCTTCGTGCACTCTCCACCAGCCATGGCCGACGTGACTGAGCTTTTGCTACTACTCCTAGTGGTTGTCAATGCGACGGCTACCTCGTGGGATTCGTCACTCAATGCATTTTGCGCTTCCGCAGGTGTTGCCTTACTTGTGGCTGCTTCCTGGACAGCGGCAGCGTCTCCTAGAATGCTCATTGCACGGGACTGGCATCCATTAGCACTCTTTGTAGTGTCGCTGGTAACTTCTGGTGCGGCCGTATACGATCGCGAGCAGCAGTCTCGTAAACGTTTCCTGCATTTGCGGCGACTGCTGGTCGAAAACCTCACTCTTAGCCGCAAGCCTGCATTCGAATCGTCCGGGTCTACGTCCATATCGCCGATACTGATGTCTCGGCGTCGAAGTAGCACTGGTAGCCCCATGGCTGCCCCATTTGGTGAAAGCAGAATGGAAAATGTACTCAGGACGCTTAGTGCTCTAAAGAAGCGTCTGGGTGAGAGCAGCGCCACTATTGAGATTGACTTTGTTATCGAGGCTCTCACCGGTGAACACGATTTGTTCCAGGCGAACCACTTAAGTCTTCCCGGAACACCTACAGCGATTAGTCCACGTAGTGGTCGCCGCAAATCGCTCGCTTATGCATCAACACCACACCTCGATGCGGTCGATGCCGCCGGATGGCTGTCACTGCTCCAGGCAGACCAGCGCCAAAGACGACGTGGTAGCTCTGAAAAAAACCATGGCAGTCCGAACGGTGGGCTTTCAAGGCAATCGACTTTTCCACCATCGTCTGCCAGTTTCTCCCCTCGCCGTCCAGACTCGGGTTTCCTTAAGTCAGTGTTGTCGCAAGTGGACCGCTTTTTCAAGGCTGACGACATTGCTGACGAATGGTCTGCATCCTCGCTGATCAAGCGAGCTGCTCGTGCGGAGAACCTTGACGTATTTGCTCTAGGATCAACCTCCGATCTCCCACTGTCAACTGTATTGCTCATCACGCTTGAGAGCCACAGCTTGTTCTTGCTTCTCCCGTTGCGAGTCGAGACTGTTGCTGCTTTTGCACGCGAGATCGAGCGTCGCTACCGATCGTCAAATCCGTATCACAATGCTTTGTAAGTTGCAGACTACAGCATTTTATGCCGAATTACATTGAATCTAATTGTTTATTGATCTGCAAACCAGGCATGCGGCATCCGTGGTATGGGACGTCAACTTCTTTCTTCGACGCCTCGAGCGACCAGTTCTATCAGCCTTACAGATCTTCTCCGCGCTTGTGGCAGCTGCAGTTCATGATGTGAATCACCCAGGAGTGACAAATGCCTTCCTCGTTGCTACTGGGGCACCGCTTGCCTATCCAGTACAGCGACGACTCGGTACTCGAACGGATGCATCTTGCTGAATGTTTCAGGCAAGTGCCAAAGACGGCTGCGATATATTCCAGGGTCTCTCGCGCGACCAACGCCGCCAATCTAGACAACTCCTTATTGCCATGGTACTAGCGACGGATCTGAGTGGGCATGTACAGCACGTGAACCGACTCAAAAGCAAAAGTTACGCACGACAGGACGAGCCTGCGCCTGCCGATCTCGTGCTGCAGTCGATCGTCATGATGGCTGACCTGGGGCACGCTTTCAAGCCATTTGATGCCCATAATACTTGGTCCCTTGCGAGTTACAGATGAGTTCTTTCGTCAAGGGGACACAGAACGTGAACGACAGCTGCCCGTGTCTCCACTGTGTGATCGTGAAAGGCAGCGTGCAGCGGGCAAGTTCGAGACTAGCCAAATCGGGTTCCTCGAAGTTGTTGTGCTTCCTCTATACCTTGCCGTGAACAGCGTCGTTCCACTCCGAGACTTTGATACAGTCTTAGATCAAATCCGTAGCAACGCAGACGAATGGAAGCGGCGTGCGAACGAGCAAGCAGCTAGTGGGTCTGCTATAGAGAGTGGTGAGAGATCTAGTAGTGACGAGGTTCGGGGTGCAGCGATCGTATGATCAAAGTATAGATTTGCACTGGGGTGTTCTCATCGATCGTGAAAGTTGCCTGCGATGTGAGTAGAGAGGTTGGCGAACATGCGAAATCGTTATCTGAAGTTGAGCAAATCATCCGAATCGTGAAATTGAGGGGTAGCCGATCACCTCTGCAGATAAAAACTCATTGTCTATCCTAACATCTATTGTCGTGCTGGATTGGTCTTCCTAGCACGTGCTGGTCCGGCGTAGTACCAGCGGACGGAGGGGAGACAGCTTGTGCGCCTTCTTACGGTTCGTCACGAGTAGAGCTGAGATCATCCCGTTTGCATGAACTGCTTCACTCGCTCCTTGCAGCACTCCTTGCTGTCCGTGAGATACTGAACCTAGCAAAGCTCCAAGAGGGAAGCAGCGAGCAGCAGTTTCACCCACAGACGCTCGCAGGTCACCCTGGAGGATACGGTCATAGTTGATACTAACCGTCACCAGGCAGCCGATGACGTCCTGCGCGTCCAGGACAGGCATCGAAGTTTTCAAGGCCTCACGGAAACCCGCTTTCACCTTGGATCCAACTTGCTGCGGGGTGATTGACATCATCCGTAGTCTCTCACCAAGACGAACTTCGGCGCCTAAGTGCAAAGTCTGGTCTCGGGTAGCCTCCTCCGGCTGGAGAATGTGGTGCCGCGATGCCTTGAGCTGCGTGCGGAAAAGGCGAGCCGCAGCCGATGCTTCCTTGCGCGGCTCACGAGCCAGCGGATAATACAGAGGCAGGTGTGTAAGCTCCAAGTTGTATCGCTCTGGGCGACTCGAGAACTCCGACAGCATCCCGTGGCACGCATCGTTCAGCGCCGAGAAAGCAGGCCTCAAATCCAGCGTTTGCAGTTCACGACCACTGGCTTGAGTTGCGACAAAAGACTTATCAGTCGGGTCGTAGCACGTGAACATAGTGTGCGTGATCTCAACACTTGGACTGCAGATGGCAAAGCACGCGCCAAGCGTTGTGACGCACCCCACGTTCCCGCCTTCCGAGCAGATCTGGGTCGCCACCGGTGTGCGAGCTGCTAGCCCACTCACAGTCGATGGAACTCTCTCTCCGGAGCGAAGGGAGGATGCATTGCTCGACCCCGAGTAGCTGCTGCCAGTACGAGACGAGCTGCCCCCGACAATCGAATACGTGCAATCAACGATCTCGTTCACGGCGCGCACAACCTTGCTCTTCCGTTCCTGCGTCAAGGCCCGTCGACATCGACATCCACACGAAGTCAGGCTGGTCTTCGGGTTCCATGCACAACATATCCATGCCGTCCATTAGGCATCGGCGCGCAGCTTCACGCGGGTTCTCCATCATGAAGTCGGCGTTGAGAACAGCAAACGAGCCTTCTGGATCGAAGATACCCCACAGGCCAATCACTGGTCCGTTGATCGGGATGCTTCCGCTGCCAATGCTTCCTGCAGTAGCTGAACTGCTTCCACGAGCGTAGTGACCAAAGTTGTTGTCAACGTAGCTTCCAGGGTGCCCAAAAACCCCAGCACTCGACGTGCCGCCCATAAATAATGTGTTGGGGGCTGCTCGAGCAAGCGCTTCATAAACTGCAGCTCCATCGTGGTGCTCCGAGTACGACACCATCATAAAGTGCGGCTCCTGGTCTCCCAGTGAGGTGACAAGTTCAGCAAAGGCCATAGCACTTGCTGTGAATGTCTCTGGGTCAAGAGAAACAGCACTAGCAACCTTCACATCGCACTCAACCATGTTTGCCATTCGAGGAACATTACTCGGTCCGTTTGAACCGAGCAGACTGTTCACCGTGGTCGTAGCTGCTGCGGCGGCATTGCTGAGTGCAGCACGCATCCGAGGTGTCGCTCCATGGGATTGCGAAAAGCGCGGTGGTGACGGAAAAGCTGGCGCGTCGCCAATTAGCTGGCTACGAGCTCGGAGCGAGCATGATGTGCACAACCGTGTCCGTCCATCCTTCTGTCCTGTCGACATATTTGATGCGGCCAGCATCGATGCTGCCAGGCCACCGGAGGGAGGAGAGGATGAGAGCGTGGTTGTGCCAGCACTGTTGGGGCCAACAGATACACCGGGGGCAAACTTCGTCTTTGAGTTCGACTGGAGCACCCATCGTCGACTGCACTGACCACACACCGCCTCACCACAAGCGCGGCAATGGTGCTGCTTCCGCACGAGTGTAAAGTATGAGTGGCACAGGGAGCATTTGTTCATTCGTGCGCGCTTCCACAGCTCTCGAGGAAGAATGTCAATAGGCTGAAAGAGAGTCTTGTATAGCAGCTCCCGTACGCCCAGGAGGCGTGCGGTGAAGTTGTGGATGATCTTTGCGCCAACACTACTAGGGAACTGCTGCTGGAAGTCAATGACCATCATGACTGTGATTTCATATGTGTTGTTCATCGCACTCTTGGATACGGTGCTGTTGGGGTTCGGATTCGGGTTTGTCGACTTGGATGGCGTCACCAAGCAGATCCCCTTGTTGATCACGGCGCGCTTGCATTTGGATACACTCTGTGGGATGACGACGTCCTCCTTGTTGAGTCGGCTTGCCAGCTCGTCTCCCTTGAACGACTCGACGGACCGCACGTAGCTAAAGCCTCGACTCTGTCCGTTCGGCATCTTCTCAATGTTGGCGTACTCGACAAAGAAAAAGTCGACGGGCTTGACAAACCGCCCCGCGAACCGACTCGCGTGCCACTTCACCTGTAGGTGCGGGAACTGGTTGTCCGCGTCGCTATTGACACTACTATTGGTGGCTCTCTTGGTCTCGTCGCTGGCATTGTTGCTTTCCTGCTCCTCCGCCGCGGTTTCGCCTGCGTGCGGGAGCTCCATGCGCTTAATAACCGACGCGTGCAGAAGCCCCGGGAAGACCTGCGACTCGATATCAAAGTAGCTGCGCGTGTCTGTGGGGGCGAGGTACTCCATAATGGCCGCGAGGTCGGCCCGCACCTCGCACGAGACGCGAAAGTACAGCTTGGACGCCTCTCCCTCCGACAGCGTGGCCGGCCTGTACACGTGCACGTCCTGCATGCGCTTGACGAGCCTCCACGGCACGGACCCGACGAGGCTCGCCATGTTGGCGGCCTCCTGCGCCTTGTCGTCGAGCTTGTGCGCAATCTCGGCCGCGTCCCTCCTGGCCGCGGCCGTGTTGTTCCTCGGCCTCCCGGGCGCCATCTCGTCCGCGTGCAGCCGTCCTTCTCGTCCAGCATGCCCCTCCAGGCGCTTTCCGCCAGCTGATTGTCGCCGCTGTCGCCCGCGTCGCTGTCGCCGTCGTCGAGCCCCGCGGCCGCCGCCTCCATGCCCGCCGTGCGGTAGCTGCTAAGAGTGAAGCTCATGTCGAACGAGCTCGCGCGCATGGGCTCCACCACGTCATAGCCACTGTCCACGTCTTCCAGCTTGAAGCGGTCCATGGCCGCCGGTCCCCGCAGCTCCAGCGGCCGATCGGCTCAATGGGGAAATGAAGCAAGGCGCCTTTCTCGCCAGCGGCAACCCGCAGGTATACGTATAGCGAGTCGGTCCAGGGTGGACCGGCTCTTTTCTGCGCCGGCGGAAGAGTCGGACCGCGAGCTTTTCGCTCGTTGCGAGAGGATTGTCAGCGGTTTTTCCAAAGTTTTTTTGTTTTTTGTTTGTTTTGTTTGTTGTTTTGCCCGTGCGCTTGTTGCAAGCCGCGGGCGGCGGAAGAAAGCAGGCAGACAGATCGTTGATCGGTAGTTGACGTACGGCGGAACGGCGCGGGCAACACGGTTGATTCAAGTTCTGGTGTAGCAAGGAGCATACCAGGCTCTGCTGGTAAAAAAAAATAGCGTCGCGTTGGAGTTGAGTTAGGCTGCCGGCAGGTAGTTGCACTCAAAGAGCCGGCCCTCGAGGCCTTCCTGCAGCATCAAGCCGTGATGTGGATTGCTCGCGACACCTCGCTCCCGCCGTGGATTTTCAATGTACGGATTGAGATTCACTATCCGACGCTTACGAGGACAAAACAAAGCGACGAGCAACCACGATCACCGACCGTGGATTGCCAGCCCGCCCTTGGCGACAAGGACGAGCGGAGCGGGCACCTGCTGCCCGCGTCTCTCGCAGTCGTCGACGGCCAAGGGGCGCTGCTGCAAGCGCTCGACGCGACGGTCGCCGTTCACTTGTCTCGAAAGAATCCGTCCACGGCGGGCGGGAGGCGCGACGTGACGACGAATTAAACTTCAACGCGGCGACAATGGAACGATTCGTGTATGAAAGTATACATGTCAACATCACGAGGGGACGACCGCACATTGTGCGTCAACACTTCAGCACGGCGATGTACTGTACCGTAGATGACGGGCAGCTCAGCAACGAGCCTTCAAGTGCACGCGCTCAGCCATAGGCCTGCAAAGCGCGACGCGAGTTGCATGGAGTTGTGCATTGATGCACAATCGAGTGCCGGCGGTTTGTGGTCTCTGGCTGCATAGATCTGCAGCTGGTACCTGTTTCGTCGATCGGAGAGGCGAGCGACACGCTTGACACGTCAGTCACGGGTGATATCGTATGTGTATGTGAGGTCCAGCAGGTGCTGTCACAGTGCCGGTAGTCGCATAGTACACGCCCACGTTCTCGTTGAGCCCCATCCTGGCTTCTCCCGCAGCAGTAGAGGCGAACGGAGCACGACTGGATTCGCCAGTCCAACGGCTTGGCTGTCCCGGATGTCGCGCACCGATCAACAAGAGCAGACCACATGTATTCCGATGTCATGTCTTGCGCCGGATGTTTGCAAAGTCGCCCCATCGATCTCGACGTCTCACCATTGGTGGCTTAGTGCGCGAGCCTGAGCTGTGAATACCAGTGGTGGATCACATTTGCTGAGCCTGTCGACGTCCACCCCCTCGCACGAGCATTGGACAGTGCGCGTGCTCGTGGTCAGAAGCGTCACGAGCTCGCAGCTCAGCCCCACAACCCCGCGCACAAGTGACAAACCGCATGGAACACTCTTCTCGCTCGTGAACACGCAGTTTATTTGCCTGGAAGATCTCTCCGCACCCAAGTGGACACCAGATGGAGCGAAGCTTACACTCCCACTGCTCGTGCTGGTCTTGATCAAGAGCTCGCAGGCCAGGCATCATGCATCCGTGAGCGCATTTGACGACTCGCATTCGACAGTGATCTTTGCGGTGGCTCGGCAGATCGGCATACGTCAGTGCGGATTCACCGCACAATGAGCAGCTGGTATGGCGCATCGGACACTCGCGCGCGTCATGGACACTTCGGCTTTCTTCCGGCATCTCCTTGCTACAGCGTAAACAATTCACGCTTCGTTTCCGGCACTCGTTAGCTTTGTGGCTTGCCATTGCGTCGAGTGGAACGCGACGGCTGCAGCCTAGTGAGCAAAGAGTCAGACGTTTTGCACAATCAAGTCGAAGATGCTCGTCGAGTGCCTCTCCAACGACACATCGCACACCACAACGAGATGGACAGTCCACTTCGCGGAGATCACACTCATCACACTCGTGGATAAGCTGAGACCGAGCAAGCACTACGTCACCACATCGCCACCGGCATGTAACGCGACGGAGTGGACAATCCCTCGTCTCGTGAAGCTCGCGGTCCTTGAATATGAGGTCGTTCTTCGTGCATCCATGGCGGCAACGCACATGGCGCAGAGCGCACTCGGTTGTCTGATGTTTTTTCAAGTCTGCAAATTTCAGCAGCTTACCAAAATCGTTGCAACCGAGAGGGCATTCAACAAGGCGCTGTGAACACGTCGACTTTGCGTGCGTGATGTTCTTCTGATACGTCATACGCTCTCCGCACTCACAGAGAACGATTCGGAACTCACATTCCTCATTCTCATGACGCTCTTGATCCTGTCGAGGGAAACTAATGCCGCATTTTGGATTCTCACATTTGACAGCGTGAAGTGGGCATTCGCGCAGTATGTGATTATCTACGTCTTCGGCGACGAGGAATTCCCGAGGTTCTTGTTCACTGTTTGATGCAACTCGACATTTCTCAAACGACCTGCTCCACATCCGAGTGGGCATTCCACTAAACGCTTAGGACATTCGGAGTCTTCGTGAGTTGCAAGCGGGAAAGTGTTACGAACAACTCGAGCGTGAGCAACTTCATGGCCGTCTCGGGGAGCAATAAACCCGCAACCCCATTTGCACACTCCATGCAGAGGTGTAAGTCCAACGAGTTCTGAAGCCCAAGGGGATGGTCGGCCACGGCAACCAACCATTGCCGCGCTCAATACGGCCACTGACTCAACACATCTCGCTTCCCGAGCATAGTCAAGTGCAGATCGACCAGTGGTATCGACTGCATGAACATCAGTCTCGGGGATAGCTAACAACCACTGAATAAAGTCGTATTGACCGAAACGAGCTGCTTCCATTAGGGCTGTTCGTTTGTCCCGCTGAGTTGTGAAGTTGACACGAGCTCCTCGGGCCAGTAATACGTTGGCACATTTCGTCGTGCCAAATCGCGCGCTCGTCATGAGCGCTGTTCGAGCCGTCACAAAACTCTCGAAATTCACTGTAGGGATGTTGGAAACTCGTGCTAACAGGAATTCAACTGCCAGTACATCAATGCCATCGGAATTCGTGACGTACACCTCCTCAATACATGCAGCCATCAGTGCAGTCGTGCCATCCACCCGCGTCTCATGGTCGGCAAGAGCGCCAAGGTCGAGGAGAGCTGACACTGCGTGAAAATCCCTGGCGATAATTGACTCCTCGAGTCGAACGTGTAGCGCACGCTGTTCAGCCGTCTTGCGCGCGACGGTTTTTCTGGTTAGAACATCACTGCGACGCTGAGCAATACGCGCGTTGACCGTCTCTATGGCAGACTGCACAAATGCGTGAGTTGATCCAAAGAAACTGTTTGCCAGCTCATCGTCGTGTATACTCGATTCCTTTGATGCTGCTTTCGACGCTCGGGGGTCTCGCATATTTCGTACACAATTGTAAAATTGGATTGCGATCCGGAGTGAATCATCTAATGCTGTCGGGCCATAGCTTAGCTCTTCTTGGCCAGCTCGAGAGTTGGAGGGAGCAATTTCCAAAGGCTGAAGCACCCAACCTTCCGAGCGGTAAACACGCTGCGAAGCAGATTCTGACAGCCACGGGAAATTTTTGCCTGCCTCCATCAATTTGCAGGGGAAGACTCGTGACGGTAGAATATGTGAGCGCTGCCACAACGCTGCACCATGTGCTAGCAAGATTTCCGCAATGGCTGGAAAGCCGTTAAACACAGCTTCGTGGAGAGCAACACGGTGAGTTTGCCTGAAATGAGTAAGTTTTCGGCGGTAATGACCCAGCAGAAATGTGTGGGCAACGTTTCTCACGAGTGCCGAAGTCGCTGCATCGGATCTGTTGATTGTAGCCAATGCTGAATCCTGCAGCTTTCGCTTTCTTCGATACTGGAAGTCGCGGACTAGCACTTGAAGGAAACTAGCGCATAGTGACTGCTCCTCAAATGAATAACAAGCACGCGCACCTCGAGACAGCAGAAGGTGCACCATAGCCTCATTACCGATGGCTGAAGCGAATGTTAGCGGTGTATGACCGCTTAAGGCTGGGTAGGTAAGTAATCTATGCGCTTTCATGCGCTCACGAGCTACAAAGAGTTGACTCTCTGCCTCCTGGAGCTCTACGCGTGCAGCATCAACCTCTTGCTGACGTACTGGTAATGAGCGAGTCGCCACTTCCATATCGAATCTCGCTTGCTCCAGTGTCACTTGTGTCGCATTCAATGCTAATGCCATCCTTCGCTTTCGCTCCACGAAAGTTTGGCGCTCTGATTGTGATCGATACTCGCGCTCGACACCTTTGACCCAGGCAGCAAGAATGTTGACGAGATCTCCTCGGACAGCGTTTCCGCTTGTTGCTGTTGCGGTTACTGGGCGTCGACCAACTGCGTATGGAGCATCCTCTTCTTCGAGCTCCGTTTTTCTTCTCGCAACTTTTGCCTCAAACTGTGCTGCGCAAGCCTCAAAGGCCGGAGACCGAAGGCACTCGCGTCGAACTTTGGCCATCACATCAGTGGAAATTCGCTGAGACCGGTAGCTACGCAATTTTCGTAGTAGACTTCGGTCCATAAGTAGTGCTTGGGCAGTTTTCCACCACTCTAAGTCACTGTACTCAGTGGCATCACGACGGCCTCGTGGGAGCGCTCCACACATGAGACAAATAGCTTTCATGACTACAAGTGCTTCTTCTGACGGAACATGCGCGCTAAGGAGCGTTGCTACATCTTGAGCAGTGATTTCACGAATTAAACCCAGCATATCAACCTCAAGTGCGCTTGATTCAGCGATGGACGACTCATGAGACTGCTCAACGCGCTGAATTTGCCGCGCAAAGTCATCTACCTGAGCAGTTAGGGTGGATGTTGCAAGTGTCTTAGCTTCTGTATCAGCTACACTCTCATCGAACGCGTGGACAGCGATCTCGAGTTCAGAGTTCGCGTGCTTTGTTTGCTGTAGCTTTTCTTGTAGCTCGCGTTCTAGAATCTCTTGCGGGTCAACTGATTCTACTTCTGTGGAAGATGGGTTGCTGGTGGTTGCGCGTTGACCATATTTGAGATAACTGGCAACAGCATCATAGTCAGAGCAAGCAATGGCGACAAATAGCGCGCGCTGAGCCCGTTCGAGTTCTGCCTGTGCCTCCAGAAGTTCGGCAACTTGAGTATGCGTAGTGTTGGTTTTTGCAGCAACACTCGCCATCGAGAGCTCATTTGCCAGAGCAAGAAGGCTTCGTCCCATGCGATTAACGTGAAACACGTTTGCTCGATGCTCGATCAAGAGCGCGACCATCTTAACATTCCTGCCATCACGGCTTCTCCGAGCGCAGTTCGCCCTCTCGACGTCTCAAGGTTTACACTTGCACCATACCTGAGCAGCAGCTTAGCCATTTCGTGATCACCCAGAGCTGATGCAAGCACCAGCGGAGCAAATCCATTGCTCGGGAACTCGACGTTCACAGCGGTTTCTGTCGCGTTCTCAACATTCTGGAGAAAATATGCAACGAGATCGACATCCTGAGCCTTCACAGCAAAGAGCAGTGCGCTCTCGTTGTGAGCACTGCAGCAAACAAGCTGTCGTTTCGCAGACCCATAGTCTGATTGGACGCTCACATCGCTTGGATCCGGTGCCACAAGGCACAACACGCTGACGGCAGCGCTTCCAATGCTCATCGACCAAATACGCAAACATTCGGTCTCGGCATCCTAGAGGACACTCCACGGCACGCATGGAGCATTCAGCCTGCAGGTGTTTGTCAAGCTGGTGAAATGATATCTCGAGACCGCAGCGGTTCGGGCACGGTCCTAGACGACGCGAACACTCGCCATTCTCATGAGCATCGGCATCAGTATCTTTAAGCTGCTGACCGCATCCACGACGACAAAACACAAGGCGCTGGGTGCAAACTAGAGTCTTGTGCTGATGAAGCTGGGCAAAGATAACGCGTTCAGCACAGAAGGAACAGGAAACAATTCTCTGTGAGCACTCAAACAGCAAGTGGTGTGTCACTTGATTATGCTTTAGCATAACTCCACATTGACTTTCGCATGGGCCAAAAACACGGAGAGCGCATTCATCATGTATGTGGTTTTCTAGCTCCCCTGCCAAAATGTGTTCCTCACAATTTGGACACGAAACGAGTCGCTTGGCACAAGCATCGGCCTCATGTACAGCAGCGTCACGCCTGGCAACTTGGAGTGAGCAGCCAAGCCTACACGGCCGAAGTAGGGCTGCGCAGTGCTGGCGTAAATGCTCAGCTATCGCTTGTTCTGGTAGAAGTTCGCGGCAATGTTCACAATGCACGGGTCGGAAAGCGCAACGAGTTTCTTCATGCTGTGCTAGATCCGTGAAAGGCATGACCTCTCCACACCCCAGCCTACAGCGTTCATTTCGCATGTTGCAGCGTTTGCTTGTGTGAATGTCAACAGTGTGTGAAGGCAAGCGTTGGCCACACTTGAGTGGGCAGAGAACGAGGCGATGAGGGCACTCTGACTCAATATGTTGAGTTATTTCGTGAGCTTGAACTAGCCCACACACAAAGGAGGTCGATGGTTGAACATTGCCGTGATTCTTGGGTATTTGTTCAGCATCTACATCAAGAATATCGAACTCACGCCACAATAGTGAACGCCAAACGCTGCAACCATTTGGAAATTGGACGAGGTGATAGCATCGAGCTGGGTCATAGCGGAGTACAGTCACTACAGATCTGTGTAGCTCTTTGTCTTTCTCCACCATGATGAGGTCTTGTTGTAGTTGAAGTAGTACCCCTCGAAGCCATTCTAAAAGGAAGCTTCGCACTTCACGACGCCTCAGCAGTGAAAGTTCTACGCACAGAACTGACTTGAGGTGATCATCAGAACAGTCCTCTTGATCAAGTTGGTGGACGATCTTGGTATAATGGGCTACGCGTGCGCGTAAAGCTTTCAGGCTGATATTCCTTGATTGCTGGGCTCCAAGAGTCTGGTCTGCAGTCATAGCTACCGAGATGAACTCGCTATCACTGTTGAATAAGCTGAGTTTCTTCCCACATAAATCAAGCGGGCATCTTGCTAGCCGCATACAACAGTCACCGGCATCCTCGAGCGCATGGACTGCTCTCAGATGCTCAGGTAAAGTTCGTGGGGTCCTCGCAGAACTATCGACTCCCGAGCGGCAGCGATTTGGGCACGGCTTTTCCTCAAGCATGCACTGCCACGCGTAATGATCTTTAATAAAGCATGCCGGAATGGAACCACTATGTGCACACCCAGTATTGTGGCATTCAACGAGCCGAAACGGACACTCCGTATCTTCATGGTGAAGTCGAGCCTCTGGCGTACCTCCAATCCACTCTTTGCATCCGTGAATCGACCACTTGCACTGCTGCCGGCGCAAGGCACACAATCGTGATACGTGTTGCGCCATATCCTCTGCTTTGATTAGCATCCCACACCCTCCGATTACTTTAACTCTTGGGGATATTTCTCGGCTCAAAGGGGCTGAATGTACCGATGCATTCGATCAATCGCTTGGGACAGTGCTTTAAACGATGCGTCTTGGCATCTCGAGCAAGAAACGTAGCTGTACACCCTAAATCACAATCAACTGTGCGAAGCGCACATTCATTACTCTCGTGATGATCTAGCAAGTCAAAGCTCGCAACAGTCCCACATTCACGGCGACAGCTAATTTGTCGCTTTCGGCAGTGAAGATTGGCATGATGTGAGCAATCGATAAATTTAATCTGTTCACGACACCCATACTGGAGATTAGGGCAATCAACCAAACGGTGCGAGCATACTTTTGCTTCATGATGAGCTTTAGTCTCGTAAACGAATTCGTTACTGCAGTGCTCACATTTCACAATTCGCTTGACGCAATAGTGGGCCTCGTGCATCGGAAGAACGTCCTTAGGGGCAACAAAGTCGCACCCGTCATTTTGGCACTGTGTTGGATGCGTTCGTTCGCGATGCAGTAAAACATATTCGCGATGATTTGTCGCCTCATCAATTGCTGCTTGAAGTTGTTCTAGCACTTGATAACCAGCTGTTGATAACTTCTCTCGTTCTTGAGCGTAAATTAAAGCTGATTTATTGTGGGTGTCTTTCATTTGGACCAACTCAAGAAATTTCTCGTGCCACTCAGCTGCATTATCGTTTATCCGGTGTCGGTTATTATTGATATCACTTGCGATGTCAAATGTTTGATTTGGAGCAGTTGGAAATGAAGCATTGCGTAGCGCAAGAAGTAAATGATGCACAATCTTTGGCTGGGAATTAGCTACTGCATGAATAAGTGCGGATCGGCCTTCTCTTGTCGACTTCTTCACGTCTACTCCAGCTCGCAGTAAGTATAGCACCACGTTTTCGTGACCACAATAGCATGCCCACGTCATTGCTGTGTGCCGGAGGCGCGTCTCGTGCTCGAGCTCCGCTCCTAACGATAGGAGTTCTTGAACAGCAGAAAGAAATCCAAGTGCGGCACACTTTACAAGCGGCGTCCATCCGTCACGCATCTCAACGCAAGCAAAGAATTCCTTGTGATGGGAGCTCTTATCAAAAGATTCAATGTCGACTCTACGCAGGTCGCTCACTGCATTGCCAAAACTTTCAGGCGTCACTGTTGATTTGCGCAAGAACTCGATGAAAGCAGTTTCACTGAAGCTTGGCAGACGCAAAAACTTTTCACATTCAGTCACGAAATGGTCATTGCAAGTAAGTATATCCCAGCACTCGGCAATACGCTGCTCGCGAGTTGAACTGGATGCATTATGGAGTGCATCTTGCTTTGCTTTTGCCTCTAGCATCCTCAAACCGTCTTGATTTCGTGTTAGGCGAGCCCAATCAAAAGCCGACTTGCCGGAGTTATCTTTTGCTGTCAAATCCGGGTTGAGCTCGAGAACAAATGCAACCATTGTGTTATCAAATTCATTTCCATCCTCGACCTCGTCGATATCCTCACGTTCCTGGAATGATGTTTCGTACTTCTCGCTCGAACGCTTCATTAACTTACGTCTTGGGGGAGCACTTACTCGAGGAAGCAGGTTTGAAGTATCTGCATCAGTCGGAGAGCTTCGAGCTGTAGCGACAGCCTTCATCAATGGAGTGTATCCATGACGATTTGGCTGGTTGATAGATACGCCACTGGTAACAGTCATTTCAAGCGTCAATTGACTTCATGCAAGATTGCTAAGCTCACATAATGCAAGACCCGTACCAAGCAAGTATTCTCTTGGCAGCTTCGGGATCCTTCGCCTCGATTGCAGCCAACAGTGCCGTATCACCGCCAACTGTCTCGTAGGTTGCAGCCACTTTGCTGTCCGCAATCATCCACAGCACGATGCGGAAGTCTCTTCGTCGAAGCGCTTCCTCATATTCCGAGTTCTTCCTTGGATTCGCGTCATCACTGCCACTCAGGGGCTTTACGCTCTTGCGAGGTCGATGGAGTGACGCGCCATATACTCGTTGGGCGTGATGGTTCACCATGTGCCATGTACATAAGAAGCATCAAGCACAGGAGTGTTTTCTCCCACTATTTTTAGGGAACACCGCACTTGGAGCAATTTGGCTGAGCAAGTCAATGGACTAACTCTGACGCCAACCGGCTTTGTAAAGCTCCTGAAAGCGTGGTTTGACTGCTGTATGCAACGAGTGGCCGAAAGAGGTCTGTCCACGATTTCAGGGTCTTCGACGAGCGGGGTTGTGAGTAGCGTTGATGCCCCAACGCCTCTTGACTAGACTACAGACATTGAGAGAGTAGCAACGGCGACCATCTTACTAGTTTGCTATCAAGGCTGGCAATACGTGCGATGAAGCGCCGGCCAGGTCTGTCGTCTCGTCCGATCGAGTTCATGCCACGACGATTCTTCTTTGTAGTCACGCGCGAAGTGGCACCATGCATCATGAGCTCTCCGTTTGGGCAGCTTGGACAGCAATCCAGGGGTCCGGATCCGGATTCCTCGTTGACACCAAGCGCGTTTTTCCCCCAAACAGCTGGAATTCAGTTCATCTCGCTTCACGACCAACTTTCCCAACCGAAGATGTATCGAGAAAGTGAGGAGGGCTGCCGTGAGGATGAGGGAGAGTTCAATGTTGGTATTCTACAAACACTTCGATTTAATGATTTTCTCACGCAGTTGTTGACTTCTCGGCCGAACACCGCGACAAGCGAGCACCCATCGAGCAGTGGCTCTGGCGGGATACATCAATACAACCCACATTATTTCTTTGTGCGACGTGAAAAACTTGCCGAGGTGATCAAGGCTATTCATCTTATCTGCCGGTGGAGGCTGATCTATCTCGGATTATCACCACAAGAGGCTCTAGCGCCATTCGAGCACCTCCCGTTTCTGTTTACTTCTTTCTTTGCGCCATGCTCGACATTCCAGCCGCCAAACTTGCTAGGATCTCTCAGTGGGATTGCCAAGGGGATCTCTTGTGACCTTTTGGTGCACACTGATCTCGAGTTGTGGGGTTTAGTGCGTCCATCTAGCGTCGAAGTAAATCCAGAAATCGGAAAAGACGACCACGACGGAGCAGTTAGACATGCTGATCTTTTTGATTTGCGGGTACTCGCTCCGGTGTCACGAAGGTTTTTTATCTGTCTGGGCAATCGAAATCGGCGCCGACGACCAAGTTATGATCCAAAAAGCAAAACTGTTGACGAGGCAAACGGTACCGAGTCAACGGTATCATTAGACAATCGCTGCGAAATGGATAGAAAGAACGAAGATCAGCATTGCGAGCTGCTTGCGTCTCAACTCTTGCGATCAAGGGTATCGCTGACGATTCTTTTAAGCGATAATAGTGACTACAGTGAAGCTCCAGGAACCTGCAACATTTCCGACCGCTTAATCTCAAAGGGGTTGACAGTTTTGGATTTGTCGGCACACTGCAGTTCTGTTGATGCAACTTTTGACGAGTGCGAGTGAAATCGGTACAGGACCAACAACATATGAAGCACTCAGTGCTGTCAGAAAATGATGAGAATCTTGTCAACCAATTTCTGGATGCATGCGAGCAGACACCAGGAACCATAGCTGTGAGCTCATCAAGGTCTTCGTCTGGAATGCTCTCTGCATCATCATCATCCTTTATCTCTGCCGCGACATGCATAGGGTGTTACTTGATGAAGCACCACAACTTTACATCCCAAGAGGCGGTAGGCTGGATTCGATACTGTCGACCAGAGTATATCTCACAGTCACATCAACTCTTTCTCGATCGCATGCAACCGCGAATGTGGCGCGAAGGCGAGCTTTTCAGGCGACGATTGCTTGAGCGGAAACAATCTGAAGTAATAGATAGATCAATGATAGACGACAGTGATTCCGCCGGTATTGGATCCAGCATCAATATTGGACGCATCAGCCTCGGCCGCGAGTCCCTTCTCGGAACCAAGTTACCTGACAAGGCCAATGTGGACGACTCGGATCCATTACGCCCACGATCTCGCAGTCGTGTAAATCGCCATCACCGGTCTCACCTTTCCTTACACCAGCACTTGCAGTCCAGCCAGCAGAGTGGAGTCGACAGTGAGGGCACGCATGCGCATGGTAATCCCTCTCTTGAAGAGCTACATACTGACAGAATAGGCACGCCCATAGCATCTTTGGACTCGAGTTTGTCGGCAACGCCAAAACAGAGAAGACCACTGACCCAGGGAAGCTTAATCAGCGCTCGACGTTTTCATCGATCGAGCGACGGAAATTCCTTCGCTCGCGCGGATTTCGCACTGCTCCACAAGTTTGTGCATCAGACAACCGCCCCTTACAGCTGCAGTTCGGGTGCAAGCGGATTTCGTAGCTCAACAGCTTCGAGCTCTAGCGGGTCAAGTAGTAGTAATAGTAGCAGTGGGCTGGCGGTGGGGTCAGCAATGGCCGCGGCGGTCGCGCGTGCGTCAACCGGCGAGAACCCCACACTCTCTCGACGAACAGCCGATGTATCAACCTGACACATCTCGAAAGTACATGGCTTTGCTGGAGAGGAGACACTTGTGTTTGTGGAGCTTGCTCTGACATTGAACCATGTTACGCCCGTCCATCGGCAGCGATGGAGCTGTTGACGACCTTGCCTTACCACGGAGCGAAGCGTGCGATGGGCTGGTCAGCACAGCGGTCGATAGTGCTCTTGGTGATGTCCATGACGCGTGCGTGGACCTGCTCGATGGTCTCCGTGGCGTCTAGCACGTGCCACGGCGCAGCCTTGGCGCTCTGCCTCTCCCTCTCCATGATGCTGTGGAAGTTGGCGCGCACCTTCTCCTGGAACGGCGTGGTCTCGTATCTCTCTCCTCCAAAGCCTTCACGCTTGGAGGCCGCGTCCACGGGCGCGTCCAAAAAGATGACTGCGTCTGGTTGGGGGAGCCCGATCTCCGGAGCCCAGCACCAGTCCAGGCTCATGCCGGGCTTGGCAGCCGAGAACGCCACGCCGCTGAACGAGTAGCGGTCCACCACGACGTGCACGCCATTGCTCAGCAGCTGCTCGAGCTTGGAGGCGGCTTCCCAGCGGTTGGCCGAGAACAAAAGGTGGATCGCGCGGTCGTCCATGGCCGCCGACGTTGTCAGGTACGCGTGAATCGACTGGCCGATGGCCGTCGAGCGGTCGGGGAAGTGCAGCTGCTCGGCACTCGAGGAGGACGCGAGCGCCTCGCGCAGCAGCCGCGTCTGCGTCGTCTTGCCGCAGCGGTCCACGCCCTCGAACAGCACGAACACCCCGCGCTTAGTGGTCATCTTGGTGGTTTGGATTCGGCTTTGGCTTTGGACACCTTGCGATTTGGTGTTGAAAACACGATTTGAATTTTTTTGATGCGGATGTGGTTGTCATGCTGGAGAGCTGGTGGTTAACTGTTGATGCACTGGCTGTCTACGTGACGTATGGGTAGATGCGAGGATGCAGGTGTGCTGAGTTCATGGATGGACGAAATGCTCGTGGCACATGCTTTTACGGTGTGATGGCAAACACATGATGGAAATGCGGAGTAAAACTCATGATGCTCGTGTTGACGGAATGTACTACCGTATTGCAGCCCACCAAGTCTTTTGGTCCCATTTTACTCGCCTACGTCCTCAGCTCGCACTCTTTTCTGAGTTCGTTCCATGAGCGGCTTCCCACTCCTCGGTGCGCTTCTTGAGATCCTCCATCAACGTCACATGTCCACGGAGCTCGGCAAACATCCAAGCGAGTTTGCCATCCTTCGCAGCCAGGCACGGGTTTGCTCCGAGCTGTAGCAGCTTCTTGACAGCGTCATCACGGCCATGGTGGGCTGCAGCCATGAGTACCGTCGAGTTGTCCGACTCGACGCGCTGGAAGTTGACATCCATGCCGTTCGAGATCAGGCTAAAGGCTGAATGGAAATCTTCGTAGCGGAAGGCATTGTAGATAGCCTTGTCCATGGCAGAGCCCAGCACTTGCTTGGTACGTTCTTCCGCGGTCATTACCCCACCTGGTCGGGACGCAGGAGCAGTCGAGGTTCCACTAGGTGTCGCAGAGGTAGTGGTGGTTGAGCTGGTAGCACCACTTGGCGTACCAGTGGTAGCATTTGGAGTTGTTCCGCTTCGTGGCGCCAGAAGCGACAAGCATTTGTCGCGCTGAGCGCACTTGAGGCACACATCGCAGTGCTCACATCGCTTCGATCCCATCCGCTTGCACACCCGGCACGGTGTACGTTCAATGTACTGCATCGAGTGGCCATTGGCGCGGATCTTCTTGTCGAGTGAAGCGTTGATCGTGGGCTGCCCGACGTTCGTAATGAATCCCGCTCCCTGTGAGCATATCCTCGTCGTCCTCCTCCACGTACTCGTCCATCTCGTCATCTTGCTTGCTTGCATTGCTGTCCTGCTGAAGAAAAGACTTGGGCTGATACTGGAGCACTGAAGCTGCGGCCGAAGCACTAGCAGGGCGGCTCGAAGTAGTTCGAACAGAGGTTGATGTTGTCGTGGTTGTCGAGATGGGAGTAGGTGCTCGACGTGAACGAGGAAGTTCGCTGAAGGGACCCGGCAGATCCGGGACGAGTAATACTGCTAGAAGCGCCGTTCGAGGTTGAAGTGGTGGTAGCAGTCGAGGCTGGTGGCGCCTGACTACGTGGTCGCTTGGCGACTGGTTCGTTGCGCGACTCCCGGAACGTTGAGACCTGTCCCACACGAGCTCTCAAAGTGCCGCCGATAGATGTTGAGCCTGCTCCACTCAGCCGAGTAGTCTGCAAACACCATGTGATTTAGCCACTGTCTGCCACTCGCACATAGCCCGCTGCTGGTTACCTGGCCCAGCGTTGTCCAGCAGGTCGATGGCCTTGGGGAGCGTTGGCGCGATGAACGAGTTCTGCTTGCGCGCGGCGTCCGTCTGCACGCTCACGTCCATGATCTGCGCCACTCGTCAGCCACGTGCCCCCACCTCCTCCATCTCAAAATCCCATCAGCCAAGCCTTCGCACCCGCAGCAGCGCGCGCACTTGGGAGAACATCTCGACGCGGCGCTTCTCCTTGGACATGCCGGGCTCCTTCTTGCGGCTGAGCCCGTCCTGCAGCCACGCGTTGAGCACCTTGAGCCCCTTCTCCGCGTAGAACCTGTGCATACACGCGCCTCGTGAGCGAGCGGCGCCTGGGTCTCGGCCTCGCGCCAAGCAACGAACGGACGTCTGCGCGTCGGCGTCGCTGAGCCCCGCGATGAGCATGGCGAGGATCGCGCGGTGCGTGAGCGTGTGGATCGAGGGCATGAGCTTGCACAGCACCTGCGTGCGCTCGGGGCCCACGACTTCTCCCTCGTCGTTCATGAGGAAGCCGAGCACGCTCACGACGCCCATGGCGGCCGGGTCCTCCCAGATGCGCGCGCGCATGGTGCTTGCTTGCTTTCCAGCGCTTTTTGATGCGGCAGTTTGGCGGCCTGTCCCCTTTTTTCCTCCAATCAAATGGCGTAATTTTGAATATTAGCCAATGAAAGATCGAGATCTTCCATTTTTTGAACGGCGGACCCTGGAGAAAGAACATGGCGACCGACATGACGTCGGCGCTGCGCGCCTTCGCCTTCAAGAAGCTCGAGGAGGCCAAGCAGCTGGCGTCCGTGCAGGCGGCCACGGCTACGCTGGCAGACGTGACGGCCGCCTCGCTCTCCAAGCTCTCGAGCAACGTGCCGGCCTCCATCGACACGGCGGCCGCGCTCTTCCGCAACGCGCAGCCGGCGAGCGCGCAGGCGGCGCAGGCGACGGCGACGGGCGAGTACGACGCGCGTGCGGCGCTGTCTATTCGGCTGCGAGAGCATGGTGATGGCTGCGTCGGTGGCTTTGCGTGGTGGTGCGGTGGAGTTTACTTTGAACGAGTGCTGTAGAGCGCGGGAACCAGGGAGATGCGAGCGGCGATGGCGGACGCCGCGGCGCTGGCGATGAGTGAGAGCGTGTACAAGATGGATCTCATCAACGAGTCGCTGGCGTTCACCATAGAGAACATCCAGGTGCGGGCTTTGCTGGAGACGCGCTGCGGGCGGGGTGTTGTGAGCTGATGGGTTTTGCATGGTGTAGGAGGCAGCGCATGTCATGTCGTTGCTCAACCGGCAGCTGCGAGACAGCGCGACCTATGCAGAACCCAAAGCACAAGGACTTCTACAGGCGGCCACCGGAGGCAAAGAGCGACGGAGAGTAGTGATGAGCCGAAGACGAGTGAGTAGACTGGTGCTGGGCAGGCCACGTGTGTATTGCACTGGCGCGGGCTAGAACTCCCACTCGGGATCGACATCCATAGCCCACACAAACTTCTCGCGCAGCGTCTTGGAGAAGACGGCTGAGATGGGCACCTCGTTCTGAAGACAGGCACATATCAACCACAAACGTCAACATATCTCCACCAAGTTGTAACAGAATCAATGTCGAAAACTTACGCGCTTGCACCAGGCGACCGAGATGCGCGGGTCCATGTAGTTGATCTTGGACGTGCCGAGCGCGACCTCCTTGTTGTCGTTCTTGTCCTGAAGCTTGAGCGACAACGAATCCACCTTCTTCTGCCAGTTCTCTATCTTCTTGGCGACCTGGTCAGCTGATGGCACTGCGCTGGAAAAGATGTGCCTGCGCCTTCTTCTGCAGAGCGTCCTCTTCCTTGTTGTCTGAGCTAGTCGTGGACTTGAGACGGATGTTCTTCGTCTTGCCCTTGGCAATGAGCTTCTCCATATCGTGAAGCTCCTTTAGCTGATCTTTTAGCTGCTCTAGCTGCCCATTCATCTTCTCTAGCGTGTTGTCGAACGACTTGGGAACCGTGCGCTGATGGTTACACAAGATGGCGACCTTGCGGTTCGCGTCGTTGTACGCAACAACCTTTGGTGCGACTTCCATGACACCCTTCGGGTCGAGGTCAACGGGGAGCTCCTTCTCTAGCGTTACTGAGGCGTTGAACGTACGGAAGACCTTGGCGCTGAGTCCTGGCATCAACGAGCTCAAGTGTTTGTTCAGCTCACCGACCGACAGTTCGTGGAAGACCTCTTCATTTTTGTCCTTCTTGTGGCAGAACTTCTTCAAGTTTGCGAACACGAGCTTGCCGACGTCGCCGTACTGAGCCAACTCGACGGTGTTGTTGTACGGCATGGAATCCTTACCCAAGAATGACAAGGTCAGCGCGCAGTTCTCCTCGTTAAATGACATGTGCTCCACGCGAAGGCTGCAGCAGCCGACGGTGTCGGCCTCATCTTCGCCCTTCTCATTGCCCACACGAAGTGCCAGCACGTCAATCACCCACATTGCTGTGGAGCGCTGCCGTGTGAACATGTCCTTGGCCTTGAGACCCTTGATGTAATCTTTGCGGATCTTGGTAATATACTTTTTCAGTCGACGAGCCTTCTCGTATTTGGCGAGATCCGACTTGCCCTTGAAACTAGAGCTAGCAGCGAAGAACACGTACTTGATGCCGCCCATGACGTTTTCGTTCCAGTATGCGAGCCACGAAACCGTATCACGGTGAATCACTTCTTTCCAAGCATGACCCGGCATGTTGCACACCGGAACGCGGTCCGAAATCCCAACGTTCACTGTGACTTCCTCCGGCATAACTCGTTCCTTCAGTGTACCTGTCTTTGGGTGCTCTCCGCGTCCTCGGAACAATCCAGGCGGCTCAATGCGGAAGTTTCCAACCTTCTCTAAGTGTCCATCGACGAACGCAAAGCCGTTCGCGTACATCTCCATCTCTTTGCGCTCCTTCTCCGGTTGCTTCTCCTCCTTTGTCATGTTCTTCTTTTCTTCGCGCTGCTTTCGAGGTGCGCGGCAATCTTGGAGAAGTCGCACCCTTCGAACTTTTGGATGACGTGGCCCTTACCGAGGACCTTCTTGAAATCCGTAAAGAAGTTTTTGATGAAGATCTTGGCAGTCTTGGGGTTTCCGAGCTGTGGGCCGTCATTCGGAATGCCCGCGAAGAAGGTGGCAACCTCTTCCTGCACGGGTGTAAGCTCGACCTCCTTACCATTGTACAAAAGAGGAATATTGTGCGGCTTGTACGGTGGCGGAACAGCACGCCGTTGTGCTCGAGGGTGCGCCACTGGATGCCCTCTGGCAGCTCTTCCTCCTTCCACCATCGGTACGCCTTGATGGCCATGTCCAGTCGCTCGCCCTTGGTATGGACCTTGAGCTTGCGCACCGCAGCGCTGTTCTCTTTCTTGATGCGAGGCTTGCGGTCATTGGGCGACGACTTGGTGCTCGTCTTGCGGCTCTTGGCCGGTGGCTGCCGCGAGGCCGCCGACGACGAGCGCGACGGCGCCTCTCGCTTGACCCCCTTCTTCTTGTCGTCCTTGGTCTTGGACGCGTTCTTGCTGGAACTGCTCTTGGCGCTGCTGGCCATCTTCTTCTTCTTCTTCTTCAGTTGCACGAGCGGCACCGAGTCCGAGTCCGAGTCGGAATCCGAGTCGATGATCCTCGGCAGCTCGCGCTTAATACTGCGCTGCGGGGCCTCTCTCGCGCCGCTCTTGGCCGCGGCGCCATTCGAAGCTGCAGGCCGCCGCCGCCTTCTTCTTCTTGAGCAGCGCGATGGGCACGAAGTCGTCGTCGCTGCTGTCCATGATGGCTCTGCTGGATCGAAATCCTCCACGCGTCGGTCCGCTTCTTGACGTCGAGGAAACGCGCGCGTTACTGGTCGTACGGGCGTGGAAACGGCGCGGAAAGCAGCGAGAGACGCGGGGGAACGCGAGGCTCAAGCGTTGAGGCGCGTCAAGGCGCGTCCAGGGCTCGCAGGGCTCGCACAGAGAGGGCGACGACTCGCCCTCCGCCTCGCCTCGATTCAATACTGGTGCCGGTGCGAGGCGAAACCCACGGCGGCGCGCAGTATACAAAACCCAAGTGAATCGTGGAAGATTTTCCAGGTTTTCAATAGACTACCAGGACCACTTTTTTTTTAATGCATAGTTTTTCAATAACTATTTTTTAATGCATAGTTTTTCAATAACTATTTTTTTAGTGCATCGTTTTTCAATAGACTATCAGGGCGTCTATTTCCCACATAATAACTTCTTGTGCCAATAATATGTTATTAATCGGTCAATAATACAAAAAAATAATGGCCTCTGATTGGCTGGAGCCAAAACACGGTATCTGATTCGTGATTTTACAAAACAGGGTACCGGTTCCCAACGATTGTCAATTATTTGTCTCGTTGCGCAAGCAGTGGCCACCACAGGAGCTTTCCACGCATCTCATCACTAGCGCCAAGCAGCTTGACGCGTCACTCTCTCTCTCTTCTCCTCCAGTAAGCGCAAGCCATGCCGGACCGATCGGAGCTCTCGACGCAGCGCGTGGCAGCGCAGCTGGCGGTGGCGGCGGCGGGCGCGGCGCTCGCGTACGCTGTGGGCTCGCGCAGCAAGCAGGCGGCGAGGGCCAAGGCGGCCAAGAGCAAGGCACTGGCGGCCAAGGCCAAGGCGCAGCAGGCGCAGCAAGGCGCGGCGAGCGGCGAGAAGCGCCGACTGACGTCGGTGGTGGTGCGCGTGCCGGCCACGACGGCCAACATGGGCCCGGGCTTCGACACGATCGGCATGGCGCTCGACATCTGGACGGAGATCGCGGTCGAGGTGCTGCCGCCCACGGCCGACCAGGAGGAGGCCAAGAAGCACGGAAAGCACGTGCACCGCATCCAGCTCACGAACGAGGGCGAGGGCGCGCGCGAGCTGCCCACGGACGCCTCCAACCTGGTCATCGTCGGCCTCAAGGCCGCCTTCAAGGCCGCAGGGGAGGAGCTGCCGCTCAACCTCAAGGTGCACTGCAAGAACCGCATCCCGTTCGCGCGCGGACTCGGCAGCAGCTCGGCGGGCATCGTCGGCGGCATCATCGCCGGCCTCGCGCTCTCGGGGCAGCGCCTGCCGGTGCGCGGCAAGGAGGAGCTGCTGCAGATCGCGTCCGAGATCGAGGGCCACCCGGACAACGTGGCGCCGGCCATCTACGGCGGCCTGCAGCTCGGCATCTTCGCCGACAACCGCTGGTACTCGTCGCGCGTGCAGATCCCGGACGGCCTGCAGTGCGTCGTGTTCATCCCGGACACGACGGGGCCCACGAGCGTCGCGCGCGCCATCCTGCCCGACAAGGTCGACCGCAAGGACGCCGTGTTCAACATTGGCCGCGCCGCCATCTTCGTCAACGCCTTCCGCTCGGGCAACCTGAACGAGCTGCGCTACGCGACGCAGGACCGCCTGCACCAGCCGCAGCGCGGCGCGGCGCAGTACCCGCACCTGGAGCCGCTCATCAAGGCCGCGCTGGACGCCGGCGCGCACGGCTGCTTCCTCAGCGGCGCCGGCCCCACGGTGCTCGCCATCACCAGCGGCCGCTCGGGCGACATCTTCACGCAGCAGCTGGCCGAGCGCCAGGAGAACCAGGTGGCCGAGGCCATGCGCTCGACCGCGGCCGCCATCGGCGTCACGGGCTCGCTCTTCATCACCAACCCGGAGCACCGCGGCGCGTACATCGCGCGCGCGACGCCGCCCTTCTCGGACCGCAACGTCGCTCGCTACGAGGGCGACGTCGCCGACCTGTAGACGGATCGAGGCTTTAGGATAGACGCCGCGCAGCAGCCCTACTCGATCCCCGCTCAATCCATCGCCATGTGCAGCCAGCAATCCCAAATGACTTGATCTCAATATACCCGCAGCATTTCCCTTTCAGAAACTAAAGGCGGGAAACGCCACTGACGAGACAGGCGCTCGAGATGGACGTCGAGGCGCCGCCAGAGCCGCAGCAGGCGCCCGAGAGCGCGTGCGACTGCAGGGCGCCGCGCTGCACACGCCCCGAGTGCCAGAAGTGCTCGAGCTGCGGCTGCGACCACGCGAGTGGCGAGGGGGACACGACGCCGCGCAAACGCGGGCGGCCGCCTGGATCGGGGAAGCGCAAGGCGCAGCGGCCGATGGAGACGGCGACGCCAGGTGCCGCGATGCGCCAGCGGTCAGTGGAGGCGACGGTCGACCGAGAAGAAGCGGAAATCGGGGAGGACGGAGAGGTTGCCGGCGCTGGGGACGATGACGGGGAGGTGCCGTCGGTGCTGGAGCTGATGCGCGTCCTCGGCTTCGGCGCCGACAAGATTGACTACGTGAGGAAGAACATGGGCTCGGCAGCGTTGCGCCAGGACCCCAAGTTCTGGGAACTGCAGCACGGCGACTGCACGGCGCTGGAGCAGCGCGCGCGCTCGGTCATCGCGAGCTTGTACATGGACATCCTCGGCCGCGTTGGCGACAGCTTGTGCGGCCCTGACGCGGCGCTGGGCTCTATTGACTTTCTAAGGCAAAAGTTTGGAACTAGTCCCCAAAAAAGCGTCAGGAGCGAGACGAGCTCCACCTGCATGCAGCACATCGAGCCGCTCGTGAACTGCGTACGTGGCAACCAAGAAGAGCTCGCTCGAGCGGCGAGTGATTCGCGCTTTACTGTCCGAGGCGTTCAAACTCAGAGATCTTGAGGGGGCACACGAGAAATTCCCCCAGTTCAACTTGAGCAAGTCTAGTTACCGGAATGGAAAGATGGAGTTCACAATCCTATGCGAAGATGGCGCGCTGGTCGAAGAAAAATCGTCACGCACCAAGTTTGACAAGGCTGTAGCAGACAAGGCCATTCAGTTCATCCTGAACCCCAACAATGTGTCGTTTTTGTCGTATGACGGTCGACGCACCAAGCTCGATGGTGCTATCATCAAAGTGCCGTCTATTCGTCGCAACAAACCAGTCTTCGTCATGTACAAAGAGTACAGGCAGGCCCAAGGCGAAGGTGAAGGCTACTCTTTCGTCACGAACATTCTATCGCATGTGCAATGTTCTTGCTCGCGGTCCTGAGGCTTTTCGCGGAGCAGCTGATTCGGTCACTCGTCAGCTGGTGGATGACAGTGTTGACCGTATTAACAAGATTGTCCACGACAATCTGCCTGCCTGAACGAGATGCACTAGAGAGGAAGCTGCTCTTGTCAAGGATTGGCTCAAGTATGCCTGTTTCACTGGCGATCCGTTGATGATGGGCTGTCCACGCCATGATCCGTCGTTCGGACTTACGCGATCGAAATCTCCCTCCGGGCGGCGTATTTCTTGTGCTCCATGTCTAATGATGCATGCGCTGTTCAACTACATTACTGCGCGGTTGGGGGAGGTTGTTGTCCCGGCAACCCTGACAGTTTTGCGCGATTGCATCGACAAGCTTGAGGTGTATATGGGTCATCAGTTGCGCATTGTGAAGCAACAGGCAGTCATTGACGATATTGCGGATCAGATGAAAGTGCGCTGCGTATCAAACAGTTTTAGCACTGAAGCACTCGTCGTGATCGACTTCAAGGGCAAGGTTGCTCCTCTTTTCTCGCGGGAAGATGAGTCGACAAACGGCGGGGATACACCTTTCATCAGCTGGCATATCACCATGGTGCGCTTCTGGTCCGTTGATGAGAGCGATCGATCGAATTCGATCGAAACAAAAGTGTACTTCGATCACGTTTCCCAGCATCGGGAGGACAAAATGACGATTGTGGCGCTTGTTGAATCAGTCTTGGTGTCAATTCGACGAGACCTACCTCATATTTCAAGTATCGTCTTACAATGTGACAATGCAAGTTGCTACCAGAACGCTGTACTGCCGGCTATTTTGCCGTTGCTTGGCGCTGCAAACGGACTTAATGTGTCACGGCTTATCCACACAGAGGCCCAAGAATGGAGCATCAGATCTGGACACGCACATTGCTCGCGCGTTACAGCGAGTTTCGATGTGGGCTGAGCGTGGCAATAACTGCGCGAGCGCTGCACAACTTGTTGAGGCCTTGGCAGCGGATGATGGTATTACCAACAGTGTTGCGCAGCTCGTGGAGTACGAGAGCGAAGCACTCAGTCAGATGAGCGTGAATGTTGAGGCATTGGAGCGATCGTTTGCTGATGTAGTTGGAAGTGTGAATGACATTCTCTATGAGTTTCCAGCTCAAGCTCATCAGCTGACTGAATTAAAGTCCAGCCCAAGCTTCCGACTTCGAGCTTTTGCGTATTCAGGCATAGACGCTCCAGTCACCGTTGAGGTAAATCCTGTGGAGGGGTCGTGTATTGTGGTGGATAGCAACAACCAAGCTCCTTCAACTCGAATTGGTAGCGATTTTGGTGATGCCGGGGACGAAAGAGATGCTAATGAAGATGACTCCGACGGCGAGACGGACGAAGCCATTAATAATGACACTGTTGACGATCTTGAGCTTGAGGTGGAAGACGAGGGTGAGACGAGCCGAGAGATTGTGCTTCCTGCTACCAATACAGCGCAGATCTCGCGAGCAAAGGTGATTACGATTGCCCAGATTCGAATGCGGCAGCACTCTTGGAGAGCTATGGCCACTTCCACGACCTTCCTCCCTGTTTCAGGGCCTGCTCCAATCGAGCCACAGACTGAGGAGAAGGATATCGTCGCGTACACCAAGCGGTTTTTCCAAACTTTCAACGACTCACAGCATCAAGTCGGTGTAGTTGCAGCCATCAGCTTGACCGACCAAATGTTACGTCTGTGCGAGGGTATGAGTTTCCCTTCGCTTGACACGCGGATTCTCTCTGCAGGCTGGGCGTGCAGACCGCCACGCTCGACACTCTATGGCACCGATTACGTCACTGCATTTGCAGCCGACATAGATGAGTTACACAAACTCAGGCCCACGAAGATACTTGAAACACTCCAGCTTAAGTACCCGGGTCGGTACGATTTACCAAGTCTCGATGATATCAAGGCGATGCTAAAGCGACAAACGAACGCTGGATTCACGCTCGCTCTTCCCGTCCAAGCCTGGTCGCAAGCCCAACAAGTCTTACTTGAATTCGAGTCCTGAAAATCTCGGAAACGGAGCAGAGCATACGACATCTAAGCGGCAGCGCTTGGACACGGTGTTCGCGAGTTATCTAGAAGGATTGGTGATAGAAAAGCCAACAGTCAAGCCCAACGACGCGCTGCAGGCTTTCGCGCGAGATTTCCTGGCTCCGAAGCTGAAGCACCCGACGATCGTGTCAAGGCGAAGGTATCAAATCTCAAGTCCAAGGACAAACGCCTGAATGGATAATTGTCGCTCTATTTTTTTTATTTGCTGAGCATCACATCAATCAACAACGTGCCTGGCATCTATTTGTCTGTTTTGGTATCGCTTCAACCCGCAACGACGACTAATAGTACGTGTTGTTCTCGATCCAGCCGACCGAGCGCTTGATTCGGCCCGTGCGCTGATCCACGTAGGTGCGTGAAGTCTTGCGGAGCATGAACTTGCGCATCTCGTCGTAGCCAAAGATGAGCAGCGAGAAAGGCATGGCGCAGAACCAGTGGGTGAGACGGATCGACTCAGTCTTGAACACGTCCTGCAGGAACCCAAGGTAGCAGAACGCGATGCCGATGATCGTCTCGAAGACCATACCCATGTTGAGCACGCTGTTCTCCATACCCTGATCCGTGATCGACAGCAAGCGCGTTCGGCACACCAGGATGTTAGCCCACTGAGAGATAATGATCGCGACGAAGTACGCTGTCTGCGTCACCGCCAGTGCGCGCTCCTGCATCATACGAGACATGATGTTGACTCTAGTAGTGGAGCCATCGACACGTGTGAAACCCGCACGGTAGTCGAACAAGCACTCGTCACCGGAGCAGACCGGCTTGCCATCCTCAGAGATCATGTCGAACAGATAAGCCTCCTTGTACACGTCTCCCGAAAGAGAGAATGTCGTGCTGGACTTGTTGCCGCTCGCGTCCACAAGGTTGACCGTCGCGCCTTCGAACTGCGTCTTGGCGGTACTCGGAGCACTCACTGAGCCACCAGTGTTTGACGCGCTCGTAATACCAAACACACCGATCGGCTGGTACGACATGAAGATGTCACTCACGAGCTTCGGGTCGAAACCTGTGGCGTCGGAGTCGCTGACGTCCCAGTTCAGCCAGTGCTTGTTGAAAAAATGCGATCGGCGCGCACGCATCGGCAGGTACGGGCGGTAGCCATCATTCCAGGCCGCTTGCATGGCTTGGTAAGTCACAACATCTTGTCCAGCGGTGTAGCTGTGGTACGAGCTAATGTCCTCGCGGCTGTAGCCGCTCGGCTTCGAGTTTGAGCCCTTGAAGTTGAACAGCGGGAACTGGCAATCCTCGACCTTGCCATCGTCTGCGGGTCGCCAGAAGACACGAGCGTCGTACAGCGAGCCGCCAGCAGGAAAAGTGGCGTTGTACTCGTCCTCACAGACCGGCTCCTCCGAAAGACCCAAGGACGTCCACACGCCTTCGCTGTTCTTGTGACGACCGCCAGGCGTGCAGAACTCACCGCCACTGGTCTTGCACCACAGCACCTGCGTACCGAAGCGAGTGTCCATGCCGAGTCCCGGGAGCAGCGAGGGAGAGTAGCCGTAGTCGTTCATGACAGCCAAGTACGTGAACATTCCTGCTGCAGCCTCGATGATACCAATCTGGAGGTACGAGAATGAGATGAGCTTCTTAGTCACTAGGCGATCGACAGCGGCGTTACGAGGAGCGCGCGCCATGATATCGCTCTCGGCCGTCTCGTACGCCATCGAAATCGCAGGCACCATATCGGTACCGAGACAGATCGCAAGCATGAGCACCGTCGTAAGCGGCAACGGGATGCGCAGGATGATGTTGAGCAGGAAAGGCACGAGTTCAGGGATGTTGGCAGCAAGCGCGTACGCGATCGACTTCTTTAGGTTGTCAAAGATGATGCGGCCTTCCTCGACTCCACTCACAATGGAAGCGAAGTTGTCGTCCAGCAGAATCATATCGGCGGCCTTCCTTTGACACCTCCGAGCCCATGATGCCCATTGCAACACCAATGTCAGCCTTCTTCAGAGCAGGAGAGTCGTTGACACCATCTCCGGTCACGGCAACAATCTCCTTGCGACGCTGGCAGTTTTCGACGATGATCAACTTTTGCTGCGGCGATGTACGAGCGAACACAATCTGGGAGTGGTCCAGAATGCGATCCCATTCCTCAACAGGGGTATCCACACTGATCTCCCATCCCGGAACAACAATCGCAGGCGCCGTCGATGGATCCTCCCAACCGATGTCACCCTTTTCCAGGTTACGGCTAGCGTTGCCCTCTTCAATGTCATCTTTCGTTGGTCCCCAGAGAATGCCGACCTTGTGTGCAATAGCCTTTGCCGTAACTGGGTGGTCACCAGTGACCATGATCACGCGGATGCCAGCAGTCTTGCACTTCTCGACGGCAAGCGGCACTTCGGGACGTGGCGGGTCGATAAGAGCCATCAGTCCAAGGAAGCACAAGCGCTCCTCTGCGTTCGGGTGTGGCGTCGGAATGCGGTCGTAGTCAACGTCGGTCTCGCCAAGCGGGAAGTTCGGGTTGTCCGTGTTGAACTTGTAGTCGTGCGGGTACTTTTGCGGGTCGAGCACCTTCTCGGCGAATCCAAGCACACGCATGCCGCGCTTCGAGAGCTGCAGCTGCAAATGCTCAATCTCAGCGAGGCGAGCCGGCGTCAAATCCTCCTCGACTCCGTTGATCAGCACGGAGCCGCAGCGAGAGATGATACGCTCGGGAGCACCCTTCATCACGAGCAGAAGAGGCTTCTTGTCATTGTTCTCCTGCTTGTGGATCGAGACTTGGTATTTGTTCTTTGAGTTGAACGGAATCTCCTTGATCTTCTTGTTGTCATTTCGGTATTCGATGATATCGCGCTTGTCCTGGCAGAACTTGATCATCGCCGACTCGGAGGCGTCTCCGATCGTCTCCCAGTTGATCTTGTCTCCAGTCCGGAGCGGCAGCGGCGCACCTCGGTTCACTGTCGTCGAGGCCCCAGTGCCAGAAACGACCTTCTCGTACTTGGAGTCTTCGTCGAACACGGCATTGTTGCAGAGCGTGGCGCAGCGCTGCAGGTGCTGGAACGAGACATCGTCCACCGAGTAATTGCCGACGGGCGTGATGGAGCACTCGGCGTCCCAAATCGCATTGCTGTAAACGATGTTGGCGACCGTCATGACGTTTTGCGTAAGCGTTCCTGTCTTGTCCGAGCAGATGCACGTCGTGCTGCCCAGTGTCTCAACACCCTGCAGGTTCTTGACGAGCATGTGCTTGCCGGCCATGCGTGTGGCAGCCAGACTCAGGCAGACCGTGACCGTCGCAAGCAGACCCTCGGGCACATTCGCGACGATGACACCGATCATGAACACCAGGTTCGAGATGAGAGGCGTGCCGATCGCGAACCCGACCACGAGGAAGAAGATGCCGATCACCACGGCCACGAGCGCAATGATGCGCACGAAGTGGTCGATCTCGCGGCCGATCGGCGTCTGCTCGACGCCCGTCGAGGTCGCGAGGCGAGCAATGCGGCCCATGACGGTGCGGTCGCCGATGTTAACGACGAGGCCTCTGCCGTTGCCCTGGGGGATGAACGTGCCGAAGAAGCAGAGGTTCTTCGTCTCGAGAGGGTTCTCATCCGTGCAGTCCGGGATACGCTTGAGCGGCTCAGGGCTCGCCCGTCAGCGACGAGTTGTCCACCGTCATGTCGTCCGAGCACTCGATGAGGCGAATGTCCGCCGGCACCTTGTCTCCGCCCTTGAGGACGACAAGGTCGCCGCGCACAAGTAGCGAGGCGTCGATCTTTTGCGCCTTACCCTCACGAATGACCGTGATCATGGTGGGCATCATGTTCTTAAACGACTCCATGAGGTTGTTGGACTGGTAGTTCTGGTAGTACGAGAAGGAGCCCGTGATGAGCACGACGAGCGCGAGGATGACGCCCAAGTACAGGTTGTCTGCCGAGTACTGGATGGCGTAGCTGACGAAGCACATGATGGAGCCTGCCCAGAGCAGCAGGCAGAAGAAGCTCGTGAGCTCCCGCCAGTACTTGAGCCACTCGGGGTCCTTTTGGGGCGGCGTGAGCTGGTTGAGCCCCTCGGCCTCCCGCCTCATGTCGACGTTCTCGGGGTGCATGCCGAGCTGCGTGTCCGTCATGAGCTCGGCCGCGAGCTCAGCCACGCTCATCTTGTGCTCCGTCATGACGAGCTCCCGCTTGGCGTCGTCCTCTGACGGCACCGGCGTCTCGGCCGTCGCGGCCTTGGGGGCCGCAGCCTTAGCACGACGCCGCTGCTTGCGGCTCTCGATCCGCTGGCGCATCTCCTCGGTGGCCGCCACGATCTCGGCCGACGAGCGTACCGACGAGCGCCGCGGGGGGAACGGCGGCTCCGCGTCCTCCATGCGCGCGTAGGCCTGGCGCGGCGTGGCGGGCGTGTCCGCCATGTTTCTCGGCTGGAGCTTGGGCTGGAGCTTGAACTGGAGGCTGGGGGCTGGAGCTTGAGACTTGGAGAATGGCGAGAAAGGCGCGGCAGCCAGTGGATGCGAGTGTGCATGCAGGGGTGGTGCGTAGGTGCATTGAGTGCGGTGCCACTCTTGAAGTTGGCATCCGGACGGCGTATAGTGGACAGATGATTGAGCTCCTGCACCGACTCTGCTTGTATACGAGACGTATTTGTATTGCGGGCGCTATCGAGATCACGGGACGCAAAAGACGAAGCAATCAACCAGGTGGTCATCGACGCGATCAGCTGCGTTGTTGGGGGGAGTTGGGAGGGTGAGAGGGAAGCTATTGGACATGGTTGGCGAGGTCGTTGCTTACCTGGTGCTGAGGCTGGGCCTGTCGGTGCGTGTCTTCTGAAGAGATTGGCTCCGATGAATCGAGTTGGATGTGGATGTGGTCGAGCAGGGGATCGACTAATGGTAGAAGCGCAGCGACAATTACTTGAGGATCTCGCGCATAGAGTCTGCAAGCTGCTCGTGCGGGTCGACGAGTGGTGCTGGTGCTATTGGTGCCAGAGGTCCAATGTATACTATACATATTCCGGATGACTCGTCTCACTGTACCCATTCGTGAGAACATCCATCGAATCTGCCACAACAGGAATATTTTAGTCGTTATTGTGTGTACAATATACTCCTTTTGTGGCGATATTCTCGCGGGTAATACACACATGGTGGCCAAACCCACCGAATCCAGCGATGCGATGCGCATTGCCAATCATCGTGTCGCTGCGTCGTCGTTCACAATGTATCCACTACCACATGTACATATGTGCACATCCATGGTGCCACTCGCTCGTTCCGTGCGTGCACTGCCAAGTCACGCACGCTGCATGGCCACGCAGTCCCGGATTGGATCACGCCGACGGCGATGGCGTGGGCAACAGGTCGAACTCCTCGAGGTCGCTCGCGTCCAGATCGGCGCCCATAGGGTCGTAGCTCGCGAGCAGCAGTCGCGTCTGCAGCTGCTGCTGTTTGTTGTGGCGCTCCGAGCCCACGAGTCTCCGCTTGCCACGCAGCCGCCGACGCATTGCCGCCTTGGGGATTGCCAGCCGCTGCCCAAGCTTGCGGCACAGACAGATCCCGTTGTCGGCGAGCAGCGTGGCCGAGTGCGAGTCGCTGCTGTTTGTGTGGAACCGCGACGACAGCGCACGACCGACCGTCGTGCCGCTCGTGTGGTGCGAGACGTGACGAGACCGCCGCGGTGACGTGGCGGGTTCTGGGATTGGCTTCGCCATGGGCAGGCACAGGTCAATGTGCTCGTCGTCGAAAAAGTAGACGGCGGGCGAGTTCTCGAACGGCCGAGAGTGCTTCTGGTGGTGCAAAAGCCCCGCGTCCATGAGTGCATTCCCCACGCGCACGGCTTCACCAACTGATCGCACATAGTTGAGTCGCTGCATCTGTGCCACAGCTTGCTCGCCAGACAGACTGTGCTCGATGCCTGACGGGTTCTCCTTGCTCACGACGGTCAAGTTCTCGAGCTCACCCATCATGTCGACCGCCAAACCCGCGCACACTTCTTCCTGGATGGTCTCAAGGATGCTCACGACGACCTGAGATGTCGGCCGCAGCCTTGCGTTCTCCTGCCACGTGCTTTCCATAAGCGCTCGCAGAGCTGGGTGGATATCAGCCTCAAGCTGCGGGCGATGGCCGCTCGTGACGAGCTCAAACACGCGAAAGTGGTTCCCGTTCGCCACAGGGTACTTGTCCTGCCCTGGGTGCAGGATGTCCCACATCGTCATGCCGAGCGAGTACACGTCAGCGGCTTCCCCGTACGTTGCCATCCCTGCTCGTCCATTGATTACTTCAGGGGCCATGTAGTCAACGGTCCCCTTAATGCTCATCTTCGGACCGAGATCGGCCACCACGACTTGGATGTCACCAAAATCACCATCCTTGAAGTCGCTCAAATTGCTCTGATGCCGCGTGAGCTTGGCATCACTTGTTGTGTGTTTCAGCCCGATCCCGTTGCCAGCAACTTGAGTTCGCGGGAGCGGTCGAGACTCACCAAAATCTGTCAACTTGACCGTACCCTCAACATCCACGAGGAAGTTGGATGGCTTGATGTCTCGGTGGAGGAATGCCGGGCGGAAGCTGTGCATATATTCGATCGACCGAGCTGCGTCGAGCATGTATGCGATGTTGATGAGCATCTGCTGGCGATTGTCCGCTAGTTCGTGCGTGCTGTTGCGCCGAGCGATGGCGCACATGACATCATCGAGACTTCCTTGGCACAGCTCGGACACGAGGCAGATCGTTGGTGGGCAGATGCACATACCGTAGAACTGGACAATGTTTGGGTGGTGAAGCGCGCCGCACAACGCGGTCTCTTGCGAGAAACCCGCAATGATGTCGTCCGTGAACTCCATCGGTGTGTACACCTTCACAGCGACAGGCGTAGCTGATCGCAGCAAACCATTGAACACTACCGCGCTGGCTCCTGTTCCGATGCGAGACTTGAGCTCAAGGTATGCAAAGTCAATGATGAACTTGCGGTGCATCTCGATCAGCACATGCAGTCCTCGAGACGAGACGCGTTCTGGCAGTCTCTGATTTTGCTGAAAGAGTCGCTGCAGCTCGACGGCGCGATGACCCATTCCTCTCCAGTGCTGCGTATCAGCTCTTAGCACGCGCCAGATGACGAGTGGGCACATCGATCCCCACAGGAGGTTGCAGTAGGTCAAGACAAAGCCCGTCTCGAGCTTGTCTTGGTGGAAGAAGTCATTGTACGCGAACAAAAACGCGTAGTAGACGTACGCGAACAGACAGAACTCTCGCAGCGTGCGCTTGCTGGCTCGTAGTGGAGGACGCACGAAGATGTACGTATAGAGCAGCAAAAGAGGCGCACGAACGGCCGTAATGACCGGGTAGAACTCCGAATTAGGTCGGTATGTGCTCATGAACCATGCCACCGGGATCGAATATGTCGCGAGCAAGAGGGTCACAAACAGCGATCTCCGCAGGGCTGGTCCAGAGACGCTCTTTTGCAGCATGAAGACTGCGACGCTCAGGAAGACGAATTGTCGGCCAGAGTAGAATACCTCGGTCGCGAGCTTGGAGATCTGGTACGTGTACAACTTGACGGACAGTGCAATGCAGAAAAAGCCCGTGTAGATGCCGGTAGCCGTCGCGAGAACCAAGAGAAGTGGCTCGAAAGCGGGGAGAATGATCTTGCATGCAGCTGATGCATCACCCCGCAATGCCGAACTCCGGTTCATGCGCAGGTACAATACGAGCACCACGCAAAGCGAGAACATGATGCCATATCCCGCGAGCAGGAAAAGCTGGAGCGTGTGGAATCTAGATAGCAGGAATGCGAGCATTGCCTGCATCGCCTGTGCCTCGGCCGGGCTTGGCGTTGCCTCGACTGGCGGTTCGGTCGCCACGGTCTCATTGAGGTACGATGATGAAGTAGAAGAAGAAGAAAGCGAAGATGAATCCATGGCCGAGTTGAGCTCGTCGCGAGAAGGCCGGCCCAGCCCTGACAACGGAGGCAAATCCGTTTGTGAGAGCTGGTTATGCGAGGATTTGCCGAAGGAGCTGCGGTTTCACGTGCCAGGGGCGGAACTGGGAAGATCAGGTTCGTGAGGAGCCGTGAGAGATCGGATTTCTTCCAGCGACGAAGGTTATCGCCTGCAAGGAAGCTTCAGCAGCGCGCCGCGACTCGAAAGAAACTGCCCTTATAGAAAATATGAATGGGTTCATTCACTTCAACTTGCTATCAGGACATTGATTGGCTTATTTATGGTGAGTATTCTATCTTGATTGGCTATAATACATGGTGAACGGACATGATTGGCGTAAAATGGAAGTAGGAACCATGAAATGATCCACGGAAGGACCTCGTCGACTGCAAGCACCTGCCCGATCCTTGAGTGAATCGTGGAATGCATGAGGTTCCGCGCTCGATCCAATAGCTATCACGCTTGCCGACCCTCGTTCGATTCTTCACGAACAATCGAGGGGCGTTAGCTGGCGCGCAATGGTCAATTCGCTTGCCCGCTTGTGGAAGCCATGGCTTGACGGTATGTTGACGAGTTCGCCACAGCCGAAACTCGTGCAGGTCGTGGCATCTGGATCACCACCATCAACATGCACGGGAGACAAGCTAGGCTTGCCAACTGTCATGCGTTCGCTTGCCCCCAGGAATCCACTCCAAGGTGGGCACGCACACGTGCGCGACTGATTTCGACTCGCACGCCAAACTGGATCGCGCGACGTTCCGCCGAGACACGATCCAACGCGTTTTAGTCGGATCGTGCACTGGCTCGACTTCAACTTTGTTGCTTTCTTCAGCTCTGCGACAGCGTCGAGCGATCGCTTGCAATGCAAAGCTCGGCACGATAGGGGCATCATGGTATCAGATGCGACGCGTTGAAGTCGCCTTGCTGACATACTGGACGCATGTGAGGGGCGCTCTCTTGTCATCGTCGCGTCGAAAGTGAAGTGGGCGGGCGAACGAGCAGCCGGCGAGGACTGGGCAGACGTTCGGATCGGCACGATCGCATGAGTCCCCATCGTTCGTCCGCATGCAAGCCGCCGATCCAATGTGAGACGCCGTAGCAGCAGCAGCAAAGGAGCACAGCAAGTCTCGTGAGGAGCTATCAAGTGCAAAATGGCTGGCTCTGGTGCGACACTTTACGGTAAAAGTGAGGATTTAGCGTTGTGATGTCTGATTTGTGACACCTGCGGGCTGAAAGAATTAGCCAGCTGCGCGTCGTCGCGTTGTGCTTGCCCGCGTTCGGTCGGGCAAAATATCCGATAGAATTGTACCTTCGGCCGCCAGGGCTGCATATCCAGCCTCTAGTCCAGCCAGCAGTGCAGCAGAGTCCGGAACAGGAGTCTTCATGGCGGCTATCGAGCCTAAGCGCCTTGTTCCAATGCGCCTCCCATTGAATTGAAGTGCTCCATTCTATTCGGCTGATTTTTTTTTTTTTTGCTGCGCTTTTCTTTTCAGAAAGCGATTTGCCTTCCGCCAAGTTGAAGTTGTCGTTCTTCGCTTTTTCATTGGTCCAAAATCCCATCTTCAACATGCCTCCATTGGTGCAAAGTCATCTTTCGCTCTTCTCATTGGCCCAAAACCTCGCAAAAAAGGCGAAAGGGTACGGCCAGAACCGGAAGAACCGGGTGGATAAGAAGCGCCCGAGGCAGGCATCCCAAGCCGCGCAGAAGCTTCCAGGGCGTATTGCGCAACTTGAAGGCCGACGTTGAAGCGCCCGCGCCGCCCAGAGCTCCGAGGTGCGGTGTTGCTGTCGCTTTTGTATCAGGCGGCCGCATGGGGAACATGGCGTTGACTGACGGTGAATGGTGGCGGGTTGTGGGGTCCTCGCGGCGCCAGGTGTCGAGCGCATACAGAGGGTAAGTCATTCTATCCCTCGCTTCTCTCGCGCTCCCCCTCCCCGCGTGCCCTTCCTGCCGGAAGGCGGGCAAATGGAGGAGGAGAGAGAGAGCGAGCGATAAAAAAACATGTAGCGCTGCTCTTTTTCTGCATGGAGGCGTTGAATGGCGCTGACGGTCTCTCTCTCTCTCTTTCTCTCCTGGCCGTGGGCAGACGCCGAGTCACTTGGAGCAGTTGAAGCGGCCCGCGCCACTGCGGAATCTCTAGGAGCCACCAACTTCAAACTCGCTTCTGCCTGCCTGCTTGCCTTCCCGCCTCGCGGTCGAGAGCCAAGCCGAGCGCCGGGAAAAATAGCCGACAAGACGATGCTGTCGATGATGAACGCCAGTCCGCGCGCGAGCCGAGACGCCTCCGGGTCCAGTGGCGCGGCCTCGCCGGACTCGTACAACCCGGCCTTCTCGGGCAGCGACCAGGAGAACTACGCACATGACCAGCGACAGTCGCTGCCGATGCAGGGGTCGCTGGGAAAGCCGCGAGCGATCGCCGTGCGAGGAGATGGCGCCGGCGCTCCTCCGGCGTCAACCTCGGCGTCCGCGGGGAAGCAGAGCGCCGCCGCCGCGCGGAAGGAGAAGCGGTCGACCAAGTCCAAGTGCCCACCAGGCCTGCGGAGCGGAAAGTGGACCCCAGAGGAGGAGGCGTACACCAACACGATCATCCACTACTTCAAGCGCGGGCTCCTCGACATCGACGACGGCACGTCGCTGCGGTGGTTTCTCGCCAAGCGCCTCAACTGCGAGGCCATGCGCGTGACCAAGAAGCTCAAGGGCAACAGCTCGATCGGCAAGCAGATCTTCCGCGCGCTCGAGAACACACCCGAGAACCGCATGGCCATCCTGCACGCCAAGGACGAGCTCGCCGTGCTCGAGAGGCAGTTCCTCGATTCTCTCCTCGCAGCCGGCCAAGCCGGACAGACGAACGGAATGGGTCTCATGCGCGGTCGAGGCGGCCGACCTGGCTCAGGCGGTCGCCCTGCTACACTGCAAGACGACGCCAACCTGCTGCTGCACTTTTTCGTTGGAGCCCACGACAACGCTGACCCGGATGACAGCCAGCCCGCGAGAGCCACCAATCCGTCCAACATGAACCTCAATGTGCAGCTCAAGATCGACAAGAAGCGGCCATTCACGAGCATTAGCAACACCGCCAGCAGCGAGAGCAGCAACAGCAGCAGCGCAAGTGCAGCGGCATCAAGCGAAAAGCGTGGTGCGTCTGCTTCGGCGTCTCCCTCGAAGCGGCGCTCAGGCGTGAAGATCGAGGATCTGATGGACTGAGACGCATGGACGCGTCTCCTATTTAGACGACGAGCTCGAGTCGAAGCCGAAGAGCTGCGTGGGGAGAACTTGACGAGGACGCCGCCGCCTTACGCGCACTATGAACCACACTGTGCCATATCCAAGATGATTATTACCCACCCGAACGCCTCGAGGTGTGTGTCTCCTACCAAGTCAACCTGCAATGCTCCCAGCGACGTGCTCGTTTAGGTCGAGTTTTGTGTGGACAAGCATGTGCCACAACAGTAGTTCGATTCGTTCGCAACGTCGTGAAAAGCATGATCGCTTTGCCGTCTTCTTTACCTGTACACGCTACATCAATAGATCCACCCACCAGTTATGTATTCCATCGCTGACAGACCCTCGTTCATTTCATGTTGCGGAGCTGCCGCGGCGTCCCGACCGCATATCCTCTCGCTGACACCCAGGTGAGCACCCACTTCAAGTTGGTCAGTGCGTACTTGAGCGCCTTTGTCCACTCGGTGTGCTTGCTGCGAAGGAAGAGCACCGAGTACCCGCCGACCGAGTGCTTTGATACTTTGTACGGGAGGCGCATGGAGCGATCGCGAGCCTCGACGTACGAAATGAGCTGTCCGAGGCAAATCACCCATGCGCCGAGACCCAGGTTGAAGTGCGACTCTGCAAAGTTGTCGTGGTCGGAGCCGTGCAATCGGTACTCCATGCGAAGATCAGTTGTTCGAATCACCTTCGAGAAGCTTCCCAGTGGCACGATCTTGAAGCTGAAATCAAAGTCAGTCAGCCACAAGACAAAGTGGTACATGGCAAGTCAACAACAACTTCAAACGCACTCGGAGAATTCGAAGCCAAGGATGCCTGCTAGCGTCTGAAGCAGCAGAGCACACTCTCCCAACGCAGCATTAATCTCGTTCCACTCGATCGACGGTGGCACAGTTTGGCCGAGGCGGAATTGATTGATAGTCCCAAATGCGCCGTTGTGTCCAATAGTGAACATGTCGTTCAGGATATTCAGATACTTGGCGCTCGCGACCTTGGTTTCGGCGGTGTCGATGGTAGCGATGGCCATATCGCGGATCTCTTGGAACGCTGCCTGCTCAAGCTGGAGCTCGTTGAGCTCCGACCATAGCTCGAGCTCGTCTTGTTGGAGAGCGGTTTCATCCAGTTCGAGCTCTTCCAGCTGCTGGGATATGTCTTGGCGCTCTTTCTCCATCATGGACAGATTCTCCTCGAGCTCTTTTAGCTCCTGGTCGTACTGTGGGAATGATAAAAAGAGGATTGTCAGGGAGGTCGATCGAGCGCATCAAAGCGGAGCAACTAGAGGCTTACAAAGCGGACTTTGTCGAGAATCTGATCGACGCCTTGCTCGCTACGAGTGCCGGATCCGACATTGTGCAAGTGCCCTGCAAAGGTTCGCTTCTCGTGTCTTGCCAGCTCTGCCTGGCTGGAAAACAAGTGCTGATTAGGTGGAGAGCAGTTTAGGGATTGCTATCGCACCGCCTTACTTGTCAACGAGCGTCAACATGCTATCCACACACTCTGTGCAAACTGGTGTCGTTATTGGCGCTCCGGCGCTGTTTCCCACGTTCAATTAGTCCACGCTACCACAGCATCAGGTCCGGAAGCCAAAGAAGTTGCTCGCACCAATGCGCATGTTGCGCCGTCACGAGCTGCACTTGTCTGTTGAGGTTCGCGAGGGTCGTCTCGCTGTCTTCAAGACTACTCGGCACCCCTGGCTGAATGGGGCTGCGTCGCGCTCGACTGCTCGTCTTCCTCCTTTGCTGCTGCTGGCGGAGCTGCTGCTCCTGCTGCTGCTGGCGCAGCGACAGGTTGTGCCGCACGCTCGCGTACAGATCCTCGCCAATCTCGCTGAACGCCGCCGACTGGTCCTCGGCCGCAAACCCCGACGAGCTCGCGAGCTTCTGCATGAGCAGCATGCTGCTCGAGGCGCTCGCGGTCGGCAGCAGCACGTACGACTCGCCCAGCGCCGGCCCTGGCCGCGCCACCCCACGCGCTCGTTAGCCCCAACAGCTCGTCAACATCACGCAGAAGCAGCGGGCGACCGCACCAGGCGCCTGGCCCGCGTCCAGGTCGAGCAAGCGCCGGCAGTGGCGGCAGTGCGGCATCTCGCCGCCTTTCTCCTTCAACACCTGAGGAAACCTGCCAGGTTTTCCCTGTTGCTTATGTATCTGCCAACACACGAGTATATAAAGTGACCCAGATACTCCTACTTTGTCATGAGGATGGCAGTGACATGCCGGCGGCAGTTGCCCTTCCATCGTTCCGCCCCCTCCAAGCCAAACCAGGTCGACCAGCAAGCTGCTTCAGCTCACTTGCGCTCGACGCTCCCCCCGCCGATGATCTACTACAGCAACCGCAACCTGTGGCGCGTGCTGGCGCACACGACCGGCTCGTCGTTCCTGGAGCCGGCGACGCTGTGGCGCAGCGCGCTGGTGGCGGGCATCGCGGCGGCGCTGGCGCTGGCGCAGCACGTGCTGCCGGGCTTTTTGCCGGCCGAGACGCTGCCCATGCGCGAGGACGCGCTGTCGGTGGCCACGGCGTTCCTGGCTGTGCTGCTGGGCCTGCGGCTGTTCGACGCGGCGCAGCAGTGGCGGCGCGGCGTGGAGGATGTGGGCGCTATCGGCGACGCCGCGCGGACGCTCACGTCCTCGGCCTGCGCGTTCGTGCACTTCTCGCGCAAGGAGGACCGCGCGCAGGTCAAGATCAAGTGCCAGTTCATCCGCGACGTCAAGCGATACATCCTCATCTACATCTCGCTCGTGTTCCACGACTGCCACGGCAACGACTCGCCCATGGAGCTGCGCCAGCTGCTGACCGAGAAGGAGGCCAAGGAATTCGGATCCACCGACGTGCTGTCGCTCGGAGAGCACACGTGGAACCGCGAGAAGAGCGTCGTCGGGTCCCCCAACAAGCTCCGCGCTGCCATTGTCGAGCTGTGGCTGCGCCGAACGATCCACCGCGCGCAGCGAAAGAACTTTCTCACGGTTCACCAAGCCATGGAGCTCAACACCATCGTCACGCAGCTCTCCACCATGTACACGCGCGTCTTCAAGCTTGCCAATGTTCCCATCCCTTTCAACGTTGCCCAGTACCTGGACGCGTGCCTCGTTGGGTATCTGTCACTGCTCGCTGCCACGCTCGCGACCCGTGAGGGATGGTTCGCCGTAGTCTACGTGTTCTTTGCGGGTATGATGCTCTTCGCGCTGGACAACGCCGCCATGTCGATCGAGTGTCCATTCGGCATCGACTCGAACGACGTCGACCTCGAATCGCGCATCTTGTGCATCCAGGACGAGCTCAAGGTGATCCTCCAGGCGCACTTCCATTCGGTTGGCCACGTCGAGTCGTTCGCCGCCGAGACAGCGCGCATGGCTTCACTCTCTTCGCTGCTGTCGGTGAACGTTGAAGGCCGCCACGAAATCCCGCGACCGTCGAGAGTCCATGTCGTCGTCCTACTCGTCAGCAGAGCGACTTCCGCAGTACTCTGCGCCGTCAAGCAGGTCTGCCGTGGAGCGTGCTGTACTGTTGACTGTTGGAGATGGCAACGCATCAGCCGTCTCGGCGCCGTACGGATCTATCGAGGAGGCTGCAGATGAGATGGCGAGCCCTGCCGTCGAAACCAATCGGAAAACGAAGGCCAGGTCTTTCGTCTCGGTGTGAGTGATGAGTTATGCATGAGCAGAGGAAAGTGATGCAGCGTCGGCTACCGAATCTAAGGCAGCCAGAGATCGGGAAATACAATAGCATCAGGTTGTGAGATGGCGAGTGTACTTGACGGCTACCGGTGGCCGCACAATCGGGGCAAAAACTGCGATTTGCATCGCACATTTCTTCTCGCTCACTGACGCGCTTATAAACATACTAGAACATCTTACCTGCTGCCACCCAGGCAGCATTACGAGGCACACGACTTAGTGCGTGTTAATGGTCCAGCCCGAGCTCGAAGTGCTTCGCGGGTCATTGCTACCGCCGCTGAGCCCCCGCTCGCGGAGGTGGCCATCATCCACATCCTCTTCAAGGATCGGCATGCCGCGAGCCAGATCAAAAGTGCCGCGGTGGTCGCCCGTGTCGGAAGATAGCTCGCTCAGGTCACTCAGCTGGCCGGAACTTTCCACGCTGGTGCCCGTGATCCCGCCAAGAATCTCGTGTGTCGGTCGCATGTCGTACTCCCACTCGGTTTCGTCGTCAAAGCCCGACTGGAACGAGTACTTGACCATATCCGACGGCCGAGCGATGGACTCCGCATCGCTCTCGCTCGCAAGATCCGCAAAGCTTGCACGGTCGTACGGGTTGAGCGAGAAGGACTCGTCACCGCGGTGCTGTTGGTGGTGCTGCTGAGCCGAGGAATGTCCATACTGGTCCGAATGTTGACCGTACGGGTCTGAGTGCTGGCCATAGTGCTGCGCTGGCTGCGAGTAGTAGTTGTGATGCTGGTTCGCATCCACCGAGTAGTCGCTGAGCACGATCGAGTTCGGGTCGCTGCTCGTGTAGCCCGCGCCACTGAGCTGCGCCGTGCCACGCAGCTGCGACGGCGTCTTGTGCGTAAGGAAGTTTGACGAAGCAACCGTGTACGCACTGCCACGGCCCTCTCGGCCAGTCGCGAGAATGGCAGTCGGCTCACGGAACGGGATGTTCTTGGTGTTGACATTGTTCCGACGCTTGCGCAGGAAGCAGAAGAGGAGACCCAGCAGAAGAATCGCGCAGCCAATACCAATACCAACGTACAGGAAAACGCTGCTCGTTGAGCTGCCGCTCGGCACCGACACCGTCACCGACGAGTAGACAGCCATGTCGAGACGCTCGCCGTCAACGGTGACCATGGCAACACGTCCGATCATCGTGTACGTGCCCGAATCGGTGAACGTGTAGTTGCTCGAGTACGTGATCGCGTCGGCCGTGAGGTTCCTGTCATCGTACTCGGCGATCTCGAACGTAGTCGAGCCACCACCAGTGTACGTCGAGCAATTGGCATTGTTCGCGTTGGTCTGGCAGCCGCTGAAGACCGAGACGGGCACAACCGACCAAACACCCGTTTGTGTCTGGGTCCTCGGTAGCCGCTGTCGTCGACACCTCACCGATCAAGGTCGAGTCATCCGTGGTCGCCCCCGTCATATCCAGCTTCCAGGCAATGTCGATCGTGTCGCCGACCTCGAGGTCGGTGGACGAGAGACCCACAGACATGGTGCCGGGGCAGTTGTCACCGGTGCGAACCGTCAGCGAGCCCGACACACTCTCGTCAAACGGAGAGGCATCTTTCGCGACCCAGCAGTAGGTAGTCGTGCCATCCGCAACGATGCTCGTTGGTGCCGTGCCGGCGACATCACCGATCTGCACGGGGAAGAAGGTGACGAAGTCTGCGCGCGAGTTACCGGCGATGTTGACGACGAGGTGCACGAAGCCCGTGTACTTGCCGTCCTTGGGCAGGATGAGCTCCTGTGAGCCAAAGACGGCCTCACTGTCCTCAAAGTCGTTGGGGTTGTTGCTCGACGAGTAGTAATTGGAGCTGTCGGACGACGACGTGAAGATATCGCACGTACGCCAATCGCAAATGACCACATTGGCCACGGGGATGTCGTAGGTCGTGCTACTGGCACTACCCGAGCTGCTGTTGGTGGCGTCGAGGTAGGATGGCACCACCGCCTGCACGATGGGGTCGGGGAAGACGAAGTTGGCGTCCATGGAGCTCGTGTCGAGCGTGGCCGTGTACTTGATGGGGATGATCTCATTGCGCGTGAGTTCGTCTGCGATGTCGACGCTGATGGTGATCGGGCACTTGGTCCCCGTGGCCGACACGAGCACGTCGTCCTCGGTCGGGATCTCCTGCGAGTACTTGTCACCGACGTAGTAGCAGTACGTGGTCGTGCCGTCCATCTTGTACGTGGTCGACGTCCTGCAGAAAGTACGCAGCGGGTCATCTTAGTCGCGAAGCGCCACATCACGCGACGCTCAAGCACGCGCGAGCACCTACATGGCGCTCCGGTGGTGGTGGCGAGCCCCACGCTCGCTCGCTCGTCGCCTTGCGGTCGGTCGGTTGAGCACTAGCGCTGGCAGGCGAGGGAGCGCCGAAGTGCGCAGCGCGCTGAGAGGGTCGGAGCGTTACTGTAGTGCTGCGTGGGGCTGCCCATACTGAGCGCCATACAAATCGATCGCCTTTCTACCGACCGAGCGCCAGTTCCGTCGAGTCGTGACAGCGCAAGCACAGTCCACGAGGTAAGTTACCAACGCTGGAAATAATCCAGGGCATGTCGGCTTCAGTTGAGTAGAGCTCTGGAATAATAACATACATTTCACTTGGATTCAATATCTTAGTAAAAGTATTGTCGACCGCCAGCTGGACGTTCTGGATAAATGTCCAGAACGGTTTGGACCACTCGCCTTCCCATCCCCCTTCAACAAGGTGAGCTCACATCATCATCCCATTGTGCATGCTTGTGTCGGCGAGCGCTTCCCTTGCCTGCACTCGACTGTCAGAGCTTTGCCAGGTTGATTTCGTTGTGGCATGTGGCGTTGGTGCGCGACGTGGAAGAAGCTAGGGGAAAGAAGGCCATGCATTTCAGTTGAAGCAAGCAATGGCCGCTGACCCAACGCGGGGGTTAGCGGGAGCTGCTTCGCTGTAGAGGCTCCTCCTGCTGAGCCCGTAGAGTGTGTGGATGGTGTTCAACAGTTCTAATGCGAGTGGTGATGCACTGGACACCCTGGCGTGGGTAAGTGGCGCCAGCTGGCGAAGTGGCGCACCGCTGCCATTTCAAACTTAAACCGCAGTCGTGCCAATCCAGGAGCTTTCGCTGCAGGAGTTCGACGTGCTTGCTCACTGCGAGCGACAATGATTGAGAAAGTGGCATCTACCATCGATTGGAGCGTGCTTACGCAGTTGAACTGCTCGAGCGAGCTCTGTTGAAGGCGTGCGCGAGCAATCCGCTGAGACGTGAGCGCGTTGACTGCTGACCAATCAACCCGCCAATGGTCAGGCGATCCTCCTCGATGTACACATTTCCATGGGCAGCGCAAATGGCACTCGCCAAGTCGACGGGCTCAGTGAGATCCCTCCACATTGAGAAAGCGCATCATAAGACTGCGAGATAGGCGACCACATGCGGCTGAAGAAGGAGAGGACCAGGATGGGTCGGCATGGTGTGGCGTTGCGGGCCAATGTCGGGAATCCACCGCTTTGCCCTCCATAAACCAGTCGATATGGACGAGTCCCAAGCGCTCTCGGCTAAGTAAATGTGGCTGTCGGTAGAGAGTGGTGACGCCGAATGATATGCCCTCTCGAGCCATTCGAATCCGGACCCAGTATGGATGTGGGTGCCCCTTCCACTCTGTCCTTGCGGTGGGAAAGTCCTCGCTTCATATCAGCCCGTGCGGGTTTCAGCAGTCATTCCGCCTCGGTGATGGAGAGAAACCGCTATGGCGAAATTCGATGCGCACATGTCAACTTGGCGCTTGTCCAGCCGATCGAGCACTTGATCTTCGTATAGGCTCGGCATGAACTTGATCGGGAGAAGCCGCCGCCTTTGTGTGATGATCCGGTTCTTTTTCTCGCCCTTGCCAAGCTCGTGGGCGGGTGCAACAGACGTCTCATTTGACTTGCTTCTTGTATGCCTCGAGCCACTTGAAAACCGGCTGGCGAATTTTTAGGTGCCACAGTAGGATCCATTGCGCGCTTCCCGCAGGTTTCCCACCCTGACTTTACTGACCTCACCCACTGACTCCTTGTAGCAATGTAAACTGACAAACCCCTCGGTTTACCGACCGATTGCTAGTGTCCGCGCCATTGGCATCCCGTCTTCAACCGGAACTGCTCGCCATTCTCCCGCCAGCACTTTCCCCTCCGCTCTGCTGCAGGCGACGGCGGCCCAGTCCCCTGCAGGCCGCCCCGCCCCCATGCGGCTCAAGTCTGGCGCGGCGCTGCTGGCGCTCGCGGCCTCCGCGGCGTCGGCAGCCGACGACAGCGCATCCGCCGACGGCGGCGCCACGTCCTGCTGGCTCGTGGACGCCAGCGACGCGTCCGTCGTGGCCACCTACTCGGGCGACTCGTGCCCTGTACAGGTGGCGCTCACGAGCTCCGCGGCGGTCTTCGCGCTGAATGAGACGGTGCCACTGCTCTGGGAGCTCTCGCTGCTCTCGGGGTCCTCCAACGACCTCGGCATGGCTGTCCCGCCCTCCGCGAGCGTCACCATTAGCCCCGACCACGTCGGAGAGAGGGCGCAGATCGCAGCCACCTACGCGCGAACGTGCTCGGCGATGGACGAGTGCGACCCCACCATCACGACAGGCAGCAACTTCTCGACCGTCCAGTCGGGGAACTTCTCTGGATCGGACCTCGATGAGCCCGTCTTCTTCCACTCGGTCGGCGAGCTGTGGTTCGACGAAGAGGGCTCCCACGTGCTCTCGGCGGTCGCCATGATTGTGGACAGCGAAGACTCGACGCTCGCGTACTACTTCGCTGCGTTCCTTGAGATTGATGTCGTCAGCAGCGAAGCGCTTAACGCCAACGTGTACGTTCAAGGTCGACTTCAAATGGGATGCTTGGATTACAATGACTGACGAACTTGACTTTTTGACCGGACAGAGAATATGACAAGTCGTCGACGTACTGCCGTGAATCAGCTGAAGACCCTCTGGAAGATACGCTTAACGCTGCCAAGGTTGCAGCTTCCAGCTCCAGCTGCGAGATCGACATTCAGATCACCAGTCCAGGTGCTACGCAGGCTGGGGCCGAATTCTCCATCGAGTGGGACGCCGTCTTGACCCGCAACGCCTCGAGCACCATCCTGTTGCCGTCACCGCTCATCGCTTATGACATCACGAGCGACAGCTCAGACAAAGACGCATTGAGCGTGTACTACACCATTGTGAGTTCCGTGGTGAAGATTTGCTCGGGAAAGAGCGAATGCAACGAGTACAGCAACAACGTCAACATATCGTCTGCGACCAAGTCGTCCAACTTCACAGACAATGCTGCTAGTTTCTCCGTGAGTAATATGGTGCTTCCAGCTCCTGGATGGTACTCAGGGGTAGCCCAGATCACGCTGAGCGGCGATACCGCCGGCGAGTCACGCTATGACTTCATGGCGTACTTCAACATCCTTGCGACGGAGACGGACGTTGCTGCGTCGGTCGATGCCGAGACTTTTGTCTCGGATGGCAGCTCTTCCTATTGTTGGGAGGTTGTCGGATCCGCTGATGCATCGGATGTTGGTGCTTCAAGCGTGTACGCCTCGGCGTCGAACAGTGATTGCCCGTATACTGTCAATATGAATGTGAACAAGACAGCACTGGTGGCGTCATCCTCCAACTTAGCGCTCCAGTGGACCGTTGAAAAGCAGTCAGGCTACTCGGACTCTACCTTTTCCGACATCAACATGACAGCCGTCTACAACTCCTCCACTGGGGAGTATGTGGAGATCGCACAAGCCAACCTCTACATCTGCAACACCACATCCTCAGCGATCACCTTCACAACGTGCTCACCCCTGGCAGCCAGCAAGACGCTACTGTATGGATCACAAGCATCCAACTTTTCAAGCGATGGAAGCGCAACCTTTTCAGTCGAGAATCTGGAGATATCGGCAGCTGGTACATACACAATCGTCGCACATGCTGCTATTGGCAATGGCGCCGATTCTCGAGTCGACGTTGCATCTTTCATGACAGTTCAGGTGGCAGCATCGACTGCATCATCACAGTCATCAGACACCTCTTCATCCAGTTCAGGCATGTCAAGTAGTACGCTTATTGGCATCATCTGTGGCTGCATTGGCGGTGTGTTGGTGATTGCGCTTGTGTTGATGAAAGTAAAGCGGCAGTGGGGATCAAAAACTGTCAAGGAAGAGGAAGACCCCGCGACTGCAAAATCGGGGATGTTTGGCTTCCGTCCACTGTCGGTGACTAACGAGCTTCCGACTGACTCGCGTGACTCGCACCGCTCAAATGCGTCGGACGAGTCAGGATCCTTCTTGTATGTCAAGGCGCAGCGGTCTCCCGTAGACGAGACGCGTTACTCTTCGCTTTCGTACGACCCCTACTCACGAAAGAGCTTCACCGAAATGGGCAACGAAGAAGGCTCGCCACGCTATAGCTTTGTGCTCTCGGATCGCGAGTTGTCTCCAGCACCCGTCAGCAGTAGTGAAATGCTGTCCGAGCCTACCACACCAACCCACCACGCATGAGCGTATTAGTATGAACTCCGCCCCGCGCCGACGAGAAGGCGACAACCCCTCTCTCCCTTTATGTCACGTGTCGTGTAGCTTGTTGAAGCGTATCGAGTCGTTCTCCGACGCGCGCGGGCGGATTGGGATAAGGTCAAGCCGAGATAATATACTCCAAGTTTTTCCACCGATAGTATATGCGTCACCCCGTAGCTACGACCACTGATGTCACGAATGACATCAACATCGTTGAGAGGGACAAGTGGTGTCGATGCTGTGCACCACTTAGCATGAACGGATAAAACACGTCACTTGGGATGGAAAACCATACTGGCGGGGGTGATGGTATCAGCGCCTCCAGCTCAGCGCTGCGGACCCAGACAAAAGTGACGCTCGTGAATAATAGGAACGTTTCGACTTGGTCGCCCAACGCCCGAAATCGCAAAGTCTCCGTCGAGTGAGAAGCGCGAGCGGCCACGAGTTTGCGCTGAGGGCTTGCTGCTGGCCCAACATTGGCAACCAAAAACTCCAAATGCAACCCAGTGATAATTCCTTGACATTGAAGCGTCGATGCATCTGACTGGACAAGCGTCGCGGAGCTGGTTGTTGGCTCGTCGTAATCCAATTCAAGCCACCCAGACGCCAGGAATGGATCCGAGTTGCCAAAGCGAGCCACATGGGTAAAGTTGACTTTTAGTGCTTGTGGGACTGGATCCGATCCGGTACACAACTTCTCGAATTCCGCTGCAGTAAGAGCTACAGTGCACGCCAAGTGAGAGTCCTCCCCGAAGTTGACAGCTATTGGTGCTATAGTCGAGTCGACAGCCATATCCACGTTGCAATCGCCTAGTCCAGGCAGCTGCAAGCCATCCACCATTTCTGAAACAACTTCGGCACTCGCGGTTGATGTGCCATTACCACCAGAAGTTGTGTTAGTCGCGAGAACCCCAACACGCACAGGGTAGTGCATCAAGTACCCCGGGTTACCCGATCTTGGATAGGTATCAATGTTTCCATTGGTTAACGCGACATCAGACTCAGCAATAGCGTCGCGAGAGCTGATAAACGATAAACCAAACGATTGGGTAATTGAAACTGGCTTAGATTCTTCTGGTATTGCGACGTTCTTGATGGCAACCAACGCATGAATACTCGTCAGATGCCCTTCCCCATCATGCTCGATAGACAATTGTAGGGAATTCAACACGCCGTAGCAAAAGCTTTCATTCGTCGTTGAGTCGATGTGGAGTTCAGGATTTAAAAAGTAGCTAGGTAGTGTTGTATCATCAAGCGCCACCAGCTCTCCTGTATCGCCATCGAGTTCATAGGCATCAAAGAGAACACTGAGTACGGAACTTGGAGTCGATTCGGCAACGCTAGAAGTCACATTAGGAAATTTGGCCACAAGCACATCAGGGTTCATCCACGTCGCAAGCACAAGCGGACTCGAAGAGCTCGCACATTCAGCTGCTAGATCTTCGACAAGACGTACGCATGGAGCAGCTACTTTATCGAGTTCAAATGCCACATATTCCGCATCCCAGCACTCGTTGGTACCGAACGCTGGGCCAAATCCCGTGAGCACTGGTCCCCGGATCGTCTCGTTTGAAGTTGCTGGTAAGAAAATCTTGAGCATATCACCCGGCTCGTACGCATTTTTCATACTGATCGTGCTGGTGGCAGCTGATAGTAAATCTGTTGACGAGTCAGATGTAATCGCAGCAGTAAAGGACTGAGCCTTCGGATTTCGCATGAAAGCTGATGCAACTGACATGGTTTCTTCAGGCACAGACGCGTAGAACTCGCCGATGACTTCATTGTTGTCGACAGCAACACAAAAGAGCGAGTTGACGAGTAGCGGACTCACGAGAGAGCTTCGCTGTCCTGCGGCACTCAGGTCCGTGGAGCAGTACTCGATAGTAGACAGCACCGATTCATCTGCTAGGCACCGTCCTTGAGCTTCAACGGCCGCAACCTGCTCCACTGAGCACTGTTTCATTACAAAAATCCAGTTAGAAACACATGGAGTGCCACAAGTAGCTTCCGCCGCCTGCACTTTCCTCGTGGTCGCAGCAACAAAACGCATCGCACGCTCCTGCCGTGAGATCACAGCCGCACGGACACTCGTAGAAGTCGCAACTACCCGACCCACTGGCACCACAACCGCAGCATTAGCCCACCAGCTACAGCTCCACCCACACTACAATTGACACCTCGAGGAGACGCAGGAGCAGCCGATCGGCGTCGTCAGCGCCGCCTCGGCTGCCGCCACATCGCTGGCGGTCGCGAGCGACCAGTTGACGGCACTAAAGGCAGGAAACGAGCCACTGGAAGCCGCTTGGGCGCCAGGAAGCGCCGCCAGCGCCATGAGAAGCAGCGCCATGAGGCCACCAAGGTGATGATGCCTCCTCAAGATTCGCGTCTTTTCAACAGAACCAATACCCCGTTCAAACCGATTAGAACCTGTTTAATCCATCAACCCTGTTATATTAAATATACGTATTCAAGAATATAAGCATACGATTCATCTTGAAATATCATAAACCTCTTCGATGGAATATATTGGTGCGCGGGTTCAAAGCCCGCGAAGGTCCAGCGCAATTTGCGCGCGCGTCAAGCCAAAAAAAGCGGGACGGCATGCAGGCGTCGGGAGGCGCCATGGACGTCGACATGGGGCGCTCCGGGGGCTTCTCCACGCCGCAGAGCTCTCGCCGCGGCCGCGCGATGGTGATGCGCCGCGTCTTGCGCTCCCGCTCGCGCCGCCGCGGCCTTCTGACGGTGTTTCTACGCGCAGGGAGAGCTGTCTTCGCAGCGGCGCCGGAAACACTCGGACGACGGCACTTTCCGCTTCACGGTCGTCCCGGACGAGGCGCTGAGCTTGTCGGCGCGCACCCCGCGGACCCCGCGGACGCCAGCGCGCTCGTCGCTCGCCAGCACGCCGCAGATGCTCGAGTCGCCGGCGCGCTACTCGCCTGGAAAGGTCAAGGAGGCCGTGCGCACCTTCGCGGACTTCCTGCGCTTCCTGGTACGTTCGTGGCGTGGGGGATTCTGGTGTTGTAATGACGGAGTGTAGAGCGGGCGTCCAACTAAGGCTGTGCGTGCGATTGTTTGCTGGCGTGGAGGAACAGCAAGAGAATCGAAGCGAGTCACCCCTCATGCCGACGATTATCCAGCGCTTCTCGGAGCTCGGAGCCGTCATCGAGTCACAGAAGCGCCACATTGATCACTGGAAGGTACAGTGGCTGCCTTGACGCTGTGGTTTGTTTGCGAGTTGTTTTGCTAATGATCTCACACTCCAGCAAAAAGAGCTGGATCTGGCTATCGCGGAGGCACACAGCAGCAAAGACATGATGGAGCAGCTTGGAATCACCATCGAGCAGCAAGACACCCAGCTTGCAGAATGCCAAGCAGAGAAAGTCAAGTGGGAAGAGAAGTTTAATCTTGCGGCCCAGGAGCTGGAGGAATTAAAGCGCGTGGGAGGAAGCCAAATCCAGCATCTCCAAGCTGAAAATGAGGAACTAAAGCGCCGCGGAACAATCGTGGAGGAGACATTGAACGAGCGCGCAGCTCTCATCGCTGCGATGGAGAACGAGCACACCAAGCTGAAAGAGCACCTGAATAAACTGGACCAGGAGTACACCAACGTACACCAGGAAAACCAATCGCTGCGACACCAGCGGGAAGACCAAGCAGGTTTGATTGCAAGTCTTGAAAACCAGATTCGAGGGCTCCAGCGCGAATGCGAAATCGAGAAGACAAGATCAAGTGAGCTTGAGCAAGCGGTTGCGACATGGAAAGCTCGCTACGAAGAAAAGGAGTCTCAAGGGATGCAGTTGGAGCAAGCACTGGACGAAGGGCGGCGAGAAATTGGCGAGCGTGATGGAAACCTCAATCAGCTCATGGACGAGGCTCAACAGTACAAGGCGCATTTGAATGATATGGGCAAGCAATACGAAGACGAACTCACGCAGATGCAAGACTTCATGCAGAATGCGGAGGTGGAGATTGAGGCTCTTCGAGACGAGCTTGCTCGCACTACTGAGAAGTGCGAGGCACTAGAGAAGGACGCTGCTGCTAAACAATCGAAGCTTGAGAGTGCCGCAGCTACAATCAAGGGCATGGAAGAGAAATTTGGGCAGCAGAAGTCGCAATGGGAAGGAGCAGTCCAGCAAGACTTTGAACAGATGAAGCTCCAAAACCAACAGCTATCGTCTAAACTGCGTGAGGTGGAAGGGCACAACAGTACTATAAGTGCAGAAATCAGCACACTGAAGGCGAACCTCCGAGATGCTGAGCGTCAATTCCAGCACCAAGGCCGCGAAAGTGAGCAGCTCAAGCAGCGGAATGCGGGCTTGACAGCTCAATTGCAGGAGCTCGAGCAAACGGCGCAACGACAGGCCGCAGAGATTAACCGGTTGACAACGGGCCTTCGTAATGCGGAGCAACAATTCCAGGGTCAGCAGATGCAGATAGAAACTGAGCAAGTACAGCAGCTAAAGAGAGAGCTGGAAGCCCTTCACAAGGAGGGCGACCGGCTCACTCGAGTCATGGCTCAGCAGAATGCTGCGCACGCCGAACAGATCGAGGCTCTCAAGAAAGAGTACGACACCAAGCACAGTGAGTTCGTGACACGTGTCGAAAGCCAGTTCAAACAACTCTCGGATGACAATGACCAGCTTCGAGGTGCACTCGATGAGGAAAAGAAGAAGGCTCAGCATGATTTCAGCCAGGTGGTCGCGGAAAAGGAAGAAGAGATTTCCAAGCTTATTGCTGAGTTTGACCAGCTGGAAGCCAAACTAACCGAGTTCGATCACGAGAACGAGTCGCTTCGTCAAGAGCTGGATCAGTGCTTGCAGGAACTCGAGCTCAAGCGCAAGGAGAATGCCGAGATGAGTGAACAGATCGAGCAATATCTCTCTCCTAACAGCGAAAGGTCCAAGGAAGCGGAACTCTTACACAGTGAGCGATTGCGACTCGAAGAGCAGAATCACGAGCTTCAGCAACAGCTAGCGTTGACAAGACAAGACGCAGACGCCAAGCTGGACGAGGCTCATCAAATCCAGCTTCGTGCATCGGAGCTGGAGAGCTCGCATCGGCACACTGTTCGCTCATTGTGCTTGGAGAAGGAGGAGATGAACAGGAAGCTCCTGGCGCTTGGATCAGAGCGATCGTCGATGGAATTCCAGCTTAATGCACTTGCGATGGAAAAGAACAATCTCCTGGAGAATTCGAATCGCCTGGAGCAAGAGAAACGAACTCTTGAGGCACGATTGGACGAGCTTATGAGGCAGGCAACACGCGAGATTGAGTCGCAGCAGCAAGATGTCCTTACCCAGTTGCAGCTTACGACGAACCAGCTCGCCCAGCGCGAAGAACAGCTTCGACAGAGCCACCAGCAGACCCAGAGTCTAGAGCGAGAGGTATCTGCGCTACGCGAGAAGTGCCAGCAGCTCGAGGACACCGAGCGAGCAATGCGCGCTGAAGGTATGCAGCTCAGTGCTAAGCTCGAATCAGCTCTAAAGGAAAAGCTTGAGCTCGAAGCAATAGTGACGCGCCAAAATACTGCGGCAAACTCCCTTCCAAGCCAGCAGACAGTCGAAGCAGAGTTCTCACGGAAGCTGGGCGATCTGAAGTTGGAAGCTGACCGTCGCATTCAAGACGAGAAAGAGTTCGTGAAACGCGAGTTATCTGCAGTGACCTCAAAACTTGAAGACCAGGAGAAGACTTTCCGTGAGAAGACCAACGTACTCGAACAAGAACGTACAACTTTGCTGCAAGAAGTCGATATACTGACCCATACATGCGAACGCTTGGAAGGCGAGCTCGAGGCGCTCAAAATCGACCGGGAGAACCAGGAGAACGTTATCCAGGAGCTTGAGCAAATGGTCGATCAACTTGAGGAGAAAAGTAAATTGACTTCAGCTGATGTCTCCAGCAATACCAGCACCGCCAATACCGCTGCTGTGAAGGCTCATCGCGAGCTGCAGGTTATGCACGAGCAGTTCAAGAAGGATATCATGGCTCAGCTTAAAGAAAAGGCAGATATTGTGGCGGAGCTAGAAGACGACAATGCCGAGCTCCAAGCGAAGCTTGATCGTCAGAAGGAAATGACACGCCATTTGATGGACCGTTCCCACGCAGACAAGCAAGGGCATTCATCCGAGCTGCTGGACCAGTCAAAGACTCTTCGTGACCATCAAGAGCGTGCTGCAACACTAGAAAAGCAGGTGAAGGAGCTGGAGCGTGAGATCCAAATCAAGGAAGAAGCGCGTGCTGCCAAAGATCAGGGCATGATGCATGAGAAACTGCAGCTCGAGCGTGAGGTGCGGGCCATCAAGCGACAACTCGATGGCGCAAAGCAAGAGAACGCGGATGTTCGGTATGAGCTAGAGCAAAAGACTGCCGAAATTGAAGGACTCCATCGCGAGATCGAGCAAAACACAGCCGAGATGGATGTTGCGCGGAACGCTTTGGGGGCTGCTGAGCAGCAGCTGAATCGCAAGCTGGAAGAGTTCAGCGAAGACCTGGATGATCGTGAGCATGCGCTTTACCAGAAAGAAGCTGAGCTAGAACAAGTTCGTGACAACGCCCGACAAGTGGAGGCACGACTGAATAGACAGATAGACGACCAGCGGTCCGAGTTGAGCGGCATAAAACGCCAAGTTTCAGAGCTGCAGCGCGACCTTGAGCATGCCCAGCGGCCTCGTAGCGCAAACCAGTCCACAAGCACTCTCGAGCGGCAGGAGTCACGTGTGCGCACTCTACAGACGCGCTGCGAGGAGCTGGAAGCGCGCGAGCAAGCATTGTCGGATCTAGTCGCGCAGCTTGAGGACGACAAGGCTGCAACGCTCAACCTGTTTACTCGCGAGCTCCGCCGGTTGGATGTCGACATTGGTCCAAAGGCTGGAATCGACATCAGTGCTCCGCTGGATGAGGCTCTTGGCGAATACCTGACTGAGGTATCGGAGCTCATCCGCAGCTATCAGGACCGCGAGGACCGTCAAGATGCATTAATTCACCGCAAGGAGCAACAGGTCAGCGAGCTCAAGAGCCAACTGGAGAAGGCATCGATGTCGTCAAAGCCTGAAAGTGAGCAAGTGGACGCAGTCGGTAACAAGGCGGCGTCGATGCGTCTAGGCACTCGCAATGGCGGTCAGCGTGAGCGGCGGGCCGATGGTACCAACACGCAATCAACTAGTGGACGAGACCTGGAATCCAAATACGACCAGCTGAAGACTCGCATGCAAGATCTCAAGGCTGAAAATGCAAGACTAAAGCAGAATCGACTGACGAAGGCCGACGCGCGTACGTTTGTCAATGAGATCGAGAAACTGACGACGGAAGTGATGGAGAAGGATATGCAGCTCGAGGCGCTGCGACGCCGCGAGGCTAAGTTACGCGCCTCATCCGCCAGCAACCCCAGCGGCAGTGGCGCGGCTCCGTCATCTGGCTTGCGCGATTTGCGAGCTCTGCTGCGTCAAAAGGAGGAGAAAATCATGGTGCTGAACGACCACCTGACAGAGCTCATGAAGCAGTCGGTGCGCTTGCAACACGAGAATGAGCGCTATGTCGTGCGCTTTGGAGCTCTCGAGGGTGATGGCACTCGGCAATCGCCGACGACTGCTTCATCGCAAACCACGGCAGCGTCTGATGCGAGTCACCGTCACCGACGTAGCGTGCGCGCCTGAGCTCTCTAGTGGTCATGATAGGTGTGCGTTGTGTGTGAAGCCAGCAATAATCTAAGCCATTTCTTGAGATTCTGAGATTCGTAAGCAGGCTTTCACTGTGTGGGTTTGACCTCCCACTCCTCGCGAGCCACCCACGCGTTGCAGTCACGAGTCATTTCTTGAATTTGAAGTGACGGAGGCTCCACCCATGAATCGCCATTATTCAGGGATAGAGGTCGAACATAAACCCTTTGCCAGTCATTAGGATACGAATCGCCGTCATTCAGGGAAAGATGTTGTGAAACACTTCGCCAGTCGTTAGGACTTGATGACGATGGCACTGGTTATCGCAACACTAAAAATCAGCACTAGTGTCGCTGATCACCCACATTACTTTCGTACCCATAAGTAAATTACACGGGCTAGAAAAGGGGAAAATGTATAACCTTGTATAGTGATTGTGTACTATACAAGACAATTTTACTTAATCGCCCTTGAGTACGGAGCCCGACCAGGCTAGTTGCGAATGTTTTTCATGGCGAGGGTTCGAGTCCCGCCTCCGTCAAGTTTTTGGACGAGGGCGAGCGCGAGCGAGCGCGAGTCTCACTATAGACATACACGGATACCAACGCCCGCCGATTAGGCGGGGTCGCACGGGGCGAGCGAGCGCAGCAACGCGTTATTTTTTTTCTTAGACACCATGCGAGCGGAGCGGAGCGAAGAGAGCTTGACCGAAAAGTCCGCACGTGACAGCCAACGCACGAGTGTCCGCCTTGTCTCGACTATCCAGTCGTAATGTATACTACACAGTATAGCACGTTGAAAAATACACGTACATTTCATCAGTACGGTACTTCTTGGCAGTTTAGTGTAGACCAATCGACGACACTAAACTTTATTGTCGTCGATCGGCGACACTCTAGTGTCGCGCTATCCAGTGCCGATGACGATAGCAATCTCAACGCTTGATGACGAAGCTCATGATGACGAATAGCAATCTCGAAGCTCATGATGAATTCATGACGAATAGCAATCTCGAAGATCATGATGACTTCATGACAAAGAGCAATCTCGAAGCTCATGATGACTTCATGACAAAGACCAATCTCGAAGATCATGATGACTTCATGACGAAGAGCAATCTCGAAGCTCATGATGAATTCATGACGAATAGCAATCTCGAAGCTCATGATGACTTCATGACAAAGAGCAATCTCGAAGCTCATGATGACTTCATGACAAAGACCAATCTCGAAGATCATGATGACTTCATGACGAAGAGCAATCTCGAAGCTCATGATGACGAAGAACAGTCGCGAAGCTCCGCTTCTTCTCCTAGCTCCACGCCAGCGACTGCAAACTCTGGAGAGCCTCTTTCGCTCTCACTTAACAATTTGCAAGAAGACACTCAAGCCCTCAAGCGACATGCCGGTTGTGCACCTGAAGACCAACGTGACCAAGGACAAGGTCAACGCGGTAGACGTCAACGCTGCCCTGTCCAAAGCAGTGTCGACCGCGTTGAACGTTCCCGAGGAATACCTCATCATTCACGCCGAGCTGGGGGCTGACATGCAAGCCCGCAAGTCGCCCGAAGTACGTTCGTGAGGATCGGTGGAAATAATGTGTGCGCCATTCTTACTCTCGTGGATTTATCAACTAGCCCTGTGCATTTGTGCAAGTCTACACGACCGGTAATGTGGACGAGGAACATAACGCCACGACTGTAACAGAGATCACGAATGCGGCATCAACCGCTCTGGGAGTACTGACGGAACGCATTTTCATCCGCATCGTTGACGTCCGAAGCGTCGACCTAGGCGTCGGTGGAATACTGGGGTCGAAGCTGCACCCGTAGTTGTATACACGGAAGACGTTGCCGCTCCAGTAGGCTGAGTCAAGATCAATCTAACCTTGACCTGTTGAGCCTACAAAAGGGATTTCCAACAAGCACTCATTTGACCCGGATCCAATTGTTTTTGAGTTGCGCCGCAGGATACTGCATAATTTGTCATGGGCGTACAGGTTGCCATGTGCTGGTCGTACCGTTGGGGTTGGTGGGATAATTTATTCCAAAGCCGTCGAGAGAGCAAAGAGCGCTCCTAAACTTGAGAGCACTGTTGAAGGTGCTCAATGACAACTCTGAGTACACGCTCTCTAGGTTGCGCATTCGAATTGGTGGCAGTTCTCGCCTGTCGGCTCGCTTTATGGCCGGGTTTACCCGGTGCCTCTGGCAGCGGTAGTTGGTCAAAGTAGCCGATTGCTCGCAGACGTTAATGCAGCCTTACTTGCGTGGATCTCGAAAGTCATGTGAACGCAAGGTGACAATTCCAACAGGAGCGACGCCGCATGTATTGTGGTCCGTGTACAAATGCTGTTGTTGTTTCGATAAGTTACTGTGCTCATCGTGACATATTGCATGAGCACGTAGCTCACCTTTTTCATCGCTCTGGTTGTTCAAGCACTGTTCGCGGTGCCGGCAGGTTCCTGGAGCTCGTTACGCTTGTGATAACCTTGCCCTCGCCACTCGGGAAGGATCCTGTATCAGCTGAGGGTAGTGCATTGCTTCAAGCACACGTTCGACCTCGGCAGTCCAGCATTGCTAGGTTTCGCCATCGTCAAAGACACAGAACCGCCACGGACGCCGCTACCGCTGCTCCTGCCTGACACAGACACCGAGCCGCCGCCACTAGAGAAGCTCGCGCCGATGGAAATCGTCACAACGCCAGCCGTGCTTCCCGTTGTGGCGCCGCTAATGACGCGCAATTCGCCAGGCGCACCATTACTGCTGCTGCCAGCGCCGCTTGACACAGACAACGACCCGCTCGCACCACTTGTGCTAGACGCCGCCGCAGACGACGACCCCAACGACACGTCGCCGCTGCTCATGCTGCCGTCACCGCTCGTCACTGCCACGCTTCCTCCGATCTGACTTCCAGAGCTGCTCGACACCAAGATGACGCCGACCGTATGGCTCCCAGCAGAAGAACCACCCGCGAGCTCCACACCACCGACCACCGTACTCGCCGACGTCACGCTCACAGAGCTCGTGCCGCCAGTGATCAAGACTTCTCCGTCAGCGCCCGTCGAGCTCGAGTCGCCAGACACAGCCACGCGACCACCGTCCGCAATGGACGAGCTCACCGACACGAGATTGTCGCCGGTAGAGACGCTGGTTGCTGACCCACTCGACAGCGTCACCGCGTCGGAGCTCGCGCCAGTACACGACCACACCGCCGCTCGTCGTCGAGCTCGCACCACTCGACACATGCATCGTGGCGCCGGCAGTCGAAGAGCTTGTGCCGTCCGACACACTCACGTCACCACCGACCGATCCAGCGTCATCGGACACCGACAAAGACCCGCCGGTGCCGACAGACGCTGAGCTACTCTCGCCGCTAGAGAAAGTCACGTTTCCTCCGGACAGGCAGCCAAAGCCGCCAGACACGCTCACCACACCACCAGAAGCAGTCGTGGACGCATCCGACGAGATCGCACCACAACGCTCTCCACGGCGCCCGTCGAAGCACTTGAACCCACGCTCGCAACGCCGGTTCTCGTGAACTTGCCCGCACCGTTCAATATACTCACGCTGCCGTTCACGGAAGATCTGCCCGCGATGTCGATCTTGCTGACAAACGACACCGACGATCAGCTTGCAATGCACGCAGACCCACTCGACGCGCCAGAGTCGCCACTCGTTACGGTCATGTCGCCGCTGCTGCTACTGCTGCTACTCGCAGCACCGAGCGTCGAGATCACCACCGAGCTGCTCGTCGACAAGCCATCGCCACTCGTCACAGATACAGAACCACCAACTGAGCAGACTGAGCAGACGGATGTCCCTCCATATTGGCACTCAGATCTTGCCGGGAGTGCGGTGCAATCGCGCTACTCCCTGGTTCACTTCACAACAGCGCGCGGTTGCCAAGCCAACCCTGGACGATGCCGATACGCCACCTTAGACTGAGCTGAATATAATAATATTCAGAGGAGCTCTGTTCGATTTGAATGACCACATTCTGTTCACAATCCTAGACTCTAATGGTCGGGGTACCCGACTTATCGGCGCTCCTGGGAGGGCCTTGAAGTTTTGGTTTGGATATCCCTCCGATCCGGCATGTAACCCCTCCTCGCCCTAGCAAGATATTTCTATACTGAAGCTCACTTTTATAAAATATGTACCCCCTTAAAAACCTCTATGAAGTGATTTTTGGCAGTACCGTGAGTTACGCCGAAAGTTGAACAGAAGTTGAACACTTCAACAAGAGGGGGGAGCTACTTCTTGAAAAGCATGTTGTTGCCATACAAAAACCGAAGGGTTGGGAACTTTCTACCGAGTATTACCTGTGCCTCTATAAACCGTTGTTCGACAGGCAGGTTGAAGCACAAAGTTGAACGCTGGTGTGGATCACTCCACAGGAGATGGCTTCATTGGCGACTTCGCCTGCGGCTCAACGTGGTCGGGGTACCCGACATTGTATACACACTTCGTGCTACAGAAGAATCAATACGGCATGGCTATTATGAGTGCAAATTGTGGCACGCGTCGTATTTCTCCGGCGCGAGATCTCTCAGCGTCCAATACTGACTGATTATATCGTTTGCTTGAATTCCCACATACTGCGATGCTACGTATGACATCGGGACACTTAGTTTAGGACTCCATTTCTTCGGCAATGCTCTGAGACTGCATGAATCGCTGCAAATACCCTCGCCTACAAAGTTCGATACGTGTAAGATCACTCAGCAAAATCGATCGCAATAGAGTCTCGTCCGATCGAATGAGGGCATACAGGTGGTAGTTACCGGATACCCCATCGAGCTGTAGCTACTTCCAATTGTCAGAGACACAACGCCTTTGGCGCTGCACGCAAAGCTAGCACTCGTGGCAACGCTGGTACAACTTGTCGTTGTGATGCTGCTCAGGATGCACAAGTAACCGAATGCTCCACTGCTGCTACTGTCGGCGCATCTATAAGTCACCGTTCCTACCACTTTTCCAGCACCCCGCCACAGATGACGACTCACAACAACCCATCCTGCTAACTCCAATCGACACCAACATGCTTCGTTCAAGCTATATCCCGACATCGAGGCGACACAGACCTCATGGCACCCAGCAATAGAAAGTAGCACGTCACTGGTCACTGAGCTCGCCGACGTCGTGCTCGCAGAGCTTGCGCCGCAAGAGATCAAGACTTCTCCGGCAGCGCCCGTCGAGCTCGAGCCGCCAGACACAGCCATGCGACCACCGTCTGCAATGGACGAGCCCACCGACACGACAATGTCGCCGTCAGAGACGCTGCTCGCTGACCCACTCGACAGTGTCACCGCGCCGGAGCTCGCGCTAGTCACGCTTGACACGAACACACCGCCGCTCGTCGTCGAGCTCGCGCCACTCGACACACGCACTGAGGCGCCGGCAATCGAAGAGCTTGCACCGTCCGACACACTCACGTCGCCACCGATCGATCCAGCGCCGCCAGACACCGACAAAGACTCGCCAGTGCCGACAGACGTTGAGCTGCTCGCACCGCTAGAGAAAGTCACGTTTCCTCCAGACAGACAGCCAGAGCCGCCAGACACGCTCACCACACCGCCAGAAGCAATCGTGGACGCAACCGACGAGATTGCACGACTCCGCTCTCCATCGCGCCTGTCATTGCGCTTGAACACACTCTCACTGCCCCGCTTTTCGTCGACTAGCTCGCACCGCTCAAGATGTTCATGCTTCCTCTCATGGAAGATCCACCCATGACCTCGATTTTCTCGGCAACTGACGACTTTTCCAGTCCTCACGGACCCGATCAACACGTCAAGTCGCCGTTAGTCACAGTCACTTTGCAATTGGCTTTCTGCTCGTCGACAATTCACCTCCACTTGCATCTGCAACAGAGCCAACAATCGAGTTGCCAACCACCCACTATTCACCGCCACATCGCGCACTACACCCTGCGCGTTGCTGGCACTGGTAATCATGGCCAACTGCGCAAAAATTGCGTTGCCGATCGATTCTCCAAGCATTAGCGCGTCGTTGCTGACACTCTAAATGATGTGAATACCGCTTCAGCGCTTTCGTGCATCTTGAAACAACCACTCCTCCCACACGCTCAGTTGCTTGGTGTGGCCTCAATCCATCTAACTTCACCGCGGCACAAGCTTCCCTTCAACTACGGTCGAACCTCACATCGTCAAGGAACATGTCGGGTACCCCGACCACTTGGAGCCGAAGGCGACAACGCCCAATCTAAAGGACACTTCAACTTGAAATAACTTGAAGTTCAGAGGCTTATCCCCACAACAGCTTCATAACGCTGAGAGAACTGTTTCTGCGTTGCAATCGTATGTGCTGACGCTTGATCTGTAATCGCCGATCACTGAGGATTTGGTGGGGAAGGCAGGAAGGTGCACGTCGTCGTTGGTTGACACTGCGGCGTATACTGGCACGCTCTAGCGTGATTAGACAATCGTGGATGACGCGAGATCAATGCGTTCTCAAAGTTTCATCGCGATGAAAGCTGCCACTTGGCAATTTCCCAGCTCCTAAGCACTTCAGCAGCTCTAAATCGACCACAAGCAGCACTTCTCAGACCAAGCATGCCCTTTGTGCGCCTCAAGACCAACGTAGGAAAGGACAAGGCGAGCCCTGCCGACGTCAATGCTGCGCTCTCCAAGGCGGTTGCCACGGCTTTGAGCCGGCCTGAGGAAGTCATCATGGCGCACACGGAATTTGGTGCAGACTTGCTATTTGCTGCGTCGATCGAGGTTTGAATAGTTGCAGCGCCAAAGTAAGGGGTGTTGACAATTTCCTCACGATTTCGTCCATGCAGCCTTGTGCGTTTGTTCAGCTTAAGAGCATTGGCCGTGTGGACGAGGCCAGCAATGCCAAGACGGCTGCAGCTCTCACGGCCGTTGTATCGGAGATGCTTGGCGTTCCATCCACCCGGGTGTCTATCATCATCGACGACATCCGAAACGCCAACTGGGCTTTGGACGGAAAGCTGCTCACATGGGTCACGGACTAGCGGCCACCATCAAGTAGCTTTACAATGTCTGAACTGTAGCTACAAAGATAACTCTTACCTGTAGCAACAAAGATGACGAAGCTTTCTACAACAGAACTGTATTACGCTGTTAGCAAATGATTATTCTGTTTCGAAGATTACGAAGGAAAGTTTGTCAAGCAATCATCGACGGTCTTGCGATCTAGCTCATCCGTGCGATGGGAGCGACGCCGGTTGCTTTCTCGCGGTCTGCCAACAAGGAGCAGGAGGTGCTCGGTCTTGGTGCTGCGGAGTTCTACGACCTGAGCAACCCCGAACACGAGAAAAAGGCCATGAACTCGGTCAACGTGCTGCTGCTGACGGCTGACGCGACCAACATGCCGTACAACACGTACCTCGGCCTTGTGCGCAAGCGTGGAACGCTCGTCATGCTTGGTATCCCGAACGACGAAGTGCATTTCATGCCTATGTTCCTTGTGGCCAGAGGGATTCGCGTGGTCGGCAGCTTGATTGGCGGTATCGAGGATGTGACCGACATGCTGGCGCTCGCCTCCGAGGGCAACGTGCGTCCGATCATCCAGAAGATACCCATGAGTCAGGTGAACGACGGCATTGCGCTCGTGCGCTCCGGTAAAGTTCGCTACCGTGTCGTTCTCGAGAATTAGAGACGATCGCCAGTGTGCTGTGATCACCACCAGCAGCAGCAGTAGCAGCAGTAGCAGCAGCAGCAGCAGCAGCAGCAGCAGCAGCAGCAGCAGCAGCAGCAGCAGCAGCAGCAGCAGCAGCAGCAGCAGCAGCAGCAGCAGCAGCAGCAAAATATGCATGAGTAGCAGACTAATGGATATCTGCCAACCCATCAAACACGATCTTGACAGTTTCCTCAAGACAGCATCCATGCAGCTAACCTTGCGCATTTCTTCCGCTCAAGAGCATTGGCCGTGTGGACGAGACCTACTATGCCAAGACAACCGCAGCACTCATGACCGTTTTGCATCGGAGGTGCTCGGTGTTCCATCCATTCCACCGGTTGTTTGTCATTTCTCACTATCGACGACGTCTCGAGCGCCAACTGGGCCAACGGTCTACGGGTTCAACGGTTCTTGGTCGAGTCGGGGCTGACAGCAGAAGAGCAGGAAGAGATCGACACTGTGGTGCAGCGTGTGGATCGTCTAGAGTTTTCGGATGGCAGCATTGGTGAGGTCACGAGCGACCACGATGATCACGAGCGACCACGACGTCATCGATGACCCATGCAGGCTTTGTACGCAGAGCGGATCCACTACTGGTACTGTACGACAAATGACTTACATTTTGCCATTAATCTACCCAGTGTGAATCAAACCAACAGAGCAACTGGTGAGGATGAGCTCATCCGTAAACACCGGTGTCCACGTCAACTGCGTTGCTGTCTTTGAAGAAGCGTCTCCCATGTAGCTAGTATGATCATGGCGCTACCGTCATCCCCATGAGCCCCGTAATCGCTTCGATCATTTTGGCTACCACCGGCGCTCGGGTCATTCTGGAATCTGCCAGCCAGTCCCACAACAAGCCTTCAATCTCCAACTTCGTCATCATGGCTTCCAAGTCCGCCGCTGCACCCCGCACTGTCAACGCCTACGCCGCGCTCGAGCCCTCGGGAAAGTTCCAGCCGTGGCAGTATCAGTCGCGTCCGCTTGGTGATGAAGACGTCGAGATCAAGATCTCGCACTGCGGCATCTGCGGATCGGACATCCACACGCTCGACAGCGGCTGGGGACCGTCGCAGTACCCGTGCGTGGTTGGCCACGAGATTGTTGGTGAGGTGACCCTGACGGGCCCAGCTGTCAAGCACCTCAACGTTGGCGACCGCGTGGGCGTCGGTGCGCAAGTGTGGGCGTGCCGCAACCAGGACCCGGGTGCACCGTGTGACGAGTGTCGTGACAACTTTGACTCGCACTGTGACCGCACGGTGTTCACTTACAACTCGACATACCCTGACGGAGAGCGCTCGTACGGTGGATACGCCGACTTTGTGCGCGTGTCGAGCCACTATGCGTTCAAGATCCCCGAGAACATCCCGTCTGATGTTGCCGCTCCGCTTCTCTGCGCCGGTGTGACGGTGTTCTCGCCGCTCAAGCATGTGGGTGTCAAGCCTGGTGACCGCGTCGGTGTCATTGGCATCGGTGGTCTTGGACACCTTGCGATCCAGTTTATCCGTGCGATGGGAGCGACGCCGGTTGCTTTCTCGCGGTCTGCCAACAAGGAGCAGGAGGTGCTCGGTCTTGGTGCTGCGGAGTTCTACGACCTGAGCAACCCCGAACACGAGAAAAAGGCCATGAACTCGGTCAACGTGCTGCTGCTGACGGCTGACGCGACCAACATGCCGTACAACACGTACCTCGGCCTTGTGCGCAAGCGTGGAACGCTCGTCATGCTTGGTATCCCGAACGACGAAGTGCATTTCATGCCTATGTTCCTTGTGGCCAGAGGGATTCGCGTGGTCGGCAGCTTGATTGGCGGTATCGAGGATGTGACCGACATGCTGGCGCTCGCCTCCGAGGGCAACGTGCGTCCGATCATCCAGAAGATACCCATGAGTCAGGTGAACGACGGCATTGCGCTCGTGCGCTCCGGTAAAGTTCGCTACCGTGTCGTTCTCGAGAATTAGAGACGATCGCCAGTGTGCTGTGATCACCACCAGCAGCAGCAGTAGCAGCAGTAGCAGCAGCAGCAGCAGCAGCAGCAGCAGCAGCAGCAGCAGCAGCAGCAGCAGCAGCAGCAGCAGCAGCAGCAGCAGCAGCAGCAGCAGCAGCAGCAGCAGCAGCAGCAGCAGCAGCAGCAGCAGCAGCAGCAGCAGCAGCAGCAGCAGCAAAATATGCATGAGTAGCAGACTAATGGATATCTGCCAACCCATCAAACACGATCTTGACAGTTTCCTCAAGACAGCATCCATGCAGCTAACCTTGCGCATTTCTTCCGCTCAAGAGCATTGGCCGTGTGGACGAGACCTACTATGCCAAGACAACCGCAGCACTCATGACCGTTTTGCATCGGAGGTGCTCGGTGTTCCATCCATTCCACCGGTTGTTTGTCATTTCTCACTATCGACGACGTCTCGAGCGCCAACTGGGCCAACGGTCTACGGGTTCAACGGTTCTTGGTCGAGTCGGGGCTGACAGCAGAAGAGCAGGAAGAGATCGACACTGTGGTGCAGCGTGTGGATCGTCTAGAGTTTTCGGATGGCAGCATTGGTGAGGTCACGAGCGACCACGATGATCACGAGCGACCACGACGTCATCGATGACCCATGCAGGCTTTGTACGCAGAGCGGATCCACTACTGGTACTGTACGACAAATGACTTACATTTTGCCATTAATCTACCCAGTGTGAATCAAACCAACAGAGCAACTGGTGAGGATGAGCTCATCCGTAAACACCGGTGTCCACGTCAACTGCGTTGCTGTCTTTGAAGAAGCGTCTCCCATGTAGCTAGTATGATCATGGCGCTACCGTCATCCCCATGAGCCCCGTAATCGCTTCGATCATTTTGGCTACCACCGGCGCTCGGGTCATTCTGGAATCTGCCAGCCAGTCCCACAACAAGCCTTCAATCTCCAACTTCGTCATCATGGCTTCCAAGTCCGCCGCTGCACCCCGCACTGTCAACGCCTACGCCGCGCTCGAGCCCTCGGGAAAGTTCCAGCCGTGGCAGTATCAGTCGCGTCCGCTTGGTGATGAAGACGTCGAGATCAAGATCTCGCACTGCGGCATCTGCGGATCGGACATCCACACGCTCGACAGCGGCTGGGGACCGTCGCAGTACCCGTGCGTGGTTGGCCACGAGATTGTTGGTGAGGTGACCCTGACGGGCCCAGCTGTCAAGCACCTCAACGTTGGCGACCGCGTGGGCGTCGGTGCGCAAGTGTGGGCGTGCCGCAACCAGGACCCGGGTGCACCGTGTGACGAGTGTCGTGACAACTTTGACTCGCACTGTGACCGCACGGTGTTCACTTACAACTCGACATACCCTGACGGAGAGCGCTCGTACGGTGGATACGCCGACTTTGTGCGCGTGTCGAGCCACTATGCGTTCAAGATCCCCGAGAACATCCCGTCTGATGTTGCCGCTCCGCTTCTCTGCGCCGGTGTGACGGTGTTCTCGCCGCTCAAGCATGTGGGTGTCAAGCCTGGTGACCGCGTCGGTGTCATTGGCATCGGTGGTCTTGGACACCTTGCGATCCAGTTTATCCGTGCGATGGGAGCGACGCCGGTTGCTTTCTCGCGGTCTGCCAACAAGGAGCAGGAGGTGCTCGGTCTTGGTGCTGCGGAGTTCTACGACCTGAGCAACCCCGAACACGAGAAAAAGGCCATGAACTCGGTCAACGTGCTGCTGCTGACGGCTGACGCGACCAACATGCCGTACAACACGTACCTCGGCCTTGTGCGCAAGCGTGGAACGCTCGTCATGCTTGGTATCCCGAACGACGAAGTGCATTTCATGCCTATGTTCCTTGTGGCCAGAGGGATTCGCGTGGTCGGCAGCTTGATTGGCGGTATCGAGGATGTGACCGACATGCTGGCGCTCGCCTCCGAGGGCAACGTGCGTCCGATCATCCAGAAGATACCCATGAGTCAGGTGAACGACGGCATTGCGCTCGTGCGCTCCGGTAAAGTTCGCTACCGTGTCGTTCTCGAGAATTAGAGACGATCGCCAGTGTGCTGTGATCACCACCAGCAGCAGCAGTAGCAGCAGTAGCAGCAGCAGCAGCAGCAGCAGCAGCAGCAAAATATGCATGAGTAGCAGACTAATGGATATCTGCCAACCCATCAAACACGATCTTGACAGTTTCCTCAAGACAGCATCCATGCAGCTAACCTTGCGCATTTCTTCCGCTCAAGAGCATTGGCCGTGTGGACGAGACCTACTATGCCAAGACAACCGCAGCACTCATGACCGTTTTGCATCGGAGGTGCTCGGTGTTCCATCCATTCCACCGGTTGTTTGTCATTTCTCACTATCGACGACGTCTCGAGCGCCAACTGGGCCAACGGTCTACGGGTTCAACGGTTCTTGGTCGAGTCGGGGCTGACAGCAGAAGAGCAGGAAGAGATCGACACTGTGGTGCAGCGTGTGGATCGTCTAGAGTTTTCGGATGGCAGCATTGGTGAGGTCACGAGCGACCACGATGATCACGAGCGACCACGACGTCATCGATGACCCATGCAGGCTTTGTACGCAGAGCGGATCCACTACTGGTACTGTACGACAAATGACTTACATTTTGCCATTAATCTACCCAGTGTGAATCAAACCAACAGAGCAACTGGTGAGGATGAGCTCATCCGTAAACACCGGTGTCCACGTCAACTGCGTTGCTGTCTTTGAAGAAGCGTCTCCCATGTAGCTAGTATGATCATGGCGCTACCGTCATCCCCATGAGCCCCGTAATCGCTTCGATCATTTTGGCTACCACCGGCGCTCGGGTCATTCTGGAATCTGCCAGCCAGTCCCACAACAAGCCTTCAATCTCCAACTTCGTCATCATGGCTTCCAAGTCCGCCGCTGCACCCCGCACTGTCAACGCCTACGCCGCGCTCGAGCCCTCGGGAAAGTTCCAGCCGTGGCAGTATCAGTCGCGTCCGCTTGGTGATGAAGACGTCGAGATCAAGATCTCGCACTGCGGCATCTGCGGATCGGACATCCACACGCTCGACAGCGGCTGGGGACCGTCGCAGTACCCGTGCGTGGTTGGCCACGAGATTGTTGGTGAGGTGACCCTGACGGGCCCAGCTGTCAAGCACCTCAACGTTGGCGACCGCGTGGGCGTCGGTGCGCAAGTGTGGGCGTGCCGCAACCAGGACCCGGGTGCACCGTGTGACGAGTGTCGTGACAACTTTGACTCGCACTGTGACCGCACGGTGTTCACTTACAACTCGACATACCCTGACGGAGAGCGCTCGTACGGTGGATACGCCGACTTTGTGCGCGTGTCGAGCCACTATGCGTTCAAGATCCCCGAGAACATCCCGTCTGATGTTGCCGCTCCGCTTCTCTGCGCCGGTGTGACGGTGTTCTCGCCGCTCAAGCATGTGGGTGTCAAGCCTGGTGACCGCGTCGGTGTCATTGGCATCGGTGGTCTTGGACACCTTGCGATCCAGTTTATCCGTGCGATGGGAGCGACGCCGGTTGCTTTCTCGCGGTCTGCCAACAAGGAGCAGGAGGTGCTCGGTCTTGGTGCTGCGGAGTTCTACGACCTGAGCAACCCCGAACACGAGAAAAAGGCCATGAACTCGGTCAACGTGCTGCTGCTGACGGCTGACGCGACCAACATGCCGTACAACACGTACCTCGGCCTTGTGCGCAAGCGTGGAACGCTCGTCATGCTTGGTATCCCGAACGACGAAGTGCATTTCATGCCTATGTTCCTTGTGGCCAGAGGGATTCGCGTGGTCGGCAGCTTGATTGGCGGTATCGAGGATGTGACCGACATGCTGGCGCTCGCCTCCGAGGGCAACGTGCGTCCGATCATCCAGAAGATACCCATGAGTCAGGTGAACGACGGCATTGCGCTCGTGCGCTCCGGTAAAGTTCGCTACCGTGTCGTTCTCGAGAATTAGAGACGATCGCCAGTGTGCTGTGATCACCACCAGCAGCAGCAGCAGCAGCAGCAGTAGCAGCAGCAGCAGCAGCAGTAGCAGCAGTAGCAGCAGCAGCAGCAGCAGCAGCAGCAGCAGCAGCAGCAGCAGCAAAATATGCATGAGTAGCAGACTAATGGATATCTGCCAACCCATCAAACACGATCTTGACAGTTTCCTCAAGACAGCATCCATGCAGCTAACCTTGCGCATTTCTTCCGCTCAAGAGCATTGGCCGTGTGGACGAGACCTACTATGCCAAGACAACCGCAGCACTCATGACCGTTTTGCATCGGAGGTGCTCGGTGTTCCATCCATTCCACCGGTTGTTTGTCATTTCTCACTATCGACGACGTCTCGAGCGCCAACTGGGCCAACGGTCTACGGGTTCAACGGTTCTTGGTCGAGTCGGGGCTGACAGCAGAAGAGCAGGAAGAGATCGACACTGTGGTGCAGCGTGTGGATCGTCTAGAGTTTTCGGATGGCAGCATTGGTGAGGTCACGAGCGACCACGATGATCACGAGCGACCACGACGTCATCGATGACCCATGCAGGCTTTGTACGCAGAGCGGATCCACTACTGGTACTGTACGACAAATGACTTACATTTTGCCATTAATCTACCCAGTGTGAATCAAACCAACAGAGCAACTGGTGAGGATGAGCTCATCCGTAAACACCGGTGTCCACGTCAACTGCGTTGCTGTCTTTGAAGAAGCGTCTCCCATGTAGCTAGTATGATCATGGCGCTACCGTCATCCCCATGAGCCCCGTAATCGCTTCGATCATTTTGGCTACCACCGGCGCTCGGGTCATTCTGGAATCTGCCAGCCAGTCCCACAACAAGCCTTCAATCTCCAACTTCGTCATCATGGCTTCCAAGTCCGCCGCTGCACCCCGCACTGTCAACGCCTACGCCGCGCTCGAGCCCTCGGGAAAGTTCCAGCCGTGGCAGTATCAGTCGCGTCCGCTTGGTGATGAAGACGTCGAGATCAAGATCTCGCACTGCGGCATCTGCGGATCGGACATCCACACGCTCGACAGCGGCTGGGGACCGTCGCAGTACCCGTGCGTGGTTGGCCACGAGATTGTTGGTGAGGTGACCCTGACGGGCCCAGCTGTCAAGCACCTCAACGTTGGCGACCGCGTGGGCGTCGGTGCGCAAGTGTGGGCGTGCCGCAACCAGGACCCGGGTGCACCGTGTGACGAGTGTCGTGACAACTTTGACTCGCACTGTGACCGCACGGTGTTCACTTACAACTCGACATACCCTGACGGAGAGCGCTCGTACGGTGGATACGCCGACTTTGTGCGCGTGTCGAGCCACTATGCGTTCAAGATCCCCGAGAACATCCCGTCTGATGTTGCCGCTCCGCTTCTCTGCGCCGGTGTGACGGTGTTCTCGCCGCTCAAGCATGTGGGTGTCAAGCCTGGTGACCGCGTCGGTGTCATTGGCATCGGTGGTCTTGGACACCTTGCGATCCAGTTTATCCGTGCGATGGGAGCGACGCCGGTTGCTTTCTCGCGGTCTGCCAACAAGGAGCAGGAGGTGCTCGGTCTTGGTGCTGCGGAGTTCTACGACCTGAGCAACCCCGAACACGAGAAAAAGGCCATGAACTCGGTCAACGTGCTGCTGCTGACGGCTGACGCGACCAACATGCCGTACAACACGTACCTCGGCCTTGTGCGCAAGCGTGGAACGCTCGTCATGCTTGGTATCCCGAACGACGAAGTGCATTTCATGCCTATGTTCCTTGTGGCCAGAGGGATTCGCGTGGTCGGCAGCTTGATTGGCGGTATCGAGGATGTGACCGACATGCTGGCGCTCGCCTCCGAGGGCAACGTGCGTCCGATCATCCAGAAGATACCCATGAGTCAGGTGAACGACGGCATTGCGCTCGTGCGCTCCGGTAAAGTTCGCTACCGTGTCGTTCTCGAGAATTAGAGACGATCGCCAGTGTGCTGTGATCACCACCACCAGCAGCAGCAGTAGCAGCAGTAGCAGCAGCAGCAGCAGCAGCAGCAGCAGCAGCAGCAGCAGCAGCAGCAGCAGCAGCAGCAGCAGCAGCAGCAGCAGCAGCAGCAGCAGCAGCAAAATATGCATGAGTAGCAGACTAATGGATATCTGCCAACCCATCAAACACGATCTTGACAGTTTCCTCAAGACAGCATCCATGCAGCTAACCTTGCGCATTTCTTCCGCTCAAGAGCATTGGCCGTGTGGACGAGACCTACTATGCCAAGACAACCGCAGCACTCATGACCGTTTTGCATCGGAGGTGCTCGGTGTTCCATCCATTCCACCGGTTGTTTGTCATTTCTCACTATCGACGACGTCTCGAGCGCCAACTGGGCCAACGGTCTACGGGTTCAACGGTTCTTGGTCGAGTCGGGGCTGACAGCAGAAGAGCAGGAAGAGATCGACACTGTGGTGCAGCGTGTGGATCGTCTAGAGTTTTCGGATGGCAGCATTGGTGAGGTCACGAGCGACCACGATGATCACGAGCGACCACGACGTCATCGATGACCCATGCAGGCTTTGTACGCAGAGCGGATCCACTACTGGTACTGTACGACAAATGACTTACATTTTGCCATTAATCTACCCAGTGTGAATCAAACCAACAGAGCAACTGGTGAGGATGAGCTCATCCGTAAACACCGGTGTCCACGTCAACTGCGTTGCTGTCTTTGAAGAAGCGTCTCCCATGTAGCTAGTATGATCATGGCGCTACCGTCATCCCCATGAGCCCCGTAATCGCTTCGATCATTTTGGCTACCACCGGCGCTCGGGTCATTCTGGAATCTGCCAGCCAGTCCCACAACAAGCCTTCAATCTCCAACTTCGTCATCATGGCTTCCAAGTCCGCCGCTGCACCCCGCACTGTCAACGCCTACGCCGCGCTCGAGCCCTCGGGAAAGTTCCAGCCGTGGCAGTATCAGTCGCGTCCGCTTGGTGATGAAGACGTCGAGATCAAGATCTCGCACTGCGGCATCTGCGGATCGGACATCCACACGCTCGACAGCGGCTGGGGACCGTCGCAGTACCCGTGCGTGGTTGGCCACGAGATTGTTGGTGAGGTGACCCTGACGGGCCCAGCTGTCAAGCACCTCAACGTTGGCGACCGCGTGGGCGTCGGTGCGCAAGTGTGGGCGTGCCGCAACCAGGACCCGGGTGCACCGTGTGACGAGTGTCGTGACAACTTTGACTCGCACTGTGACCGCACGGTGTTCACTTACAACTCGACATACCCTGACGGAGAGCGCTCGTACGGTGGATACGCCGACTTTGTGCGCGTGTCGAGCCACTATGCGTTCAAGATCCCCGAGAACATCCCGTCTGATGTTGCCGCTCCGCTTCTCTGCGCCGGTGTGACGGTGTTCTCGCCGCTCAAGCATGTGGGTGTCAAGCCTGGTGACCGCGTCGGTGTCATTGGCATCGGTGGTCTTGGACACCTTGCGATCCAGTTTATCCGTGCGATGGGAGCGACGCCGGTTGCTTTCTCGCGGTCTGCCAACAAGGAGCAGGAGGTGCTCGGTCTTGGTGCTGCGGAGTTCTACGACCTGAGCAACCCCGAACACGAGAAAAAGGCCATGAACTCGGTCAACGTGCTGCTGCTGACGGCTGACGCGACCAACATGCCGTACAACACGTACCTCGGCCTTGTGCGCAAGCGTGGAACGCTCGTCATGCTTGGTATCCCGAACGACGAAGTGCATTTCATGCCTATGTTCCTTGTGGCCAGAGGGATTCGCGTGGTCGGCAGCTTGATTGGCGGTATCGAGGATGTGACCGACATGCTGGCGCTCGCCTCCGAGGGCAACGTGCGTCCGATCATCCAGAAGATACCCATGAGTCAGGTGAACGACGGCATTGCGCTCGTGCGCTCCGATAAAGTTCGCTACCGTGTCGTTCTCGAGAATTAGAGACGATCGCCAGTGTGCTGTGATCACCACCAGCAGCAGCAGTAGCAGCAGTAGCAGCAGCAGCAGCAGCAGCAGCAGCAGCAGCAGCAGCAGCAGCAGCAGCAGCAGCAGCAGCAGCAGCAGCAGCAGCAGCAGCAGCAAAATATGCATGAGTAGCAGACTAATGGATATCTGCCAACCCATCAAACACGATCTTGACAGTTTCCTCAAGACAGCATCCATGCAGCTAACCTTGCGCATTTCTTCCGCTCAAGAGCATTGGCCGTGTGGACGAGACCTACTATGCCAAGACAACCGCAGCACTCATGACCGTTTTGCATCGGAGGTGCTCGGTGTTCCATCCATTCCACCGGTTGTTTGTCATTTCTCACTATCGACGACGTCTCGAGCGCCAACTGGGCCAACGGTCTACGGGTTCAACGGTTCTTGGTCGAGTCGGGGCTGACAGCAGAAGAGCAGGAAGAGATCGACACTGTGGTGCAGCGTGTGGATCGTCTAGAGTTTTCGGATGGCAGCATTGGTGAGGTCACGAGCGACCACGATGATCACGAGCGACCACGACGTCATCGATGACCCATGCAGGCTTTGTACGCAGAGCGGATCCACTACTGGTACTGTACGACAAATGACTTACATTTTGCCATTAATCTACCCAGTGTGAATCAAACCAACAGAGCAACTGGTGAGGATGAGCTCATCCGTAAACACCGGTGTCCACGTCAACTGCGTTGCTGTCTTTGAAGAAGCGTCTCCCATGTAGCTACAGTAGTACAGTATGATCATGTCGCTACCGTCATCCCCATGAGCCCCGTAACCGCTTCGATCATTTCGGCTACCACCGGCGCTCGGGTCATTCTGGAATCCGCCAGCTCCACGACAAGCCTTCAATCTCCAACTTCGTCATTATGGCTACCAAGTCCGCCGCTGCACCCCGCACTGTCAACGCCTACGCCGCGCTCGAGCCCTCGGGAAAGTTCCAGTCGTGGCAGTACCAGTCGCGTCCGCTTGGTGAAGAAGACGTCGAGATCAAGATCTCGCACTGCGGCATCTGCGGATCGGACATCCACACGCTCGACAGCGGCTGGGGACCGTCGCAGTACCCGTGCGTGGTTGGCCACGAGATTGTTGGTGAGGTGACCCTGACGGGCCCAGCTGTCAAGCACCTCAACGTCGGCGACCGCGTGGGCGTCGGCGCGCAAGTGTGGGCGTGCCGCAACCAGGACCCGGATGCACCGTGTGACGAGTGCCGTGACAACTTTGACCCACACTGTGACCGCGCGGTGTTCACCTACAACTCGACGTACCCTGACGGAGAGCGCTCGTACGGTGGATACGCCGACTTTGTGCGCGTGTCGAGCCACTATGCGTTCAAGATCCCCGAGAACATCCCGTCTGATGTTGCCGCTCCGCTTCTCTGCGCCGGTGTGACGGTGTTCTCGCCGCTCAAGCATGTGGGTGTCAAGCCTGGTGACCGCGTCGGTGTCATTGGCATCGGTGGTCTTGGTCACCTCGCGATCCAGTTTATCCGTGCGATGGGAGCGACGCCGGTTGCTTTCTCGCGGTCTGCCAACAAGGAGCAGGAGGTGCTCGGTCTTGGTGCTGCAGAGTTCTACGACCTGAGCAACCCCGAACACGAGAAGAAGGCCATGAACTCGGTCAACGTGCTGCTGCTGACGGCTGACGCGACCAACATGCCGTACAACACGTACCTCGGCCTTGTGCGCAAGCGTGGAACGCTCGTCATGCTTGGTATCCCGAACGACGAAGTGCATTTCATGCCTATGTTCCTTGTGGCCAAGGGAATTCGCGTGGTCGGCAGCATGATTGGCGGTATCGAGGACGTGACCGACATGCTGGCGCTCGCCTCCAAGGGCAACGTGCGTCCGATCATCCAGAAGATGCCGATGAGCCAGGTGAACGACGGTATTGCACTCGTGCGGTCTGGTAAAGTTCGCTACCGTGTCGTTCTCGAGAACTAGAGACGACCGCCAGTGTGCTGTGATCACCAGTAGCAGCAAAATATGCATGAGTAGCAGACTATTGGATATCTGCCAAGCCATCAAACATCATCTTCATCCTTTTTGAAATCTACCCATAAATGAGAGCTCTAAGCCGCCGATCAGTCTTCAGTTCAGGTGGTTGAAACGAAGATCGTAGCAAGAAGCCACGCGTCGCGATCCGCAAAAAAAAAAAAAAACGATTACGGTTTGTGTAAGATGTCGTTCGTCTCTCAGGAGGGGAGAGTCGGTCAGTGTTGATGTGGCTGTTCGAACATGTAATCACATCTTCCACGCGAGGGTCACTTGACCGACCAACAAAGCTCTCAAGAAAGCTCATTCCACAACCTTCCCAACCCCAGCAACCACCAAGACCCCAAGTCAAGCGACACCATGCCGTACGTGCACCTCAAGACCAACGTCACCATGAACAAGGCCAAGACCACTACTGCCGAGGTCAACGCCGCGCTCTCCAAGGCGCTGTCGACGGCTCTCGAGCGTCCAGAGGAGTTCATCATGACCCACGCCGAGCTTGGTGCGGACATGCAGTTCGCCAAGTCGGACGAGGTGCGTCAAGTGTTTTGCTGGAAATGACCGAGTACAAGCGAGTGCTCACAGCACATTCGTATGCTGCAGCCATGTGCGTTTGTTCAGGTCAAGACGATCGGCCGCGTGGACGAGACTTACAACGCCAAGACGGCGGCCGAGCTCACGACCGCTGTCACGACCGTGCTCGGCGTGCCTAGCAACCGCGTGTTTGTCCTCGTCAGCGACGTCCGCAACATCGACTGGGCCATGGACGGCAAGCTGTTGACCTGGATCACTGCGTGAACGAACAGACCCGAGCAGTGAACGACGCGAAGGGAACAACCGCCGGTCGAACTGCATCAAATACATTTTCTACTTGCAACTCTCACTCTTCTACGCGTTGACCACCCTCCACCTATACCAGTTGTCGCGACTTGGTCTCGGGCAAGTAGAACCAAAAGTACACGAGACACACCACGTACGAGAGACCGTAGGCGATGAAGGTTGCGGCTGTGCCCAGCATCTCGAACAGCGATAGCAGCGACCCATTGACGAGCAGTGAGATCAGTGACATCGCGAAGGTGCAGTAGCTCATGTAGCGCGCTCGATAGCTATTGTCCTGGAAGAGCTCGCTCAAGATGACAACGAAGAGCACGCTTGGTCCGACTGCAGCCGCTACATTGAGTAGGGCAAAGACGACCATGACAGCGGTCGATGCGCGCTCATCACGAGCGAAATCCTCGGTCGAGTAGCGTGCAAACAGCGCACCACTGAGCAGAAAGCACGCGCAGACGATGGCTAATGTCAGCAGGTACAACGCACGCCGAGAATACTTCTCGATGAGGAATTTGGCGGCCACAAGGACTGCAGCGACGGCGACGAGTGAGCAAAGCAGACCAAAGATGTTGGCGTCTCGCCGAGAGTAGTCGCTGCTCGTCTTGGCAATAATCTCCGGTCCGTAGAAGAGCGAAGCATCCACGCAGTTGTTGACGTATGCGAGGAGGATTCCCGTCGCGAGTTCAACGGATGGCCGGCCAGCGGCCGGAGAGATGCTTTCGGCACCGACGACCTGGTACTTGTTGCTTCGCTGGGACTCAACTGTCGTGCTACTAGCAGTGGTTCCATCACTGTCGTCCTGTCCTTCCTCGTCCTCGCTGCTGCTGCTAGACGACGACATTGGGTCAAGGCCATCGCCACCCTCCAAGTCGATGCTACCATCTGGGTTAGCCTTCCAGCGCAGCCATTTGATGCTCTCCGGGAGGTAGAAGTGGAAGTTGTAGAGCACGAAAAGCGCCGGGAAAGCGCCAAATGCCAGACACGCGCGCCAGCTCTCGGCCACTGTCAGCATAAAGACGTAGGGCAGCGCGCAGCCTGCATTCACGCCGAGCTGGAAAAGCGCAAGGTACGCGCCACGACTCCGTGCGTCCACACACTCGCTGATGTACATGGGGATCAGCAGGATCGACAGCCCGTTGCCGACTCCGGTAACCAGTCGCCAAAGCACGAGCCAGCCAAAGGTTGCGCTCGCCGCCGACGCGAGCAGCGCGCCAGTGATGGAGCACGCGCACGCGAACATGGCCGACGCGCGGCGGCCAAAGTGGTCGGCCAGCCATCCGCCCGCAATCATCGAGGCCGCGTCGCTGAGCGTGGCCGTCGCGCTGACCATCTCCTCCTCTCCCGCCGTCAGCTTGAGATCGTCTCGGATATACTGCAGCGGCGCCGCGAGGCTTCAAGGATCACGCTCTCGTCAGCAAAGGCTCATTCTCACCGCTCCAATCGCAGCTAGCGTTCCTCCATACCTGACGTTGTAGCCGTAGATGAGCCCGCCAAAGAAGCTGAAGAGCATCCACGTGCGCCTGCGGACGCCTCCGCGCGCTGCTCTTTCAGCCGCCAGCGCTGCGCTCGTCGCCTCCGTCTCCGCGTCAACGCTGCACGCTCCATGGCTGTGGCCCGGCCGGCGCCGCGGCTCCTTGAGCGGCAGCAGCTCGCGCGGGTGCTCCATGTCCTGCACCTGCTCCTGCTCTTCCTCGTGCTGCTCTCGCTCGCGGCCTGCGCGCTCCAGCGTGGATCTAATTGTGGCGGCAGGCGGCGACAGGCGGCGACCGTCGGATGCCATCGGTGTCGGCTGCCAACGTTGCGTGTGAATTGTTTGTTTAGTTGATGTAGCTCTTCGCGTCTCTGCAAACTGCAATAGTGACGCAGGGGGCGTAAGCTTCCTCATTCTAATTGGCAGAAAACGGCGCCTAACACATTCATCCAATCACGGCTCGCCGCCACGATCTTCTTTCACATTGGCTGAAATTATCCCATATATAGCCAATCGCGTGCGCCCCCCTTCCTCCTGCGACCGCCGCGTGGAAGGATCCCCCCCTCATAGTGAAGCACACGCGGGCATTGCCGCTGGCGAGAAAGGACATGGCGGGCGTGGGCAACGAGCGCTACTGCACGCTGCTGCTGCCGGCGGCGGCGGCGAGCGACAAGGCGGCGCCGCCGAGCCAGGACGAGATCCTCAAGGGGCTCGAGTCGCCAAAGGTGGAGCTCAAGATCCGCGCGGCCAAGAGCGCGATCCTAGCGCTGCTGGCGGGCGAGAAGCTGCCCAAGGTGCTCATGCACATCATCCGCTTCTGCTCGACGCAGAGCGACCACACGCTCAAGAAGCTGCTCATGGTCTACTGGGAGATCGCGCCCAAGTACGAGCAGCCGCCGGCCAGCGCGGCCGACCCCACCAAGCCCGCCGCGCCGCCAAAGCTGCTGCCCGAGATGATCCTCGTCTGCAACGCGCTGCTCAACGACCTCAACCACCCCAACGAGTACATTCGAGGGTGCATGCTGCGCTTCCTATGCAAGATCAAGGACAAGGAGATCCTCGAGCCGCTCAAGGACGCCGTCAAGAGCAACCTTGAGCACAGGCACTCGTACGTGCGCAAGAACGCCGTCATGACGGTCTACACCATGTACAAGACCTTTGGCGACGTCCTGCTGCCCGACGCGCCGGAGCTCATTGAGCGCCTCATCCTCAGCGAGACGGACGCCGGCGCGCGCCGCAACGCTTTCCTCATGCTCTTCGACTGCGCGCAGGACCGCGCCGTGGCCTTCCTCATGAACGCCATGGACCAGGTGCCCAAGTTCGGCGACGGATTCTCGCTCGTCATCCTCGAGATGACCCGCAAGGTCTGCCGCCAGGACCCCTCGCAGAAGGCGCGCTTTGTGCGTTGCGTCTTTCAGCTGCTCAACTCGTCCTCGCCGGCAGTCATGTACGAATCTGCCTGGACGCTCGTGACGCTGTCGGCTGCGCCCACGGCTGTCCGTGCGGCTGCCAAGACGTACTGCCACCTGCTGAACGGTCAGAGCGACAACAACGTCAAGCTCATCGTGCTCGACCGTCTCGCGGATCTCAAGAAGCACCACACCAAGGTGCTGCAGGAGATCCTCATGGACATTTTGCGTGCTCTGTCGTCGCCATCGCTCGACATTTGTAAGAAGGTGCTGGAGATTGCCATGGACCTCGTATCGGTGCGCAACATCGACGATGTTGTCGCGCAGCTCAAGCGCGAGATTGTCAAGACCCAGGCGACATCGACGTCAGGTGCAGCTGGCGCTAAGACGGGCGAGTACCGCCACTTGCTCATTCAGGCAATTCACACGTGCGCCGTCAAGTTCCCTGATGTGGCGACTCACGTCGTGCACTTGCTTATGGAGTTCCTGGACTCGGACGGTGCTATGGATGTCATCCTGTTTGTTCGTGCCATGTGTGAAAGCTACCCGGAACTGCGTCCATCCATCCTGAACAAGCTCATGATCGCGTTCTCGGACATTGCGCTTGCCAAGGTCTACCGTGTCGCACTCTGGATTCTTGGTGAGTACTCGGCAGATGTGGGCGAGAACGACGGCGAAGATAGCGAGACGTCGATTTTCGAGGCGGCGCGCACGATTCTGGAAGCTCTGGGCTCGATTCCTTTCACGAGTGACGCCGTCATCAAGGATGCGACTGCCAACGGAGACCCAGCTGCTGACCCGTCGGTTGTGGCCGACAGTGCGGCGTACGCCAAGCCTGTGACCAAGAGCGTTGTTCTTGCAGACGGAACGTACGCCACAGAGACGTCGTACTCGGCTGCTGCGAAGCAGAAGAGTGCGTCGGCACTGCCTGCGGATGAGAACGTGCCGGGGCTGCGCAAGTTGATTTTGGCAGGCGATTTCTTCCTCGGAGCTGCGACTTCTGCGACGCTCACAAAGCTGTGCTTGCGTGCCAACACGACGCCCTCGGGTATTGTATCACCCACTAGTGGCAAGCGCAAGCAGCTCGTTGTCGACTCGACGCGTTACATGTGTGCAATCCTAACGTATGGCAAGGCGGTGTCCGCGTTGCCGGCGACACCCGCGCGCAAGGCGATTGAGATGGACGAGGACTCGGCTCGCCGTATCCTGATGTGTGTCCGTGTGTTGCTGGACCCGCAGTGCACTGCTGCGACGGCCCGTATTATTACGGATGAATGCCGCCGCTCGTACCGCGCTCTGTTGGATGCGCAGAAGGCTCGGGAAGCTGAGCAGGCGGGTGCTCTCGAGGCTCCGGCGACACAGGCAGACGAGCTGATTAGCTTCCGGCAGCTTCGTGGGAAGAAGGCTCTCGGAGCCACGGACATTGATATTGATGATGGCGCAGATATTAGCCGCGCTATTGGTCAGGCTCAGATGTTTGGTGGTGCTTCGAACGAGTACGCGGGCAAGCTCCGCCATGTGCACCAGCTTACAGGTTTCGCCGACCCTGTGTATGCCGAGGCATTCGTGACGGTGCACGACTACGACATTGTGCTCGAGATTGTGGTGGTGAACAGGCTACCACAGACACTGAACAACCTGACAGTGGACTTGTCGACTATCGGCGATCTGAAGCTCGTGGAACGTCCTGCGCCGCAGACGATCGGCCCGCTCGATACGCGTGCCCTGCGTGCTAGTATCAAGGTGTCCTCGACCGAGACCGGCCACATCTTCGGAACGATCGTGTACGACTCTACTTCCGGTGCCGAGAAGACCTATGTGAACTTGAACGACATCCACCTGGACATCATGGACTACATTCAGCCGGCTACGTGTACGGATGCTGAGTTCCGATCTATGTGGGCCGAATTCGAGTGGGAGAACAAGGTGGCCGTGAACACCGAGTTGACGAATGTGTTCGCGTTCCTGCAACATATTGTGGACAAGACGAACATGACGTGCCTCACGCCGACGGCATCGCTGGGTGGCGACACGAACTTCCTCGCGGCGAACCTGTACGCCAAGTCGATTTTCGGTGAGGACGCGCTCGTGAACTTGAGTGTTGAGAAGCAAGACAAGGGGCGGATTGCAGGGATATATCCGTATCCGCAGCAAGACGCAGGGTATTGCACTGAGCCTTGGTGACCGTATCACGGCTGTGCAGCGCGGAGGCAGCGAAAACGACGCGCAGAGCAAGCGCAAGAAGCTGGCTGTGTAGAGTGCGCGACGCCAAAAGCAGCCCACGACGGAAGGATGGAGAGAGAGAGAGAAAGTGTGAGCGTTTTGAACAGAGGAAGCGCCATCGTGAACGAGTATGTGAACATCCAACGACTCAGTCGCATCTATTGTTTGGTCGTCTCTATCAATTCTTCTACACTCGCTGCTACGTACTTACTTGTGTACATCAACCCCTTTGACTCAATCCTCTGTTGCTGGCAGCGGCGTCTCAAAAACGGCAACAGCGTAGCTCATGTGCGTGTCACCACCTCCTGCAGCTACTAGTTGCACTCCCCATTCTGGCCCGAACACTCGCAGACGATCGCTAACTGTCGCCTCCACGTACGGGAATTCGCGCTCACCTCGGTAGATGGCTGTTTCAGCTGGAGGACGATGATCGCGGTCGCGTATCGCAATGCCAATAGACCCGAGGACTTTGCGAGGTGGCGATTCTGATGAAGTCACGAAGAACGACTTCTCGAGCCATTCACCAACTCCCCGTGAGATCATGACGGCTGGAATTGTGAGACCAGTCGCAACACTACTGCCACTAGAACTTGAGTCCGTGGCTGAAGTTATCTCGTCCTGTTGAGATGCGGGATCTTCGTGGTCTCCAGATCGAGAGTGTTCGCCTTCCTCCTTGTCGGCGAAGCCGTTTGCGTCGTCTAGAGGCACGCTACCACCCATGACCATGACTTGCTGCACGTCATCAACATTGTTGAAAACAACAACACCGACAGCACCTGCAGCGTGGGCGTGCTGAACCTTGGACTCGAAGAAGCAGTCGCCTCTTGACACTAAGACTAACGATCCTTCGACAGATACGCGATCGTTTCGAAGAGGTTCGCACCCGTCACGAGGCTCTGCCATTACCAGCGGTGCAAGCGGAAACTGGGTAGACTCATCAATCGAGTCTGCTACGCCAAACCCCGCCGTCACGCACGGATACGACAACTCCATGGCATCCCCAAGACTGGAGCCCTCAGACCCGATCGCTATGTGAACCGTGCATCGTGAGCTTTTTGGCAGTACGTCACCTTCCGAACTCAGCTTGTAAATGTGATAAGTCGGCTGCAGCGACGGCAACCACTCGCTGTCTGGACGCTCACCACTTTCTAATGGAGTAGCTGAGTGTCCAATGCCGATTGAAACAAGTAAATGCAGCGCGTCGGCAATTCCCGCAACTTCTAACCAATCACCCGTGTCTCTGCGAGTAAACAGCATCGCGCCTTCTCTCTGGGTCACCTCAAACTTACCGAGTGTGTGCCCGCCATCAACCAGATTGGCATGACCTCCGTGCTCAGATGCCACTTCCATCGCAATTGGGGTTCCAGCTCCGTGGAGCAACTGATACAGCCAGTCTTCGTGCTCAACGCCGTTTTCGTCGATAAATACTTGTCGAACTGGTGTGTTCTCGTCAACTGGTAGATACACAGCACTTCCAAATGGAATGAGGTTGGGCTCCGTAACTTCGCTTACACTCTCTTCTTCCTCCTCAGCCTCGGAAACACTCACTTCAGCTTTATTGCGATACAGGAAGTCGAATTGACGACGCAACTTTGCTTCAATCGCAGGTAACCACTGATTGAACCCGCTCGCCAACGTGCTCACGCCCGTTTTCTTGGACTGTTTTGCTCGCTGCTTGGCGTTGCTGCTGGCCACGCATCGTGGCGTCCGCACAACGACTTTTGAATCGTAGTCAACAGAGTACGAGACGCGGTCTGAGAAAGTTGGTGCAAGACACTGTAGTGCATCGTCGGCGGGAAAGTGTTCGCGCTCGAGTGGGGTGTGCTTGTTACCGGCTTCCAAAATGGGGGCTACCAGTTTGTTGGGCAGAAGTGGGAATGGATGCGCCTCAGTTGTCATGACATACCCTCCCTTGCGCACAAAGTGTGTCGTGTTGAAGAGTAGGTACAGATACTTGCACGTCTCTGAAAGAAAAAAGGACGGCATGTAGTCTTCCTGTTTCTTGCGCTCAACATCCACTATGCTAGCGTATCCGCAGTCTGTCTTGGCGTACTTTTGAAGTGAATGAACGAAGTGGGCGCCAGCACGGAGCCACGATGAGTCATTCGTTGCTTCATGCATGTAGAACGTTGACTCGATGAGCTCTGGACGCAGTGGATACCGCGCAGTATGCCCACCACCAGTGTTGGAGCGCACTGGGCGCCAGTCTCGCACGTCGAATTGCTCCGGAAAGAATCCGTACTCTCGCCAGACGCGGTACATGGCGTTCATCGAGTTGGCTGCTGAATGGAGATGACCAGCGCTAACCTGCATACCGGGCCAGAAAGCAGCCAGGCTTTCAGAAATCACTTGGCTGCTGTGCATGTTTCGGCAGCCAGACCACATGCTCACATCGGCGTACCAGTCGCCATGCAGATTGTGCTCGAGTACAGCAGGGTAGACGGTCGCAAACATCTCGAGCGACTCGCGGTCGCCAAACAGCGCATACATCTTCAGTAGGTATTCGTAGAAGCTATCAGAGTTCGAGCCCTGGACCGGAAGAGGTCTCGGTCCACTCTCCTGTTTTTGTGTCAATATGCTTCCCGAGAAGTCCAAGCGGCGAACGACGGTCAAAAAGTGCTCGTACCGCCCCTCGTGACGCAACGGCGTACTTCGGGTCCCCAGTGAGCACACTGAGCATTGTAAATTCGAGAGACAGAGATCCAGCACCAGCGGTCGACGCGATTGTAGTCTCGCGCTTTGGCACGCCATGACGTAGGTTCACAGTACCGTATGGGATGCCCGTGGGTGTGTTGAACGCCGGCATCAATCGGTCTGCAACGTCTTTTGCGAGCTTCAGCAGCTCGTCATGGTACTCGCCTTTCGCGTACATCCGCGATCAGCGTCGACTGCGAGTAAATGCGCTGAAAGCAAGCCACCGAGCACGCGGATTGTGGTCTCAAATACTGACACGTGGGTGTCCAGGTTGAAGTTGGCTCGCGCAACCACGAGCTCCACGGCGCGGCGGAACTCCACGGCATCGTCTAGCAGTGCAAGCGTGTCAAGTGTGTCGATGAGTGTGAGCATAGGCAGCTTGCCAAGCTCAAAGTCGGCTCCTTTGCACGACAGCGGCGCCAGGTCGTCGCGAGGAAACGCATGTGCGAGGTATCCGCGGTACGCGTGGTAGAACATGTCCTTGACGGTCTGCGCGAGCGCGAGCTGCTCGTCGCGCGCCACATGCATGGGCGCGTTGAGCGCATACGCATCTCTCTGCACGAGTCCGCACGCGGCTGACGAGCACACGCGCACCGTGTAGTCGCAGACGCCTTCACTGGAGCTGACCCCCTGCCTCCTCGACGCGCTCGATGTACGTCTCGTTGGTGCGGAACGCGCAGCATACGTAGCGTATCTGCACGCGCCTCGCTCTCCCAGCAGCCGCGCAGAAGTCGCCCTCGCCCGAGTAGCGCTCGACCGCCGCGTAGCCCGCGGCGTCCGGATCAGCAAGGTGTGCGAAGTCGCCGACGCGCTCCACGCGCACAGCACGCGCCGAGTCAGCGCGGAAGGAGCCAAGCAGCACGCCCGCGTCCTTCGGGTCGTGGAACTGGCGCACGTGGCGGTCGACGCACCACTCGTAGCGCCACCAGTTGCCTGCCTCGTGGTGCGAAAGGCAGTCGGCTCCGCGCAGTTGACGGCGCACGCGGTTCTTGAAGGCGCGCAGGCTCTTGCCCGAGAGCTCGCGCAGCCCCGTGTCGTGTGACAGCGGCAGCTGCGTCTCGGTCCTGTCAGCAGCCCTAGCGCATCCAGCGAGCAGCACCAGCACCAGCAGCAGCAGCAGCGGCGCCATGACGGTCTCCAGTACACTTATGACTTCGTACGTGTCAAGGTGTGGGAAAGGCTGAGGAGGAAAAAAAATTGCTCAATCAGGTCGCAGCACAACTGGAAATTGCACATCGAGAAAGGACAGATCGCGAGCTTGGGGGGATGGAGGGCAAGGCGGCGGTCGAGGGCGGCGGCGTGGAGGCGCTGCGAGCGTTCCTGGCCGCGAACCTGCGCGCGGAGCAGCTCAAGCGGCCGGCGGTGGCGCGGCTCGTGGCCGAGAAGCGCGAGGGCGAGCCGCTGAGCGCCAGGGAGCTGCGCCTGGCGGCCGAGCTGCTGCGCGAGCTGAGAGTGAGCGACGAGCGCGTGCCGAGCGTGCGCAGCCTGCTGCGGGGCAAGGCGCGGGTCGTTCCGGTGCGCGAGACGCAGCTTGAGGCCCCGGTGGAGCGCAAGAAGTACCTGGAGAAGCGGCGCAAGCAGCTGCTGCGGCTGGACGAGGAGCTGCGGTACCGCGGGATGGTCAAGAACGTGCAGACGCAGACGGCCTCGAGGGAGCTCGAGCGCCACCAGACGTCCGTCAAGCAGCACCTGTCGATCGGCGCCAACATGATCGTCGCACGCGTGACGGCCTTCGTGGCCATCTACATGGCGGCCAGGACGCTCACTGACAGCGAGACCACGGTGCGTCCATGCGACAGCATAGGGAGCGTCAACCGCATCCACCGCACGAAATGCGGTCGACGCTCCCGGGCGGTATGCACGGCCGCTGATATACAGTACACAAACTCACGTCGCTGGCTTTTGTGCTTGCTTCTTTTGCTGCAGCGTATCATCGCAGGGATGGGCGGCGCCATCGCCATGATGGTCATCGAGATGGTGCTATTTATCGCGCGCGCGTCCCGCTTCGAGGCAATCGAGCAGCAGCAGCGCAAGAAGCGAGAAGGAGCATTCGACTGACGCCAATAGGCTCCACGTTCAGAATTCCAATGCCATACATCACAGTCGTTCCACTTTCGTCATGGAGCCACAGGTTTCCATGAGGCCGTCGAACCACGACGAAGCAGCTCACTCGATGCCTATCTCTGGCTGCATCAGGTTTACTGCGCGCGAGCAGCGGAGCGTTGTGCATCGAGTTTACTGCACGCCGCAGCAGAGCGTTGGTGCGATGGCAAGTGTCATGGAGCTGCAGGTTTCCATCAGGCCAACGAACAGCAACTCATCGAGGCCTGTCTCTGGCTGCAGCAAAAGTTTACTGCACGACGCAGCAGAGCGTTGGTGCGGCAGCAAGTGTCCTACGGCGATGCGCTCGACGCAGCGACGCCCCAAAGAATCCATGCCACCTCGATTAATCTCGACTGTTGACGTGCTTTAGCGCATTACGGATGCACCGGCGTGTCACAGGTCTTGACAGTGGTAAGACAAGTTTCAACACCCTCTACCATTCAATACCCTCCATCTTACAAATATACAAATACCCCTTTCTAAATTTAAATTACCTCTTATAATTAACATAATACTATATAACATATATGTTAACGAGTCCTTAAACGAGACCTGGTCGCGCCGCAAATCGTGACCGCCTAGCTCGAACAGCGAGGGCTTCCCCACTCGAGAAAGTGCGCGATGAGCGGCAAGGCGTCGGGCCTTGGAGCCGCCAGGCGCGGCGGGCGCGGGCGGCCGTCGCGCGTGCGCACGCTGCTGTGGAAGAACTGGCTGCTGAAGCGGCGGCACCCGGTGTCGACGCTGTTCGAGGTGGCGCTGCCGTGCATCTACATCGTGGTCATGGGGCAGCTCAAGGGGCTCGTGGACGACGTCGTGGTGCCCGAGGGCTGGAGCGACGACGGCAACGATGACACCACCACGGTGGTCGACGGCGTCACCTACGGCGTCAGCTACAACCTCTACTCGACCTGGGGCGGCTCGCTCGGCGTGCCGCGATTCTCCTACCCCGAGTCCACGCTCTGGGGGCTGCTGCTCTACATGGGCACGCAGTCCATAACCATGGGCATGCGCATGGACGAGCTCTCGGCCGACGACCTCGACGCCTGCCAGACGGGCGTTGTGCGCGACGGCATGGTCGACACCAACACGTCCTCGCCCTACCGCGTGCCGGTCGAGTGCGCCGGCAAGGTGGCGCCTTACAAGATTGCCATCGCACCAGACACGCCCTTCACGCGCGACTACTTCCTCGCCACCATGGACTCGTGGTATCCGCGCATCGACGTGCTCAACGGAACGCTGCAGGTCCCGTCCCTTCGCCAGAGCGTTGTGTTCTACGAGACCGAGGACGCGCTCGCAGAGTATGTGAGGAGCAGCGAGTACGGCACGAACTTGGACAACCCGCACATCATGGCGGGCATTGTCTTTGATACGTACCCGGAAGCAAATGAAGACATTGGCACGTTTCAGTCTATTGAGTACACGCTGCGCCTCAACTCCACTCGCAACCGCGGTGGGTTTGTTGCTGGCAACATTCCGCGGACATACGGTGATCCTGCAGAGGTTGATCCGTATCAGAAGTCCATCGAAACCGATTACTTTCAGAGATACGCAACCACCGGCTTCATGACTTTGCAGACCCTCGTGACGCGGTTCGTGAACTGTATGCCTGTGTGGGATACCGAGACGCAGTCAACAAATGGAACATGCCAAGGAGCTCAGCCATCCGGAGCATCTGTTGACTCCAATAACAATTCTACGGCAGCACTTTCGTCTTCGCAGGTCGATGAGATTTTGCTCGAGTCTCTTGAGAATGATATTTTGATCCGCTTGATGCTGCGCAGCGTAAATGGGAACTCCAGCGTCGACCTCTCAACTCTCATAGCACTGCTCCCAACCGAGACTCGAGAAGCGTTCTTGACTCCGTTACGTCAGGCTCCCCAGCCATACCTCGGGTCATCAGTTGCACCATTCCCGATCGAGAGCTACACGAGCTCGCCGTTCTACGAGCAAGTGTCCAACGTGTTCGCCATCGTCTTCATTCTTTCCTACCTCTACTCCATTTCGCGAATCTTGATGGTGTTTATTCAAGAAAAAGAGCTGAGACTACGTGAATTCATGAAGATCCTCGGTGTGACCGAGAGCTCCATTATCGGGTCCTGGTACATCACCTACTTAGTGATCATTTTCATTGGAGCGATTCTTCAGGCAGCGGGTGGACGTGCTGGGCTTTTTGAAGCCAGCTCGGTCACTCTGATTTTCGTGTTCTTCTTCCTCTTCGGTCTCAGTGTTCTTGCATATGGCTTTTTCATAAGCGCATTCTTCAGCCGATCGCGACTAGGTGCTTTCGTCGGCGTCGTACTCTTCTTCCTTATGTACTTCGTGTCAGCAGCTTTCACGGCTGATAGTCCGGAGTCAAGTAAGAACGCAGGGTGTCTGCTGTCTCCTGTCGCACTTGCGCTTGGAGTCAACGTTCTGGCCGACCTCGAGTCCACCGGAACTGGAGCAACTTGGGCGACAGTCTCCGAGCCGTTCGAGAACTTCCGCCTTAGTACCGCGATGTGGATGTTTATGATTGATGCAGTCATCTACTCTGTGCTCGGACTGTACTTCGAGCAAGTCATCCCCAAGGAGCACGGAACAACGTTGAAGTGGTACTTTCCGCTCTCGCCATCGTACTGGCGGAGCCAGAGCGGAGTCCGCTTGTCGCTAAAATCTAGCTCCGGCAGCAGCAGTATTGGGAGTAGTAGCCCAAGCGACCCGAATGGAAGTTCTCACAGGAGCGCAGCCGATGCTCTGCTTGACAACGTTGTCCTCGACGTAAACCCAAACTTTGAGCCTGTCAATCACGAGCTACGTGAACAAGAACAGCACGGAGAAGTTTTGAATGTGCAGCGGCTTCGTAAGGTATTCTCGGTTCCTGGCGGCGAGCGTGTCGCTGTCAACGGGCTCAGCCTTGTCATGTACAAGAACCAGATCACATGTCTGCTAGGCCACAATGGAGCTGGCAAGACTACGCTTATCTCAATGCTTACGGGTATGACCGCTCCTACAAGTGGCAACGCAACTTTCCGAGGACTCTCCATTTCAGATGATATGCCCAAGCTACGTGAATCGCTTGGAATCTGCTTCCAGCACGATGTTCTCTTTGCAGAGCTGACAGTTGAAGAGCATCTGCTCATGTTCGGTCGCATCAAGGGTTTCTCGGGAGGTAAGCTTCAAGAGGTGGTGGACAAGCAGATTCGTGAGGTGGGATTGACTGAGAAGCGCAAAGTCAAGTCGATCGAGCTCTCAGGTGGCATGAAGCGCAAGCTGTCAGTTGCTGTTTCACTGCTAGGTGATAGCTCCCTGGTGTTCTTGGACGAACCGACCTCAGGCATGGATCCTTATAGTCGCCGAAGCACGTGGGAGATCTTGCTGAACAATCGCAACGACCGTGTAATGGTGCTGACGACGCATTTCATGGATGAGGCCGATATCCTCGGCGACCGTATTGCCATCATGGCAGAAGGCGAGCTCCGATGCTGCGGCTCGTCTCTCTTCTTGAAGAACCGTTTTGGAGCTGGCTATACGCTGACGCTCGTCAAGAATACCAATGACGACAGTGGGGACGACAGCGAGGTCATGTCGTTTATTACTTCGTACGTCCCAACCGCATTGGTGCTGAGCAATGTGGGAAGCGAGATTGCGTTCCAACTTCCATTGGCAAGCTCGCCTCAGTTTGCAGCAATGTTTGCCGAATTGGACTCGCGTTTGCACCAACTTGGACTGCTCTCGTACGGTGTTTCGGTCACGACGCTGGAAGAAGTGTTTATCAAAGTTGCAGAGGCTGCTGATGAGAACAATCAGCACACACTTGGAAACATCCACCAACCCGAAGACGACGCTGTACCAGGTGGTTCCACTGGCAGACGATGATGAATCGCCAATCGAAGCTACAGTCACTGAAACTGCGCGGCGTTCGTACTTTGGTGTCCACCTGCGTGCACTCATTTTAAAGCGCTTCCGTGTCGCCAAACGCGACAAGAAGGCGATCATCTACAGCACGGCCCTCCCCATTTTCCTGCTGCTAATTGGTCTTGGTATCCTTCGCGGCGCTAACTTTACGGATGACGACCCGAATCTGCCGCTGACAACGGATGCATTCGCGTTCCAAGACCAGAGTCCCACGCCCTACCTTTGTCAATTGGATGATGATACAGATGAACCGACCGCTCAGTGGTGTCGCGAGGTTTTCACGGAGCACTTCACGGGAGCGAGTGCTGAGGCTGTGCACGTTGTACCCCCTGCTTTCAACACAAGTAGTCCCACGGTATTCAACGTGACGTACACGGATCCGACCATCGATCCATCTGGCGCCACGGGATACGAGCTGAGACTCGGAGAGAAGGTTTACAAGCGTGGATACTTTGGTGATGAAGGCAGGCCTCCTATCGAAGGCCAGTACGGCGCCTACCTGGTTTACAGCGAACCCGATCGGAACCTGTTCGGTTACAATCTGCTCATCAACTCAACTGCTACTCACGCGAGTATTATCTTCAAGGCTTTGGCGGACCAAGCTTTGTACCGCTTCTATGCAACGAACGTGACTGGAGCTGCGAATGTGGATCTAAAGGTAAACAACCACCCTCTCCCGTTGACGGCATCGACTCAGGCTCTATTTGGGTCGTTTTTGGCCTTCACGGCATGTCTGTTCATCTGCATCGCTTTCACCTTCTTCCCTGCCTCGATCGTTGTTTTCCTTGTCAAGGAGAAGCAGTCGGAGCACAACTCGAAGCACCAGCAGCTCGTGTCTGGCGTTTCACTCGGAGCCTTCTGGCTCTCGAACTTTGTGTTCGACTACCTCGTGTATTTGGTTCCGTGCGTGTGTGGCCTCGCTCTCATCCAGATTTTCAACATTTCTTCCATGACGGGAGGAGAAGAGTGTGTGACGTGCACACCTGAGACGTTCCCGGCGGTGATTGTGCTTTTCCTGACGTTTGGACTCGCCATTTGCCCCTTCAACTACTGCCTTTCGTACATGTTCAAGGAGCATGCGTCATCGCAGAGCTACACGATCATCATCAATTTTATCATCGGTGTCGTTCTCATGGTGGTGTCGTTCATGCTTGACGTGATCGAAGAGACCCAGGCGGCCAACTCGGTACTTGTATTCTTCTGGCGCCTTTCGCCACTCTTCAACCTCGGCTACGGCTTGATGAATCTGGTACTGAACGAGCTGACCGGCATTTTTTCGGGCGGCGCCGACAATCCAAGCCCGTTCAGTCCAGACGTCATGGGCTTCGAGATCATCTATTTGGTGTTCACGTCGGTGCTCTACTTCTGCCTCGCCGTTGGAATTGACTACGGTTTGACATTCCCCAAGGTAAAGCATTGGCTTTCTGGCTCGAAAGATGTAGTTGACGAGCCCTTCGACGAAGACGAGGACGTCCTAGCCGAAGCTAAGCGTGTCGCCTCGGACTCTAGCTCTTCAGAGAGCGATATTGTGACGCTGAAAGGACTCCGCAAGGTGTACAAGGGTGGCAAGACTGCAGTGCGCGATCTCTCTTTCGGTCTAAAGCGTGGCGAATGCTTCGGCTTCCTTGGTATCAATGGTGCCGGTAAGACGACGACGATGAAGATGCTCACTGGGGACGTGCTTCCTACACGTGGCACGGCTTCTCTGAACGGCTTTGACATCCTTACTCAGCAAATGGATGTGAGACGCCAGATTGGATACTGCCCGCAGTTTGATGCTCTGTTTGAGCTGCTTACAGTTCGCGAGCACCTAGAGCTTTTTGCGTCTATCAAGGGTGTTCCACGCGCCGGCAATGAGCTTTCTCGCGTAGTGGATGCCAAGATCCGCCAGCTGAACCTCGGCGACTTTGAGAACAAGCTGGCAGGTAGCCTGAGTGGCGGCAATAAGCGAAAGCTGTCGGTCGCTATCGCAATGATCGGTGATCCTAGCATCCTCTTCCTGGATGAGCCGTCCACGGGTATGGACCCTGTCTCGCGCCGCTTTATGTGGGACGTCATTTCAGACGTGTCGACGCGAGGAAAGGCGTCGACTGTGGTGCTGACGACGCATAGTATGGAGGAGGCCGAGGCACTGTGCTCGCGCGTGGGAATCATGGTAGGCGGTAGACTGCGCTGCCTTGGCAACATCCAACACCTCAAGACTCGCTTTGGTGATGGGCTTGTCGTTGATGTCAAGCTGCAGACTCCAACACCCGACGAGGTTGAGGAACTCGTTGTGAAGCATTTTGGGGGAGCTGAGTCGAAGGCACAGGGTTTGAAGGTCGATAACGATGACAAAGTTGTAGCCGAAGAGCTTGACGAACGATGCCGCGCATTCGGTGACGCCAAACTTGCTCATCGCATCGACAAGATGCACCCGACAGGCTACAGCCTGGCTGCAGCCCTCGAACGTGACGGGTTTGTTCGTGCACCAGCGTTTTTGTCATGGTGCGTGGAAGAATCCCGCTTCGACGCATTGCACGAGTACCTCAAGCAAACGTTCACGGGCGACGAAAGCGTGACAGTCATGGAGCGTCAGAACGACTTTTGCCGCTTCAAGGTGCGCGGCGACGCATTGAAGCTGTCGAACGTGTTCGCGACCATCGAGGGCTCGAAGCACGAGATGTTCATCCGCGAGTACAGCGTCTCGCAGACGACGCTGGAGCAGATTTTCAACTTCTTCGCCGCGCAGCAGCAGGAGGAGCGCGGCGTCGCGCGCGGCATGTACCAGGATTCGTCGGCGTTGTAGAACGTAAGGCGGTCCCAATGTAATTATCTCGATTTGCACCTTTCTCGCTTGTCCCGATCACAACGTCAATGTAGCCATGTCAGCTGCAACTTGAAGTAGCCCACGTCGAAATCCGAAGCGATGCCCCAGCGTTGCACTTTCGAATCTGCGGGCAAGCGAGCAAGTGGAAGGCGGAGACAGGCGCCATGGACGCGTCGGCCATGCTGGCGCTGCTAGCGCAGCTACCTGAAGACCAGCGGCGTGGCATCCTACAGGGTGCCGCACGCTCCACCGCCGGTGACGTCCCCACGCCCGTTGGCGCCTCGGGGCTTTCACAGGAGGCGATGGCCACGCGGTTCCGCCAGATGCGCGTGCGGTTCGTGCGCGAGGGAGGGATCCTGGCCGACGCCGTGGCGCAAGGACTCGTGACGCCAGATATGCACGTGAGACGGCTGTGGGACAAGGACGCCAAGCCCACGAGCGACTTGCGGTCGCTTCGCAAGCTTAAGCCGCTGGTCGGCGCCGAGCTGGAGCTGGGCGCCACGCACCGCGGCCGCTACATCTGCGGCTGGGTGGCCGTGGACCACGCCTTCTTTGGGGTCTCGTCGTCCTCGCTCATACTGCAGGACGTCACGGGGCTGCTGGTAGAGATCAACGCGTACAAGCTTGTCAACCCGGAGCTGCCCAAGAACGAGCTGCAGCGCCGAGTGGCTGCGATGTACCCGTTGGGGAAGCCCATTGTCGTGTGCGAACCGTACTATAAGGTGCGCCTGGACGGATCTTTAGCGCCACGAATGCGCGCAACGAGGGCCGTGGGGCCCTATCTTGCTACCAGCGGGCCCTGGACACCATGAAGCCTCAGATCAGAGAGCTCGCAATGCTGCTGGGCAACCTCGCCACTTGCCGGTTCAAGATGGAGGATTTTGAAGTCGCGATCCAACTCGCAGGCGCAGCTACCCTTCTTGATCCAACCTATGTGAAAGGGTGGAACCGTTTAGTGGTTTCGCTTGTACAAGAAGAAGACGAATCGGAAGGAGCAGGTGGGAGGTTTAGCGGAGTGGTGGCCAAGCGCACTGTTGACGCTGCTTTCCGCTCAATACCAAATCTATCACCTCAGGAAGGCCGGATGCTACGAGACACTGTTCGCAATAGGCCAACGTACGACGAGAGCGTCACGCGCCTCAAATCGTACGCGGGTTGGTGTGTGGAGGTGGCGTCACCGGCTTTCATCCTGTCAACCGAGGATCAGCACGATGTGGGCTCCTCCAAGTCTCCAGAAGAATGGCGCCACGCTGGAACGCAATGCTTCAAGAACGGCGACTACCATGAAGCCGAGAAAGTATACCTCAAAGGAGTGATGGCGCTATCGGCTAGCACCCGCGAAACTTCGCAAATTCTCAACTACATCTCAGCGGTCCACCTTTTGCTGTTCCGAGACACACTTGTTGTGGCTGGTGGTTCCCTATCTAGTAACAATGAGCCACCCAAATTGGCAAACAAGGTGATACCAAGCGCTGAAGCCGCCCTGCTAAACTGTAGTGTAGCAGCGATCATAGATCCGCTGAACTTTCAGGCGTGGGTGCGGCGTGTTCGATGCTTACAAAAGCTGGGTTTCACTCCTCAAGAGTGTATCGCAGATCTCCATACCATCCAGGCAAGTGTCAGCACAAAGAAAGCAGCGTCCCCAGCAACCGCACTGCGAGTAGAAGAATTCAAGCACAGTATCAAGACCGAGATTAAACGGTTAACAAAACTGTGTGCAGATACAAATGCAGTGACTGACATTTCCGAAGTGTCGACTGAAGAGCAACGCAAAAAACGAGACAACATGATGAAGAGTCTGGTTTTTCCAGACGACGGAGAGCCTGCGCAAGATACTGATTCCCCGACTACACACGAGTACATTCCTGGTCGCAATGGCGAGTTACCTCTGGATGATTACATCGCGAGCCTGGAGAGATTCCTGATTGCGATGGAGTCTTCAATGCCGCTATCTGATTCGGAGAGGGCAAAGAAGATGAAAAAGCTCCCTCCAGAGTTCGTAATGTGCTTGGATCATGCTCCTCCTCCTTTCCACCTTGAATACCCGAAGTTACGAGGATGGCCAAATGGTATCGATCCAAAATTTGCCCGGAAAGTACTCTACAGCGGGTACTTGCATGGAAGATCGAGCCCGTGGATTGTTGCTGAAAGGGTTCGCAATGGCACGTTTTTCACTGATCTACAGCCGGAACAGTTAGGTATACGTTGGCACGGGACGGGTAATATGATTGCTCTCAGCAAAAAAGCTGGATCGGCTCGGTTTGGTGATGTTTTTGACGGACGGGAAGTCATAGAAGGACCACCCCCTATGTATGATTCGCATATCCGATCCAATTTCGCAAACAACCCCAACCGATGCGAAGTATTCTTCTTTGGCACGACCCACGTTGCCGTCGGCTTCAACGATCTCAGCAGTCTTCTTACCGCCTCACTTCAAGAAAAATCGGCGGACGCTACTGGACCACTGCGATTTGTGGGCATTGAGATGAGCGAGTTTTCTGTCGCCAAGTCCAGGGTTATTGCTCAGATGCTACAGTCTCCAAACGTTGCACTCACTAGTGTGATGGAAGTCTGGCTGTCGTCAACATGGAGCGAGGCTACTCTTGAGGATTTCCTAAAGAGTGTGAATATAGTTCTTGCCTCGTTGGAAGTGAACGAGAATAAGAAGGTGGAGTCGTACCTTCGTTTCTGGGCATCGACCGATACCATTTCGGCTGCGAAGGCCCACTCTGAATTCCTTGCTATTCAAGAAAACTACAACAAGCGAACCATTGCGGAAGTGTGCACTCTCCAACGTGAGATTGACCGCCTTGACTTGGTACAGTATATTCTGACTGGAGAGATTCGAGCGTCGCCTCATGTGCTGCAGCGAGTGGACTTGGAGGAGAGCGCTTGTAGCAAACCCCACAGTGGTACGCAATCTCCCTCAAAGAAGAAAAAGAAGAAGCGCAACCGAAAGAAATCTATTCAGAACGATGCTGAGCCTGAGGATCTACCTGTTGTTGGAAGCGTGACCATGTGGAATGCTCCACCAGGTGCGCCTCCTTTGGAGATCGACGTCGCGTTCAACATTGTGAGTTTCGCGGATATATTGGAGGACTATATCAGCCGTGAAAAATCACAAAAGGGGATCGTCGACAGATTATCGTTTGCGGATTTGTTTATGATAAACATTCTCCGTAACCTGAAGCGGCTGCGTGACTTGATGCTTTCAGACAGGCTTACGATCGAGGTCATGTATGGTGTCTTGAAGGCAGTTCGTAGTGAAGAGCCAGTTGACGCCGAGAACGAAGAACTGCTTGGACGGATTGCATCAATGCGGCCCTACACAATTTCGTGGTCAAATGTTCTGGACTACTTTCTTCCCAAGGACTTTCACGACCTTGCGCGTCGGTGCTCCGTTCACGGTGACTGCGTGCACTATGGCTACAGCATGAACTGGCCATCGCAAGTGTTGGGAGCTTCGATAATTGACTATTCTCCGGAAGACCACCAGGATATCATTGAGGACGTACTGAACGTCGATTGGATTTCCTACAATGACCGGCGCAACTTATCCCGGCTCGGTCGAGGTCCACAAGTCGTTTGGACTGGAGAAACTGGTGACGCTACCTTACCACGATGACCCGATAAACGTGACCAGCTTCGTACTCGCGAACGCGTACAAAGAGTGCTGGGTGAAACACTTTATGAAGAATGGGGAGATATCAAAGGCAGCAGAGAGACGCCTTGGAGCGGCGTGCACTCGCGCAAATCGTGGTTTGCAGCAGGGCTCGATGCAGTTGTCGATTCCGTCCCCGCTGTACCGCACGCCGTCATCGCTGTACATGAGCTGGTGCTACGACCCCGATCTGCACCTCGAGGCTGCCCCAAATATGTACGAAATTCCGTCTGATCCTCGAAATCTCTTGCTGAAAATCCGTCGCCAGCAGCAAGGGTTCTAAGAGTGTACTCGACAAGGCAGGACAGTGCGAATTGAGTAAACCTCTTGATCTGTGTGAGGTGTGAATGCATATTTGAGGAGGAGACGATTCGGAAAGCAAGAAATTGGATCGGAGTTTCCAAATGTTACTGCCAAGTCATGCTTCTCAGAGCACAGCACGGCTGAACGGTTCGTGCCTAGAGCTTGGCCAGGAGCGTGGACAGCAACTTGCCACTCATGGAGAAGTCGGTGCTGCGCACGTCCGTGATGGAGATCGACACGGTGTGGGGGGAGATGCCGAGAGCACTCGAGACAGCAGCAGTCAGCGCCTCAGCCACCTTGGCGTGGTAGCTCTCTTCCTTGCGGTCGAAGGCTGTGAGCAGCACGGTCGCGCAGGGCTAGTAGTGTTGTCAAAGGTGAGTCACACGTGTCGTGAGGGGGCTTATCAAGGTCCGAAACCTCACCTTCGAGGACAACCCCGACTTCAGGTCGACGCCTAGGTCCACCTGCGAGGTGACGACCTTCTCAGGACGCTCAAGCGCAGTTGCCACGGCCTTGACGATCGCCGCGTGGACGGCGTCGGAGTTCACCTTGTCCTTGGGCACGTTGGTCTTGAGGTGCACGAACGGCATGGTGGCAATGGAAAAGGAGAGAGGCAGCGGCAGGAAGAGGGCAAAGCGCAAGTGAGCTCTTTGCAGATGTGAAAAGCGTTCAACTCAGCTTGTGATGCGTAAACGGACACGAAACTGCAATCAGCAAATGTACTGATGTGATCCTGTTCATTGCCACTCTCCACGTCAAAAGACTAGGATATTTGCATCGGATCTGCTGGCTCTGCCTATTTCGCAACGGGGAGCCATGTAAGCAGCTTGCCGTCCAAGGCCCAGTCAAAGTTGCGGAGTTCGCTGATGAGGACGAACACGCGGTTGGACGGGACGCCAAGCGCCTCTGTCACGACAGCCGTGAGCTCGGCCGACGTCTTGGTGTTATGGGTCTCGTCCACACGGCCGATCGTCCTGACTTCCACAAGTGCACAAGGCTACAACAGCAAGATTGAGTACAAAAATCGTTGGGCCGCTAGAAACACCCTCTACACACCTCGTCCGACTTGGCGAAGTGCAGATCCACGCCAAATTCGGCGTCTGTCATGACGAACGACTCGGGGCATTCGAGAACTGTTGCCAGTGTCTTGGAGAGCATGGCATGAACCTCGGCAGCGCTTTCCTTATCCTTGGTTACGTTAGTTTTGACGTGGACGTAAGGCATTGTGTCGCTTGGCTTGGTAGCTTGGTGGTTCTTAGTGCAATGTACCGGAACTTGGGAAATTGTGAAGTGGGCTCTGAGTCGAGGCTCATTTCAAAACATCTCCAATCGAAGTCTTTTGGTCCTCGAGCGACCCACCCAGCAAAATGTGATTACATCCTGTCCTTGGACACCCATGAGAGTCATCACTTAGTGGAGTCAACCTCTAGAGTGAAGTAATCCGCCGAGTACAGCAGCAAGAACTGTGTAATGAGCGAGTGATACCAAGCGGAGACGTACATGTATCGCTACAGTTGATGATGCCTCAAAGGCATCATCAACTACTGTAACAGTACTGAAGCACTACGTCATCATGAGCAATCGTGAAATCAATTACCGACCAAAGCTCTGCGTCTGGCGTGCTATTGAGTTTCGCTCGTGATTATTGATCATCGATTGTAGCGCCTTATTTAACGAACATCGCGACGTCGCCTGTCCGTTTAGGCCTTGACCCAGGTGAGCAGCTTGCCGTCTACCGCCCAGTCGAAGTTGCGGACGTCGCTGACGAGGACAAACACGCGGTTGCTAGGCACGCCAAGCACGTTCGTGACTACAGTCGTGAGCTCGGCCGTCGTCTTGGTGTTGTAAGTCTCGTCCGCGTGGCCGATCGTCTTGACCTGGACAAACGCACACGGCTGCAGAATACGAATGCATTATGAGTGCTCGTTTGTGCTCAGTCATTCCCTTCATAGCACTTGACGCACCTCATCAGACTTGGCGAACTGCATGTCCGCACCAAGCTCGGTGTGGGTCATGATAACTTCTTCCGGGTACTCGAGCGAACCGGAGAGGGCCTTGGAGAGCGCGGCGTTGACTTCGGCGGGGCTTGCCTTGGCCTTGTTCATGGTGACGTTGGTCTTGAGGTGCACGTACGGCATTGTTTCGCTTGGTTGTTCTGCTTGACTTCTTGCGAGTAAAACGGCGAGTGAGAGTTCGTATCGACTGCCGTTGGAGATGGTTGCATGGTAGGCTAACCGCATCATCACCAAGCTTCTCTTCGTAAACACGCTTTCTTGGCCTCGTCATCATTCACAAAGCACAATCGTGGAGGCAATTGGAGAGTCCACATGGTTTTCCAAGCTTCATTATCCCCTCATGAGCTCCCAGGAGTGCTGCTTGCACTCGTCAACTCGAAGGCCATAACGCCAGAACATATCTGGCAGGTCTCCTCGACGAAGAGTGCGCCGACTGAATACGCAGACGCGCTTGCGCAGCAGCTGCCTGTTCTTGATAAAGATATACTTCGTCGGATTGGTTTCGCGGCCGAGCACCTGCTGTGGAGCCCTCGAGAGGTACTGTACACCGGAAGATATTGCTCGCCCCGAAGTTTTCGTTCAGCGCACCATAGGTCGAGCACGTCTTGGAAGTGTACTCTTCCTGCTATCATAGTTCGAGACGCCGGCAACCTCCATCGCCTACGATCTCTCCTACGTGGTGTGCCTCGTGTACTTTTGGTTCTACTTGCCCAAGACCAAGTCGCGACAGTTGGTTTAAGCGAGGGATGGCAAACGCTTAGAAGAGTGAGAGTTGCAAGTAGAAAGTGTATTTGATGCAGTTCGACCGGCGGTTGTTCCCTTCGCGTCATTCAGTCGGATCTACTTGTTCAGGCAGTGACCCAGGTCAACAGCTTGCCGTCCATGGCCCAGTCGATGTTGCTGACGTCGCTGACGAGGACAAACACGCGGTTGCTAGGCACGCCGAGCACGGTCGTGACAGCAGTCGTGAGCTCGGTGGCCGTCTTGGCGTTGTAAGTCTCGTCCACGCGGCCGATCGTTTTGACCTGGACAAACGCACATGGCTGCAGGATATGAATGTGCTGTGAGTAATCGTTTGTGCTCGGTCATTTCCAGCAAAACACTTGACGCACCTCGTCCGACTTGGCGAACTGCATATCCGCACCAAGCTCGGCGTGGGTCATGATGAACTCTTCTGGACGCTCGAGCGCCGTCGATAGCGCCTTGGAGAGCGCGGCGTTGACCTTGGCAGTAGTGGTCTTGGCCTTGTTCATGGTGACGTTGGTCTTGAGGTGCACGTACGGCATGGTGTCGATTGACTTGGGGTCTTGGTGGCTGCTGGGGCTGGGAAAGTTATGGAATGAGCTTTTCTTGAGAGCTCTGTTGGTCGGTCAAGCGACCCTCGCGTGGAAGTTGTGATTACATGTTCGAACAGCCACATCAACACCGACCGACTCTCCCCTCCTTAGAGAAGAACGTCATCTTGTACAAACCGTAATCGGTTTTTTGCGGATCGCAACGCATGGCTTCTTGCTACGATCTTCGTTTCAACTACCTGAGCTAAAGGTGGATTGGCGGCTTAGAGCTCTTAGTTATGAGTCGATTTCAAGAGGGATGAAGACTATGTTTGATGGCTTGGGAGATATCCATTAGTCTGCTATTCTTGCTAAATTTGCTGATCACAGCACACTGGCGATCGTCTCTAATTCTCGAGAACGACACGGTAGCGAACTTTACCGGAGCGCACGAGTGCAATGCCGTCGTTCACCTGGCTCATTGGCATCTTCTGGATGATCGGACGCACGTTGCCCTTGGAGGCGAGCGCCAGCATGTCGGTCACATCCTCAATACCGCCAATCATGCTGCCGACCACGCGAATTCCCTTGGCCACAAGGAACATAGGCATGAAATGCACTTCGTCGTTCGGGACCCCGAGCATGACGAGCGTTCCACGCTTGCGCACAAGGCCGAGGTACGTGTTGTACGGCATGTTGGTCGCGTCAGCCGTCAGCAGCAGCACGTTGACCGAGTTCATGGCCTTTTTCTCGTGTTCGGGGTTGCTCAGGTCGTAGAACTCCGCAGCACCAAGACCGAGCACCTCCTGCTCCTTGTTGGCAGACCGCGAGAAAGCGACCGGCGTCGCTCCCATCGCACGGATAAACTGGATCGCAAGGTGTCCAAGACCACCGATGCCAATGACACCGACGCGGTCACCAGGCTTGACACCCACATGCTTGAGCGGCGAGAACACCGTCACACCGGCGCAGAGAAGCGGAGCGGCAACATCAGACGGGATGTTCTCGGGGATCTTGAACGCATAGTGGCTCGACACGCGCACAAAGTCGGCGTATCCACCGTACGAGCGCTCTCCATCAGGGTATGTCGAGTTGTAAGTGAACACCGCGCGATCACAGTGAGGGTCAAAGTTGTCACGACACTCGTCACACGGTGCATCCGGGTCCTGATTGCGGCACGCCCACACTTGCGCACCGACGCCCACGCGGTCGCCAACGTTGAGGTGCTTGACAGCTGGGCCCGTCAGGGTCACCTCACCAACAATCTCGTGGCCAACCACGCACGGGTACTGCGACGGTCCCCAGCCGCTGTCGAGCGTGTGGATGTCCGATCCGCAGATACCGCAGTGCGAGATCTTGATCTCGACGTCTTCATCACCAAGCGGACGCGACTGGTACTGCCACGGCTGGAACTTTCCCGAGGGCTCGAGCGCGGCGTAGGCGTTGACAGTGCGGGGTGCAGCGGCGGACTTGGAAGCCATGATGACGAAGTTGGAGATTGAAGGCTTGTTGTGGGACTGGCTGGCAGATTCCAGAATGACCCGAGCGCCGATGGTCGCAGAAATGATCGAAGCGATTACGGGGCTCATGGGGATGACGGTAGCGACATTTCTAGCTGCCACAGCAAAGTTGAAGGATGCTTCTCGAAGAGGGCAACGTATGTAGTTGACGTGGACACCGGTGTTTACGGTTGAGCCCGTCCTCACCAGTCGCTCAATTGGTTGAGCAAATCTTTGATAGGCAGGGCCCCGAGATTCGATCATGGCCGAATTCCAACCTCGAGTGCAACCAGCAGTTTCGTAATTTCAGCCACACAAGCTCAAGCCGGTTTGACGTTAGCTCGGCACCATCACGGAAATGAGCGTTCTGATAAACATCAATGCGTCTGCATCGATGCTCCATCTGTGTGGCTGTGAGCCACGGAGGATTTCAACATCCGCACTCCACATCCGCCGAGACTCCTGGCCACGGAAGCACGCGCCTAGAAGTACCGAGTAGCTCACACCTCATCCGATATTCTTCTAGTCACCATCCTATCTCCAAACGAGCACTGCTTTCCACCTGGAAGGGATTTACTTGGCTAGAAGCCAGGCATGCTGCTAGCGAGCCTCGTAGCGGCCAAATGGGCTTACAACGTCATGTGCGTTGCGCGGCATTGCCTCAAGGAGAACAAGGTCGAGTGGGTCTCGTGCCCAGACCCAATGACCACACGTGAAGAGTGTGCCGTGCACCATTTTCGCTTCTGGCCAATCGTATCGCCGCTCCGAGGTAAAAGCAGGACGGTAGCCAGCTGGATGGAGGGACCTCCCCTTTGCAAATGTGATGTAGGAGGGAAGGTGGCCACCGCGCTGTAGAGCCTCTACTTGAGCCCAAGGAGCGACGAACTCTCTCTAGTGTCGCCACCTCCTCGCTGTATCGAACTTGCCAGGACTCCGGACGTTTGAGCGGCTGTAGAGGCTCAGGATCGCGCTGACTTCCCATCTCGCCACCTAGTGCACAGAGGATGCGGAGACCGAGGGCTCTGGTGCTCGTGGCGGCGGTTTGTGTGCTGGTCCAAGCTGCGGTGAATGGCGCCGAAGCTGTGGTGGCTGTGGCTGCCAACGACGTGAACTCGACGGAGACGCCGGCGGCAGCGGGCGTTGTTGCAGCGCTTGCACTCGAAGAGGACGCAAGTGGCGAGTCGAGTGGCGAGGTCGCGATGGGAGACAACGGATTTGGCGCTGTGGGCTTCGCGCCGGGCGATGTAACTGAGGAGGAGGAAGACTTGATCGGCTCCAGCGCCGAGCTGGTGCAAGAGAGCTTCCGGCTGCGAGCAGGCACGTTCTGAGTGCGACGGCATGATAGCAGACTAAAGTGTTCAAGTACAATAATATTCTATCTACGAGCATGGTTTCGCGTTGCGGTGAGAGCTTTCGCGTGCAGGTTGCAAAAGAGATTGGAGGCGCGAGCTGCCGAGCAGGCCTCGCAAGCTTTCAGTCTTGTGAGTGAACTGTACCAAAGCTCGTCCTTCGGTGATCGGCTGGGATGAGTAGCCACGACGAGATGAACTCAAGAGGTCAGCGCGTGTGCGACCATTGCGTTCATGCACCAGAAGGTACCAGAGAAGCTCGAGTCTTGCGACTCGCAGCAGCTACTCGCATGCGGCGGAGCAAATGCCGCTGCCTCGGAGATTGAATGCACACGAGAAATGAAAAACAGCTGTAACGAGAAACGCAGTGTATTCACAATACAAGACAAGACGCTTTCGGAGTTGTGCTGCTGCGTGCGTGATCGCTCTACACCGAGTACATCTTGATCTTGAGGAAGAAGAAGCCAAACACGAAGCCGCAGAAGGCAAACGCACCACCAAGGAACACTGGCAGCTTGTATCCGAGCGACGTCTCGACGATCGACGCGGCGATCGAGAAGTTGAGAATCTGCCCGATGCAGTTTACTGAGTTGATGGTGCCGACCTGCATGCCGATGTTCGAGTCCGACTGGAGTAAGTGAATAATGATCGGCATGGCAAGGGCAGTGAGCACACTGTTGGGAAGCGACGACATGACCGCAATGATCACGTCAAAGTAGACGTTCTTGGTGAATGCGACAATCATCATGAGCGCCATGGGGATGCACGAGAGCGTCACCGTCCACTTGGCACCAATCTTGCTCACAACAAAGGGCACGCAGTAGGCAGCGATGAAGGCAAAGACGTTCAGGAGGATATCCGCGAGGCCGCCAGCGAGAGACACGCCCTTGTTGTAAGCCTTCTGAGCCTCCGTGCAAGTGTCGCCGCACGTACTAGCATACGACGCGTCGCCTTCGTAAACCTCCAGGCCGAAGAACTGGCCCTTGTTGCTGCTGTACGCCGCGTTCGAGTAGCAAATGAAGAAGAAGACGACGTAAAAGACGACGAGCACGCGCGGGAGCGAGCGGAACCCGTTGTAGATCTGGATGCACACGTCCTTGAGTCCCTCGAAGAAACCCTGCTGCGGCACGGTCGAGCGGTCCAGCGGCTCCTCCTTCACCACGAAGCACGCGACGCCAATGCACACGACCATCCAAACCGAAAGCATCGCCATGAAGTAGTGCATCGTGTTGTACGCCGGGCCGAAGATCTGGATGTAAGCGGCAATCACAAGAGCGCCAAGCATCGACCAGCCTTGGGCGAGGGCGGCACCAGTCGTCTGCCGGTCACCCGCGTGGTCCGCGATAAGCAAAAGCGCCGGTGTCTGCACGCAGTTCACGGTAATGTCCATCCAGATATAGCAGAGAATCGTTATCGTCGATGTCCACGTGCGGTCGGTCACCTCTCCTTCCTTGCCGGTGCCAACATCACCAAGCGCGTCGCCGATCTCGGTCACGTACGCCATGGGGATCCAGCATAGAATGCTGAGAAAAAATGACCAAGGTCGGGCGGCGACGACCGAAACGATTCACACTGCGATCGCTGAAGATGCCGATCATCGGACTCACGATGAGACCGACGATGGGGCCGCTGAGCTGGGTCAGCTGGACGGCGAAACCGGGAAGCATCGTCTGCATGTATGGTCCGATGGCGGCCCATTGAGCAGCCCAAGCCATGTTGGTGGCCATTCGCGGGACGGAGACGGCGAGGAGGAACCAAATGGACGGCCAGTTCTTGGAGTTCTTCTCGACCGGCTCGCCGTTGAGGCTGGTGCGCTTGGGAGACGCATGGCTCGAGTATCCGGCGGTGAGGCGCTTCTCGAGGTCCACAGTCATTGCCGCTGGTGCTGGAGTTGCTGCCGAGTGGTTGAGGCGGTGCGTGGCAAATTGGCAAGTGAGACTTTGAAGCAAACGAGCCCGCGAGAGGTTTTTGCGAGCTGCCAAAGCTGCATCGCACCTGTCACGTGGTGGTAACTTGCACCTCGCCATAACGTGAGTATTATAAAAAGTAATGGGACTGCATGTGAATTCGGTTGGGAGCATGAAAGTCCCTCCAATCTCTCGCTGACGGAGATTGCTAACTAGACCAGCATGGGCGACATCTCCAGAGCGTGTCCGAAGAGAAAAGCCCGAAGGCGGAGTGCAAGCGTATCATGCGAAGGTCGCGAAGGCGAAGTGGAGCACTCGTCGACTGACGTTGAGGCCGTCAAGTTCACACACAGTCCGATCGCTGGCATTGGCACTCACATTCTGTCGAATCCCCGCACTGTCTGACCCACGTCATCATCTACAAGGCGTGAAAAGCGAACGAGCGGAGGCGAAAGTGTAGGACTCGGACCGGCGGGACCCAGTGTACAGGTTCAGATGCTGTGCCCACGCACCAGTTGAAGTTTTGATCGCAGTGTACAACGGTGCTCGACTTCAACGCTCGCCTCGCTGCGGGAACAGCGTCAGCGGTTGGTGGTGTACAAATCGCACCAGGCTTTGCACCGAGGTACACGCCAAGTAGGCTGTGATCACCTACCCAGCGTCATGATGTGCAGGCGTAGCTTATTTGGATTGTCAGCTCAAATTAATTGGCGTTACTTTGCCCGAGTATCTGCCTACTTTGTCATTCAAAATGGCCCCCTGGGACCTGTTGAGGGTCGAATGGGAACGACTGAGACCCGAGCGGGCAGCTGAGGGCTGACTTCCCACCTCAATATGCGTGACGGGGAGACCGGGATGAAGAGGCAACGTCCTGGGCAATCCTGTTGGAAGAAAGAAAACGCCATCGACTGGCTGTAAGCACGACTACAAAGATGACGGCTCGACGTCGCCACCAAAACCCGATTTTTTTTTTTTTTCATTGCATTTCACTATGCTGTTCTCTCTTTGCGAGGTGCTGCCCGCATTATTTCGTGTGTGGGATGCGAGATGATCCAAGTCGCCCGGATGATGTGTTTTCTACCTACAGTACTGTACTACTGAAGTTCGCTGTACGCCCAACGCAAGCAGCTGCGCCGCTCGGCTCCGATGCATCCAGCATGGAACTTCGTCGGAGGCCTTCTTGGCAAGCCGAACGTTCAGAGCACTAGTGTCACGCTTTGGTATCCCTGTGCTACCACCCAGCCACATGCTGTCGCTGCGGACGCAGACTGTGCGCGCTCTCAGTCTTCCAAATGCTGCACGGCAGCGAAAGGCGAGTCGAAACCCTCTTTCGAACCGCAACTTGCAAGCGCTGGTGCGTGAATGCCGATTTGCATTGCATCCTCATCGGCTCGAGCGCATCGCCGCCTTAGTCAGTCGCTCGAATTGTGTTTGGTGTGCGCGGGCGAGCGCTGAAAGGCCGGTCTAGACCCCCTTGAACTTGAAACTTCAACCGTTCAAGCTGCAGTGTACACTGTACACTCGCTTCCGTGCAAAGCGGGACGCGCCTGTCAGTCGGACTCATCCGCAGTAGTTTACCAGTTGGGTGGCGCGCATGATCTTCAGCCGCCATGGTGAGTTTTGCTCCGTAAACACTTGTGTTGACATCGGTTCAACCAGGTTCAATTGCACCCAGAAAATATAGTTTCTCAGTAATCGCCGGATTCATAGCGAGCTTCAATTCCATCGCTTTGGTTCAAGCCGATGTCTGCCGTCGCAAAGCAACGGGCCGAGAGATCGCCGTACCACACAAAGCGAAAAGCACGCCAATTGACTGTTTCCCGCCGGGATGAAGAACTGCTGAGCACCCTGCGGTGGAGTTGGTGACGCGAGAGCATAGGTGAGAGCATCTTGCGAGCGTTCGATGCATTTGTTGCAGGAAAGTGGAATCCCCGCCATTGATCTGTTTGTGCAATTGCGCTCACACACGACTCGAGTGGCTCAGTCGTACATCAGAAAACGAATCGCCTCACCGCAATGGGTCGCGCTGCAAGTTGATCAATGATGAGATGCGCAGCGCTAAGGCACTGTCCCCGTTGATTGCACGTACATCTCTATGGCTCCTTTCGATGCCTGCACATATATCATGTCAGTGAAGCCGACGACACGGCGACTTGAGGAAAGCCCCTCGCAACTGCCCCATGCGAACAAGTTGGCGTTGGCACCATCTCGAGTGGACGACATCGCATGCCGAGCTTGGAGTTGTGCGCTCTCCCATCACAAAGCCGTGAGACCGCATGATCCGAAGTCTCCACCTCTCTGTTGGCGCTGGCAGCCACTCAATAGAAGACTTTCCATTTGACGGAGCAGTTGGAGCCTCGCACAAAGCAATCGTGGCATACATGCTCCGCGCAGTTCTAGCGCCTGCTGATTCAATGCCCTCGGCAGCTCTACACAGCGAAGCCTCAACGCCAAGACAGCGATTCCAAGTTGAAGTGGGCGGGAATCAATCCTCGCAGGTATGGGTTGACCATCTGTTCCCACAGGCCTCCAATTTCCGCAGGCTATGCGAACACGAAGTCCCAACTCAAACTCAAACCTCATACCGCGCCAAGCCGTGACCGGAAGCGACCGCGCCTCGCCTCCCGCCGCCCATGACGACGCCCGCGCCGCGCTCCGCCGCCTCGCGGCTCTCGCTGCTGCTGCTTTTCTCGCTGGTCGCGCTGGTGGCAGCCCAGCGCTCGATTTTGGGTTCGAAATTCGCAAAATTGGCGACGATATGCGCCGAACTGTGGGCTGATGACGAGTTGATGGAGCAGCAGACGCGCGGTGGATGGATGAGGGCGATCGTGCGAGCGCCAGCGTGCGCGAGTGGCAGCAGCAGCAGACGTTCTGCTTCCTGGACAATGCTACGCTGCGCGTACGGATTGACGAGCTCAACAGGTGAGTTTGGGGTGGATGGGTGGATGTCGTTGGTGAGGGAGGGAGCTGCGTGCTGACCTGTGGAGGTGGAGGACAGCACGCTGCAGCCGCACGTGATCCGGTCGGTGAGCCACCTGCGGGAGGCCAATGCGGTGTTTGAGGCGACAACGGCCGCGCTCGCGTACGTGGAGAAGCTGGCATGGCCGCTGCGGCCGTTCTTCTGGGCGTGGAGCGAGCTGCGCGTCGTGGTCGACAGCGCACACCGCGAGCAGCTCAAGTTCTCCTTTGCGCGGTGTGTTGGATGCTGCATGAATGCGATTGTTGGTGACGCCGTTAGGCTTACGCGCCGGTTTGTTGCTTTTGACCGACAGCTCTCCCGGGGCGCTATGCAAGGCCACGCTCAAAGGCGTTGAGGCTGCGCCGCTGCTGACCGAGTGGGTTTCGGAGACGACTGCGCAGAATGTCCAGACGGTTCTACGTTTCGTCTGTACGTCGTTTTGAGTGTGCACAAATGTATTCAACGTGGTGCTAATGCTGCGCTTCCAGCCTCTGTCGTTTGCGAGCAGTGCGTACATGGCTGCAGTCTTGAGTGCACCCCAATCGCTGGTGACGAGGAAAAGTTCGGCTCGAATGCGTGCATGCTGGAGCTCAGTCCGTATCATGCGCCGTGTATCACGGTCACGGGTCCGGAGCAGCCGTTCCTCTCGACCTCCCCGCCCAACCTCCGCTTCTCGATCGCGTTCTACACATACTTGTCATCCGTGTATGCGCAAAACTTCTTTTCGGGGCTGCTGATCTTCTACATGTCGGATCGGCTGGGGCGGTCCCGCGCATTCCACTACTTCCTCGGAGCTGCGATGGGTGTGTGTTTTTCGGCGTTGCTTGCGCTCTACCTGTTCCACCGCCAGACTCGGTCGGCAACGAAGCTCATACCGGGTGCTCAGCTCCTGCAGTCTGTTGGATCGATGCTCTCGGTGGTCGTTCCATTCACGGGTTTTGTGCTCGTACCGTCGATTTACTGGCTGGCGGCGCAGACCACTCGCTACCTCGTGTACTTGTGGGACCGCGAAGAAGTCTTCGGCATCCCTCACCTGGGCAAGATTTACTTTTTGGCATTTGCCTTGATTGGCTGTATCGTCATGTGGTGGAACCAGTGGGGTGCTCCGGCCAAGAGTGATGAGGAGCCGCAGAAGCCGGAGGAAATCGAGGAGATTGGTCGTCTGGATGACGATGATGACCTTCCCATGACGACGTTCCAGACTGTGCTGGCGCGCGGACTAAAGTTCATGGGTTTGACGCTGCTTTTCTACTCCACGTCGTCGACCGAGGCTTCTCTGTTAGTCGTTCTGCTGGTGTCTCTGACCCGTGTGTTCGAGTTCATTGCCTTTGTCGCGTACTTTTGGTACCATTACGAGGTACGAAAAGTGCTCATGGCTACAGTGGTTCCTGATGACCCACATTGATGTTTATGATTGCGCAGAAACCGGGTCGTCACAGCAAACTTATCACAAAGAAGGAGTTCGAGGTCCAGGGTCAGTCTGAGACGGAGAAAGCGCTCAAGCAACTGCAGGAGTATCTGAAGAAGAACCCAGACGAGCTTGACAAGGTGCGCGAAGACAGCGAGATCCGACTTCGCCGGTTTGTCAAGGGACGCAACCATTTGGACGTCGCCACTCGGGAGGCCGCTGCTGCTAAGAAACGTGCTGGCGGCTCGTGGTGTGCCATTCAGTGAGTTTTGCAGCACAGGAGAGAGCAAGGAGGAGTAGCATGACGCGTTCCGCCCGATGTCGCGAGTTGGCTTCCTTTTGAAGGTATTTAGCTCTCTCCATTGACTCGCCCGTGGGCACCAACTCGTTCGCCCTAGCTGCTCAAAGTACTAGAAGAAAATAAATGGACACTCGAAAACATTTCTCATGGAAATTGGACTCCATATGCATGCGTCATTCGCATCGCTTCTGCATTCAGGTGCTGAGATCTACAGGAAATACCACACGCCTTTTCATGCGTCATCTTGATCACGGGACCTACTGGAGAGCGAGAGAATCAAACGGAGGAACTGCAATCGTGGATTCTAAACGGGTTCACGTGTTGTCAACACATGCACAGTCGGGCTTGCGTCTTGCGCAGCCGCACGACCTAGTTGTCCTCCTTCTCGACGACGACCTCGAGCATGATGACGCTCTTGCGGTTCTGCTTCTTGAACCCGGCGGGGATCTCGAGGTCATACATGAGCACCTCGGACTGCTGCTGGCCAGCAAACGGCGCGAGCGCGACGACGCACGATCCGATCTTGTCGTCCTTGGAGATGCGGTCGTGGTCGAACACCTGCACGTCGAGCACGGCCTCTGCCGGGTCCTGCGTGATGAAGGAGAAGGTCTCTGCCGGGCTCCACTCGGGGTTGATGTTGGCCGGGATGATGGAGCTCTTGTGCGTCGTCTCGCCGACCTTGAAGACCACGTACGGGTCGCTCTTGCCGTTGTAGTCGGCCGACGGTAGGTCCACCGCCTTGACAAGCGTCACGTGCACTGCAAACATGCTGAAGCGAGGGTCTTGGGGGCGCTAGGGGGCGACGGGCAGGGCTGGAAGTGGCGACGGCGACACCTCCGGCGCTCTACAGGTTTACACGTATGTGGTCTCATCGGTGGGATAGTCAACAGTAGGCATTCCCGCGAGATTGTGACGGATTCAGAGAGCGCGACTTGTTGCAGTCGAGCTAACGCTGGTCGGACCGATTTTTGTTTTTCGCTTTTTGCATTTTTCGACTTGCGTGGGAGCTGGTTGGCGGTGCGTTGCGTTGCGAGGCTGTCTGGGGCTGCTCGTTGAATTGAAGAGCGAGGCATGGAGGGCGGACGTGGATCGCCCCGGATCGCAGTGGTACAGTGCTGGTCTTCGCGGTGTCGACGATCGACAGACCCGCGGACGGACGACGCTACGACTCGGAGACATGTTGGCCCCGTTTTTGCTGGTTGGCTCGCCCACCATGGCTGTCGATGGATCTGTTCGTCGGTCCTGAGGAGTCTGACGGTGGCGAAAAGTCTCTTCGCGTCGAGTCGCCAAGTCGCCTCGATTTTTTGATCGACCGGATCTCCTGGTGTCCATGCATTTCGCATAAAGATTTCGCGATCGCTGCTTACTAGACATCGAGCACCTCCTTTCCACCACTTTCGCCACTCGCGCGATCTCCCACGGTGCCGTACGTCCGTTTGGCGTTTGTTCACTATGAGATCTCGCATCATGTGAGTCGTCGCCTCATCACATCTCGCCAAGCTCAAAAGGATCAAGTCACGTTCTACGCCATGTGGCGCACACTAGAATTATATTCCTGATATCCGCAACCGAAACCTCTTGGGCTGAGTATGGATGCGGGTGCAGCTGGCGCGTCGTGGGTACAGCGCGGGCGCTGTGCTTTGTCGCAGCGCCTTTCCGCCAATCATATGTTTGATCTCGCTCTTTTTCGCCCAATCACAACGTGTCATTTGCGGCAGAACGCGAGCACATACAAATCCCAAGTCGGATCGGCCGTGCCCCTTTGAGCCGAGCCAAACGAACAACAACTTATCCGGGCGAGGAGCTACACAACTCAAGACGACGCGCCGGCGGCAGCTTGGCGGGCGTCGACGGCTTCCCCCGCTCCTCCCCAGGCCCTAGAGGACCCAACTGGGCGCTCCCCGCTGTCGAGAAGGCGAGTAGGGCGGCCATGTACACGCTCGAGGTGACGCTGGTGCGCGCGTCGGACCTGGCGGCCAGCGACTTTGGGTTCATGGGCATGGGCGGCAAGAGCGACCCGTACGTGGTGTTCAAGATGGGCCGCGTGCAGCACAAGAGCTCGGTGGTGGCCGCGACGCTGAACCCGCGCTGGAACCCGCCCGAGACGTTCCACTTCCAGGTGGACAAGCCCAAGGAAAAGTGCCTCGAGGTGCACGTCATGGACTACGACCGCATCGGCAAGGACGACCTCATCGGCGTCGCCAACCTCGCGCTCGCGCCGTTTCTAGAGAAGCGCGGCAGCGAGGTGCTCGCCTACGACCTCGAGGTCCCGCCGGACTACGACAAGCAGAACCGCAAGTCGGTCGTCTTCCTCGAGGTCAAGCTCACGTCCAACGACCACGTCGACCAGGTGCTCGAGCTGTGGGAGAATCAGCGGTACCACCTCATCAAGAAGTGGACCAACGAGACGCTTATCGCCGGCTCCAACGAGCGCAAGCGCTGGAGCCACATCACTGACAGCACCATCTCGTCCAACTCGTTCGAGGAGGTCGCGCCGAAGGTGCCTTCCCATCTCAAGGCAGAGGGCTGGACGCTCGACGTGGCACAAGGCGACGAGAACGGATGGATGTACGCCCCGTCATTCTCGGGCCCGTGGCAGAAGGACGCGTTCACACTCGCTATGGTTCGCCGCCGCAAGTGGATCAACAAGTGCCGCGCCATCGTGCAGCAGCAAGATTAGGTCCCTTTCTTCGCCATTCGTGTCAACCCGAGTCAGTCCATTCATTCGACGCATGCGTCGCCGAGCCCTCGCCGACTCGCCAGTATATTAACCCAAGCTGAGGGAAAGCAATTGCAGCGCGCATGATGAATTTCACACTTTGTTCAGCTTCAACGTGTTACTACAAGTCCAATGCGAGTGACTTCTCTCTAAGCAAACGCCTTGCTCCACATCTTTTTCTCCTTATCGAGCTGGCGCTTGGCGAGCAGGCGCAAGCGCTCGTCGAGCTTCTGCACTGCCTTGTCGTTCGGAGCGAGCGACAGCGCGAGCTTGATGTCCTCCTGTGCCTTCTCCAGGTTCTTTTCCTTCTCGTACGCGACAGCACGGCGGTACAGCGCCTTCACGCTCTTGTGATCGAGAGCAATCGCGTCGTTGCAGTTGGCAATCGCCTTGCTCCAGCTTTCAAGCTTGATGTAGCACTGCGCAAGGTTCAGGTGCAGACTCAGCTTGAGCGCGTGCACTTCCTCGAGGTCGTCCGACGACAGGTCGAAGAACTTGCTTGCGTGCGTCAGAGCCTTGACATAACGCATGGCAGCGTGCTGATAGTTGCCGTCACGGAACAGCTCGTTGCCCTCCTCCTTGTTCTTTACCACGAGGCGCATGCGCTCAGGCTTCTTGAGCTTGCGCGTGTCGTGGTCATCACCTTCGCCCTGCTCGGCCTTGGCCTTCTCAGACTCTTCCTCGAGCTGGGCCTCGAAGGCGCGCTGGGCCTCGGACACAGCGGAAAAGTACGCGGCACAAGCCTCCTTGACCTGCGACTCGATCTCCGAACGCTTTGCCTTGACTTGCTCCAGCGTCGCAAACTCAGACTCTTCCGAGTAAATCCAATCCTCCGCAGCCTCAAGCAGCGGGTCCAGTTTGCTCCCGTCAATAAGCTCACCGTGAGCCTCGTGGCGCTTGGAGCGCATCTCGTACACGAACGATTCAATCGCGTTACGCTCATGAGCAATAGCAGCGAGATCGGCATCCCGAGCTTGCATCTCACGTCTCCAGTGCAATCCACTGATCGATCTCCTCGCTCGCTTCGCTCTTCTCTTCCGCCGCCTCGATGAGGTCGCGGCAGTACGCAGCACCGACAGCAATCGCAGTAGTGGAGTCGAGCATTCGTCCGATGAGGCTCGCGTCCGTGGCGGAAAGTGCCTCTAGAATGGCGCTTTGCACGAAAGGAACGCGAGTGCCTCCACCCACGATCTCGACAGACGCGATGCTGTCAGCAGGAACATTAGCATTCGCGATAGCCGAGCGCACCATCTCCACCACACGCGAGCGCTCCGCAGCACACAGGCGCTCGAACGCATCGCGAGACAGCGAGATCTTGGCATCACGGTCTTGAGCCACGTTCTCGACCGTCACGCTTGCCTCGCCGATGGTCGACAGCAACTTCTTGAGCTTCTCACATGCCTGGAACAGACGCTTGCCCTCCTTGGTCTGGAACTCGATCTCCAGACTCTGCGAGGCGCGCAGCTCCTGCCTGAAATGCTCGAACATGCGACGGTCGAGGGTCTACGCAAGTCAGAACAATTTTGTTAGCCAGAGCTGTCTCGCAGACTTTTGGCACGCTTAGAAGCCATACCTCAGCGCCAATGGATACATCCGCCTCCGACGACAGCACGGTCTCTCCGTTGGCTGCAGCATTCGATGCAACGAGAATCGTCAATTTCTGCACTGCTATGGCCACCAAATCGATGCCAACTTACCAGTAAGCTTGACCACAGCGGCGCTGGTGCTCGTGTGGCCCATGTCGACGATCATGATGTGGCGAGTTTCCTCAGGCTCGCCATCCTTTTGGTGGATCGGGTGTTTGCGGTGGAAGCACCGCGCGAGCGCTGCATCGCGAGGGATAATCGACACATGCCCAAGCCCCGCGATCTTGGCAGCGAGACGCAGCGCGTTCTTCTCGCTAGCACCCCACGCCGACGGCACGGCGATGATAGCGTGCGCGTTGGCGGCGCTATCGCCCTCGGTCTGCAGCACGCGCGTCTTGATCTGCACGTGCAGTTTGGCGAGCAGCATGGCTGTGAGCTGCTCGAGCGTGAACTGGCTGCCTTCGCGGTAGTCGACGCTCGCCACGACGCGGCCGCTCGCGTCCGAGCCGAAGGCGACGCGCTGGCCCGGGAGCCGCTGGAGCTCCGCCTTGACGCCGTCGAGGTCCTTGCCCAGCAGCAGGTTGAGAAAGTCCACCGTGTTGGCCGGGTTGGTGCTGGCTGAGAGCACGGCGGCCTCGCCAAGCAGCCGCTCGTCGCCCTTGAAGGCCACGAGTGTCGCCGTCGTCATGGCACCGAGCTCATTGAGCACCACGTCGCCCGACTCGGCCGCCACCACGCACCGCTGCGAGCCCTGCGACGAGAGTCAGCTGCTGCACATGTGGACGCTAGGCACACGCCGCCTGGACACGTACGAAGTCGACGCCGAAGACGCGCGCGCTCTCCATCGTGGCGGCGAAGCTCAGCTCGTGGCTTCTAGAAGGAGTTGTAGTGCTGCCAGCCGCACGCAATATCGAGTCATGTGGGCCACCTAATGTGGTGTGAAGACGCAAAAAGGCAATTGCAAATGTCAAACAGGAGGTTCTACTACATCATGGGACTGAACATCGACACGGCGAACTCTACAACAACATGGCCTAAACGCGGCGAGAGGACTTGGCACGGCACCCGCCGGTGGGTGTAATTGGAGTAGCCTCGGGCGTGGTATCGGCTTCGGCTAGGAGGCCACTGCCAGTGGTGGAACCACCGTCGGCTTCGTTGCCGATCTCAGACCCGTCTCCGTTAGAGTCTTCATCATTGTCGGAAGACCAACTACTGGCGCTGACACTTCCGTCATCACTGGACGTGTCGTCCCCACTGGACGTGTCGTCGTTGTTAGACCAGTCACCACTGTTCTCGGAATCCCAATCCTCTGCGGAACTCGAAGTCGACGACTCGCCATTGCTTCCCTCGGAATCCCAATCTTCAGCTGCGCTTGTGGTCGACGAAGCTTCTCCACTGCTGCTTGATGGAGCAGGCGTGGAGCTGGCGCTCGACTCGCTGGACGAGGTAGAAGCAGTCGAGTTGGACGTGGACCCACCACTACACCTTTCCACCTCAGCTGGAACCCCGTACATGTAGCGCGTGTATCCGTAGTCGTCGTCGTACTGGACCTCCTTGGTAACCAAGTCGTTCGTGTCAAAGTAGAAGCACTGATTGCTCGGCTTGTTATCGATCGCGGTCACGCGGTCGCCACCCACGAAAGTCGGGCAGGAAGGCTTGGACGCTCCAGAGCCTGAGGTCGTGAGCTTGATATCCGCGCAAGTACGGAAGTTGCCTGTGGTCCAACCAATGTGGCCGTAGCTCGAACCGGCAGCAAACCACGTCCACTGCAGGACGTAGTCTCCAGCTTCGAGATAGTCGGGCAGTGTGATGTTTGTGCCGCATTTAATCTCGTTGTCGGCAGCTCCAGAGTCGTCACCACAGTACTTGTCGTCTCCACACTCTTTCAAGTCACAGTTGACCTCTCGACACACGTAGTAGAAGGCACTGGAGTCAAACGTGTCCTTGGTGGCATCGTCCTTGGGGGCGAGTGAAAAGCGGATAAAGCCGCCGATGTGGTTATTGCGGGACCACTGCACCTGGATGGTCTCTCCAGACTCGAACTCGGTCACCGTTCCCGGCTCATCACTGTCGCACACACCCGAGTTGTCCATGTCGTTGATGGTGTCGGTGGTGCGGCCCGTCGGGATATTCATGTAGCCGTGACCAAGCACTGAGGCGGGAAGCATGCAGGCGGCTGCAACGGACATGATCGTCACTGTGATGGGCTTCATCTTTGAACTTGGATGATGGAAGTGGCGATTGAAGCACTTGGCGGTGAATTGGAAAGTGAGAAAGCAGATAGCAGCAGAAAAGGAGCCCCGTGATAAAGCTGCCCTCTCAACCTCTTGCTGGTGGCAAGTAGTCACTTAAGCCACTAGCACGCAGATGGTCGTCTCACTTTTGCGCTCAGCCACACGTCGACAGCAGACTCCGAGTCACTTGCATCGTACTCCGAGTCACTTACATCGCCCTCTTCACAATGGTTATCTACACCCCCACTGGATATTTTTCCCAGCTCGGTAGACATCCAGACGACCGTGAACAGCAGAGGCAGCAGATTGAATGTCTGCAGCTATACTCGTGCAAGCTTTGACGCACACTTGGTGTGAATGGGAGATGGTCACGTGTCGGCATATGTTTCTGAGTCGGCAGCCGTGCGAGTAAACCGTGTGGTGCGGCAATCACCCGAGCCCATTCGTCCACAGCTCATGAGCACCAAAACCTTGAGCGAATCAGCCCAATGGACAGTCCAGCAGCGTTACAATGGATGCAGGCGGTTGCGTCGACGACTGTTAACTGTGTCGTGGCCTTTACCAGTGCTTCCCTATGTTGAATGGCGATGTTGTTTTGTGGTCGTGGCATCATCTTGCCGATCCGACTTTTGCTGATCTGACTCGCTTGACCCAGTTGAAGTCTGGTGTACACCACATCAACTACTTGTGTGGTCAATCTAATGAAATGTGTCTACCACACGAAAGAACGCCACTGAAGCCAGAACAGCACTCATCGAATATATCGCGAGTGATGGTCAAAGGCAACTATTCGCGGAATGTCACACTTCCCCACTTGCCCACAAGATGCGCGACGACAGCGCTCTCTCCGCTCTGTTGAGGCGCTTTGCAGCCTTTGAACCGGACGAGGACGAGCTCCAGTACACTGCAGAGCTGTTGGAGGCGGCGGGAGACGCTGAGAGCAGTGAAGAGCGGCGGTGTGGCGTGCTGGAGGCGCTCGAGGGCGTCGCGTTCTTGGATGATGAGCGAGTAGCTACGGTCTCCGAGGCTGTGCTGAAGCTGCTAAGTGGAGAGAACGAGGGACCGAATGAAGAAGTTGACGAGAAGGAGGATGATCGGAGACAGCGGTGGCACGCGGTGCTGGCGCACTATGCGGTGGATGAGCGCTGCCTCGCGGTTCTGGAGGAGGACGGCGAGTGGCATCCTGCAAGGGTTCGGCAGCACCTTTTGCCGTTGAAGGGCAAGTATCAGCCATTCGACATGGATCACGTCGGAGGGGATGTGGACGCGGACGTGCTCGTCGTGGAGGTCGAGTTCATTGAGTTCGGCAAGAAGCAAACGATGAATCTGGCGGATGTGGTCATGGACGAGGATGTTGCGGGAGCAGAGGATAAAGAGGAGGAGCTCAAGGTCTGCCTCATGTGCGAGCGACCCATGAACTTGACTGCCCACCATGTCATCCCACGCGTAATGCACCCCAAGTATCTCAAGAAAGGCTACACGCGCGAGTTTCTCAACACTTGCATTATGATTTGCCGCCAGTGCCACAGCAAGATCCACTCAACCGAGGACGAGAAGACGCTTGCTCGGGACTACAACACGCTCGAGAAGATCGTTGCTCACCCAGAGATTGCGCGCTGGATTGCGTACGCCAGGAAGCAGAAGGCGCGCATCAAGCCGGTCAAGAAGAGCAAGTGGCGCGTGGGTACTTGAAATCAGTTGTCATTCAGAGGCTTGACGTTGTAGAATAGGTGGCGGGCAGCAATCATATGCGAGCGCTGCTTCAAAGCAAAATCAAATATCAAAGCCCATCAACCTGCGTCAGACATAGAGAAGCTTCTATCAGGCTTTCCAACTGAGCTTTCTTGCACGAGTAGCGCGAAGCGTGGCGCCATGCTACGAACGAGGCTTGAGCTCAACTTGTCGCCACCAACGCATCCATCTTTTAGATCGGATGGAAACTCATCGCTTCAGATGGCACCACTGGCGCCTTCCAAAATGTGCATCCGTCGTATCTCAGTGATAGATCTCAAACACCCCTGGTGAGGTAACGAGTGAGCTTCGAGCCATCCGATCCTGGAGCACTCGACGCAAATTGCGAACTTCCTTCAGGGATGTTCGTGCCGCCACGCCTCTTCTACTGCAGTCGGGTGATCGCCTCATGAGAATCGCAGCAATGAAGTCGGAAGACCACAGTACCAAGCGCTGGTCCGCCCCGCCCGTCCCCAGTTGGTCACTGCTCCTCCACACGCCACTGACGCATTCCGAGCTCAACTTCAAGCACAGCGATCTTTCCTGCGTCGCTTGGCGTCCTTTTGCTTTTCGTACTGTGCGCATGTTGTCGTCGTCACTTTGACAGGCATCGATCCAAGCGGCGCGTCGAGTCACGCGTTGCGTGCTCTTCCACGCCATGCTGGACTCGCGCGGATCACGAGCGGCGAAACCGTGGAAGGAGCTGCGGTCGAAAACCCAGAGCTCGCGCTCTCTCTTTCCACTTGAGATGATGGATGGACGCAACTTCCGACCTTGCAAGTGCTTTTTTCCATCGACAGGCTCGGCGCACGCGAGCGAGAGGTCAGTCGACGCGCGTTTTCGACGCGAGGACTAGCACACAGTTGTGCCTCAAGAGGGCTGGCCTCAACTTGAGCCAAGCGTTGTTTACGGCATGGAGCGGCTTCGACTTAAGCTCAGGCGCGATTGCTTCGATGGCAGTGACTGCTGAGGTCGGATCAGGACTCTTTCCAGTCCTCTCGACCGCCCATTCACCTGCAATGCCCTGACTTGCTGGCCTTTCAAATCCAGAAGAAATGGATCCGACGGCCCAACGCCGCCGCTCATTTCCGAGACGGAGCAGCAGCGAACAACACGCTTCTCGCCGCTGCTGCCAGCCGATCGCCGCTGTCTCTCCTGTTGGTCCTCAACGGCCCGCGCCGTGTCTCCCAGCCCAACGGAAAGGCTGACAAACACGCGCAGGCACCAGCTCGAGAATCAGGAGACGGTGGCAGCAACACCAGTGACGTGCAAACTGGTTGATTGACCAGCCAAAGCGTATCTATGGAGAGCGACTTTGGGCTTGGTGTCGGCTCCATCAGCAGTCTCAACAGCAGCCAGCAACTGATTCAAAAGGTTACCACAATGTCGAGTGCGCTAACCTTAAAGTCCCCCTCGGTCGCCCAGCACCAGTTGCAACAGCATCAGCAACAGCAACAGCTCTGCGATCTCGGATTCGATATGTACAAGAGCAAGGAGCTGCCGCTTGTCAATTGTGCACCCCCTACGACGTCGTACCAGCAATGCAGCTCTCCTCTGACTACACTGACCAAGAGCACTTCTGCGCTCGAATTCGACCCAATGTACTCATCGATCTCGCGTGAAAACACCATTTGCAATGGATGGTCTGAAAGTACACTCATCCCGTTCGAGTTCCAGTGTGGTCTGCATCAACAGCAACAGCAGCAGCAGCAACCACAGCTCGACCGATTTCAAGCCCGACACTCTTTTTCAGCAATGAAGTCCTCGCAGCAGCAGCAGACAGCGCTCAACCCAGAAGACGGGCTGCTGCAGCTTTCATCTCCATCGATTGAAGTGGGTGATTCTGAAGATACCTATGAGAATGATGTGGCCTCTGCGCTGTCTTCGCTTCTTGATGATGTCGACAGGTTTGGCGACAAGCAGTCCACGCCACCTGGATCGTATCTGGCACCCCCGCCTTCTCTCCCCCAAACCAACGAGCAATCACTGCCTGCGAAGATCAATGTATCGATCAAGCCACTTTCGCTTGCGTGGGATAACAGTTGTGGGGTCTCGCCCACGATGAATGACGCGCTGACCGCCTTGGTTCCAGAAGATGCACAAAAAGGAGAGTATGCCTCCATCTCTCCAGCAAATGCCAACCACTTACGCTCACCCGAGGTCACTAGACCGCTCGTTGAAACTGGTAACACCAGCTCCTCGATGTGGAGAGATTCAGCTCCATATTTTGTTCAGCAAACTCAATGCTCGCCTGCTTCAAGGCTCAGTGGAAGCCAATACCCGCTGATGGGACCGGGATTTGCAGCGTCCATTCAGGATCAACACTTCTCCTCCGGTTCCCCTGGTGGCATGCTAGCCCATCAACAACAGCTCCCAGCTTTCGATCGGCCATATTCCCCTCATACGGCTACTACTAATCCGTATGACCCTCAATACTTGTCAAGGCAAATGGAGATGCCGCCAATGTCGTCGGGTATGGAGCACTGGAGGCGATATCTATTGCTGAAGCGCGGAAGCCCTGCCTCCGGTATGTCTTCAACACTCAACGGCACCGTTCCTGCAGGTGCAATCTCGACGCCTCCAGCTTCATCGATGATCAATCACACACGAGCTTCTGGAATGGAGCTTCGCACCCCGTCGCCAGCATGCAAGCGGCCACGAACGGCGACTCTACTTGAATATGGCGGCTACACAAATACTTCGAGTGCGTCCGGCTATCGCCTTGTACCTCCCCCTCCTATTCCGCTGCAAAATGGTGTCGACGGCATGGCGATGTCGTCTTTTGGGCTGCTTGGGGGTCCGCCAACGAACACGACGAGTGGCGTTCCCATGACACGATGGCAGACCTACCCGACAACCCGACCGTATAGCTCCGTCCCGTTCCCGCCGACTCTGTCAGTGAATACGATGGGTCAAGGCTTTACCCCGCCATTCACTCGCCCTCCTCCGCGTCAAATCGGTGCATATTCCCCTCAGCAACGACGAGAGCGCATTCAGCGGTTTCTCGAGAAGCGGAAACAGCGAGTATTCCACAAACGCGTCAAGTACGACTGCCGCAAACGCCTCGCCAACGCCTGCCCTCGAATCAAGGGCCGCTTTGTTCGCAAGGACGAGTACCTCGCGGCTGTCGAGAGCGGTCAGCGCGTCACACACCCACACACTAGCGACGACGACTAACAAATCGAACTCCTATTGGCGTCAGCTGAACTTAGCAGCTATGCACTTCAACTTGGCTGAGCCTCCCAGTCGAGTACACTCTTTGAACCCAAACAGTAAATTCAATTCAACTCACAAAGTGTCATGTTGCTCGCTTCACATATCCAATTCGTTTGGCTACGTAACAGTACGATTTGAGCAATGGCCATCACGGCGCCTCTACCTCATCGCTTAGGCGTTCTGCACAACCTCAGCAATCGACTGCGCGATGTAGTCGACGTTCTTGGAGGTCACACCAGCCATACTGATGCGGCCGTCCTTGGTCAGATAGATATGGTGCGTCTCGATCATGCGAGCGACCTGCGCCTCCGTCAGACCCGTGTAGCAGAACATACCGATCTGGTCCGTGATGTGCTGCCAGTCGTTGTTCTTGTCGAGCGACTCGATGGCCGAGCGGAGCGCCGTGCGCATCGAGATGATGCGGTCAGCCATGCCCTTGCACTCGGCGTACCACTGCGCCTTGAGCTTGTCGTCCGACAGGATCGTCGACACGATCAGCGAACCGTGGATCGGCGGGTTCGAGTACATGGGGCGGATGAGGATCTTGAGCTGCGACTCGACGCGCTGCGCCTCCTCCTCGTTGCGCGTGACAACGCTGAGGGCACCCACACGCTCACCGTACAGGCCAAAGTTCTTGGCGTACGACTGGCACAGCAGGATGTTGTGACCCTGCTCGACGAACTGTAGTAGACACAAGCAAAGTGCGGCAATGAGTGCGCAAAGTCAACATCGTATCATACAGAGATCGCAGCACGTACGTAGCGGATGGCGCCGGCGTCGCGGTTGGCGTCGCCCGAGGCAAAGCCCTGGTAGGCGCAGTCGAAGAAGGCGATGTGGTTCTTGGCCTTCATGACGTCAGCAATCTCCTTCCACTGCTCCATGGTGGGGTCAACGCCCGTGGGGTTGTGCGCGCAGGCGTGCAGCAGGAAGACGGAGCGCTCGGGGGCTCCCTTGAGGTCGCTGAGCAGTCCCTCGATGTCGAGGCCGCGCGAAGCAGGCTCGTAGTACGTGTAGCGGCGCACCTCGAGGCCGGCGTCCTTCATGATGGGGATGTGGTTGCCCCACGTGGGGTTGGGGAGGTAGATGGGCGTGCCCTTGCCGAGGAAGCGGCTGAAGAACTCGCCGGCGAGGCGGCAGCCGCCCGTGCCCGAGATGGTCTGCACGCCCGTGACGCGCTTCTCGGCGAGCGCCTTGCTGTCCTCTCCGTAGGCAAACTTGAGCGACAGGTCCACGAAGTCCTTCATGCCCGCAATGCCGGCGTACTCCTTGTTCTTGCCGGCCGCCATGATGCGCTGCTCAGCCTCGAGCACCGACGGCAGCAGGTACGGCTGCGCACAAGAGCCGTTAGCGACGTGCATCCATCCTCCTCCCACTGCTGGGCTCGCCACCAGCCATCTCGCACCTTGCCGTTGTCGTCGCGGTAGGCGCCGACGCCGAGCGAGACCTTGCGCGCGTCCGTGTCCTTGTTGAAGCGCTCGGTGAGCCCGAGGATCGGGTCGGCCGGGCCCATGGGCACGTCGCCGAGCCAATGTCCCGAGGACGTCGACAGCTGCCTGGAGGCGGTCGACAGGCGCATGCGGAGGTGGCGCGACAGCATCGTGAGCGACGAGGAGCAAGCACTTTCTCGGCAGCCGGCGGGTCGTGAAATGATCGGCTCGGCTGGTCGATTGCTTGGAGCTTGGCCCGCCCCATCCAACACGGCGCTCCGCCAAGCAACAGAGACGAGCTCGTATCCATCACAGGTATACTTTAATCAAGTCAAGTGGTGTTTTAAACTCCGATTCTGGTGCTGGAAATCGCGTGTGGCCAGAGGGCGAGATGCGCATACGCGCCACAAGAGACTGCTTGGACACTGTCCATGACGCCGTACGGGAGTGGATGGCGAGCCGCGAGGGCTGCTAGGAGGGTGTGAAAGGCGGCGACGAACGGCATGACTGGAGGCCGAGGCCTCGCCGGCGTAGACGTGGCGAGGCTCGTGCAGTTGCAGTTGAAGTCGCCGCGATGGAGGCGCCGTGATTGGCGGGTCGCATGCCACCTGGCTGGACGTGGAAACCGCGTGCCGATGGGGAAGCCGAGGTGGCGGGTGTCGCGGCGCGCTGGCTGTCTCCAGGTCACCGATGTCGAGGAGCGAGGCCTGGATGACGTAGTTGAAGTCTGGTGAGAGGTAGATTCGCAGTCCCGGGGCCGTCGGGTGGCGTGAGAGACGCTCGCCCGACCACCCGTCACTAGGCTCGGAAAGGCGGCGTGAAAATGCGCGCTTCCAGGCGGGGATCGCTCGATATGGGCGCCTTCCCGGCCGAATTTCCGAGCGCTGAAAGGCTCTACGTGTAGCTTGGAGTCTCTTCTAGGACCTCAGTGAGCTCCCAACTACGTTCAAAGCGTGCATGTTTGCGGAATATCGCGATTTTCCCGCACTCGCCATTTTCCCAAAATCCCATGACTATGGGGAAAACCTAGGAAACCCGTCAACCGGGCGCCTCGAAAGACCCGATTTGGATGCCGTTTTCGCGCGCGGCTGGGCGCGCCGCCCCCGCCCCCACCGGCACCGATCGACGCGCAGCTCGACGCGCCGAACGCGGCGCCACCCGCTCGTGTGTCGCGCGCCTCCGCCCGCCGCGTGGCTGGCGAGCAACACGCGTCCATCGGCGGCGGCATGCGGAGTGGCGGCGGGGTGGAGTACGTGACCCCCCTTCCTTTTTCGTGACCTCCATCCCCATGCACTCGCGGGTGCCAAAGTGACGGCGGCCAGTGTGTGCCCTGGAAGCTCGCGGAGCGCGCTGATTGGCGGAATCCGTTGTTCTTCGCGCATGTGGGTTTGCCGCGCTGGCCACTGATTGGCGGAATCCACTTTGAATTTTAGCGAAGCTATTTGGTAAACTACTTTGCGCGAGCCATGATGATACGGCGCGTCGCCCCGCCTGCACCACCGGCGCTTTCAACCACACGAAGCATACAAACGTCAATACAAACGAGGGGCCAACGGGAGGGAGGACCCACCATGGACACCCGGGAGGGGAGACAGCGTCACGCGCCAGTTTGAAGTGCGGTTTAAAATAGATTTCAGTAATCTATCCCCCGCGCCGCGCTCTTTCACATTTCCGCCCGCCTGGAAATTCCGATACAACCGAATTTGCCAGCTGCCCAAGAAGACTCCAAGCTCCTCAAGCCCCAAGCCTCTACTCCAAGATGCCCGCCGCCCCCAAGAAGACCACCGTCGCGTCCGGCCCCGGCTACTACGACCTCATCAAGGAGGCCGTGCTGACGCTCAAGGAGCGCTCGGGCTCGTCGCGCCACGCCATCGACAAGTACGTGTCGGCCAAGAAGGGCGCCGGCTACTCCAAGTCGCGCCTCAACATCGCGCTCAAGCGCGGCGTCGAGGCCGGCAAGCTCGTGGCCGTCAAGGGCTCGTTCAAGCTCGCGGCCGCCGAGAAGAAGCCCGTGGCTGCCAAGAAGCCCGCCGCCGACAAGCCTGCTGCCAAGAAGGCCGCCACGGCTAAGAAGCCTGCTGCCAAGAAGGCGGCCAGTGCCAAGAAGCCCGCGGCCAAGAAGGCCGCCACGGCCAAGAAGCCTGCTGCCAAGAAGTCCGCCAAGCCCGCTAAGAAGGCTGCCAAGCCTGCTGCCAAGAAGGTGACCAAGTCGACCAAGAAGGTGGCGGCCAAGAAGCCGACCACCACCAAGAAGAAGGTCGTCAAGAAGTCTGCCGCCAAGAAGCCCGCCCCCAAGAAGTCGGCGTAAGCGCCGTGCTTCAATCTGTTGCGTGCGCCTAGCAAGCGTGCGCTACCTTTCATCTCCAAGTTGTCGTCGCTTATTTTTATTATTCCCGCTGGGAATCCCCATGTGGTAATTGGAAAACGTTGCATTTGACTCTTTTTCTTCTTCCTGTTGTTGCTTGTTATGTTGTCCCTACTCGCTGAAGAGCTGGCGTCGCTGCTCCTCGATGAGCGCGCGGCTCTTGTCGAGCTTGGCGCCGAGCACCGCCACGTCCTCCTGAAGTCCGGCGATGACCTGATCTTTACGCGCCACGGTCGCCCGAACGCGTTCGTGCAGTGATCCGAGTGCGGCTTCGTGCTCTTGCTGTCTTTGACGCAGCTGACCCTGCCAGTGGACTTCGAGATGCTCCAGCTTGTCTCGCAAGGACGTCGCCTCGGCTGTGAGCTGTTGTTTGACCATTGCCCCGTCATTTTCGATTGCTCGGCATCGCTTCTCGAGCTGGGCGATCGCACTGTCGTGGCTTCGACGCTCGTCCGTCAGGAGCCGAGCCAGCTCACTGGCTTTGTCGCTCGCCAGCTTCGAGTCATTAGTGACTGCATCCTTTTCCTCTCGCAGACTCGCAAGTGAAGCCTCGAGTCGTCCGAGCTTGGCGTGCAGCTCGCGGTTCTTGTCCATCCACACACCCTCGACCTCGCTCGTCTGCTTGAGCTTTCGCTCCCAGTCCTTGCGTTCCTGCTCCAGTTTTCGCTGAGCACGCTGCTCGGCTGCTTCCAGTCGCTGCCTACTCTCTTCCTGTAGCTTGTCGATCACGAGCTCGATTTTGGCGTCGCGAGACTGCAGCATTTGGGCCTCAAACGCCTGTTTGCTGTGCTCCATTTCCTGCCGCAGTCGAGCCTCCAGCTCTTGCTCAAAGCGTCCTTGCTCCGCTCGAGCCTGCTCCCGAGCCGCTTGCACATCTCGCTCGCACTTCGCTAACAGCTCCTGCCGCTCTTTCTTGGCTTGCTCGTTTGCTGCTGTCAGTCGTTGCAAGGACTGAACCTTCGCGTCTTCGAGCTCGTGCTGGTGGCTTGCTTTTAGTGCACGCACTTCACTTAGCAGCTCATTTCGTACGATTTCTGCCTCATCTTGCAATCGCCGTCGCTGTGCACTCAGCTGCTGCTGCAGTTCAGCGTCTGCAGCATCGAGTCTCGCGACGAGTTTCACTCTCTCCTTCTCACGCGCGTCTACAAGCTGTCGTTCGTAATCATCTTTCTGCCGCTGAAGCGCAGCCTCTTTCTCCTTTTCGAGCTGAAGTTTCAACTTGCGCCGCTCCTCGGCGGCCGCTTCTTGAGCACGTTCAAGGTCAGCCTTTCCTCTTGCCAGAATGAGTTGGATGTCTGGCTCCAGAGCGGACACAGTCGACTTTTTTATCTCCTCCGTCTTCTTGGCGATCTGAATGGAGGATCAACTAGCTTGTAAGCGGCTGTCAGCGCGACACATAACAACAAACAGAGCTCGTACCCATTGCTCTCGCCGCGATTTCTCCTGCACTAGCCACCGTTCTCGCGCATCCTTCAGCTGCATCTTTGCTCGCTCTGCCTCACGAGCAGCTGTCGCATTGGCTTTTTGAAGCTCGGCTACTAACTCGTCACAGCGCTTCGCAAGCGCAGCCTATGTGGACAAGTGGAAGTATGAGTTTCAAGGACATCAAAGAGCGAACTGAACTAGCTCAAACCTTGTCAGCAACAAGTCCCTGCGCAAAGTCGAGATGCTGCTCGAGCTCTTTCTCGAATTTGAGTTGCAGTTGCTTGAGCTGATCTTTGTGTGCCGCCTCAGCTGTCGCAAGAAGCTGCTTTGTTTTGGCTTTATCCTTCTTACGCGCACCCTTGAGCAGCTCGATCGTCTTGGTCTTGTCCTGCCCGCACAACTTTCGGTTAGCTTTGCGATTTGTCACACAGTGTTCTCAGCGTCAACAGATCCCTACATTGAGCTCGATCGCCATCGTTCCGAGCTTCGCCTTGACCTCAACATAGTATGCATTGCTTTGATCCGACTGAAGCGAGACCGCGGGCGACGACAACTTCGTCCCACCTGGCTCCGCGTCTTCATCCCACGCAGTCAAATTTCTGCTACCAAACGAGCTTGGTGGCTGCACGCCCTCCAACTGCATAGCTGACTCGGTCTCGAGTGCGTCGAGGTAGTCGTAGATGCTGCTCGCAGCTGCGCTCACCACACTCTTCGGCGAGCGCGATGCAATCGACCCTGTGTCTGACCCCGCTCCATGGCTGCTGCGGGAATACTTTGGCGGTGGCGTCTCCGCGGGATCCTCGAGCTCCAAGGACAACGGCTATGTCCATTGATCAATCAGTGCGCCATTCGCTATCATGGTGTTTGAACGAGACGAGCTGCACCGTACCTGGTTGTTGTCATCTGCATCAGGGACCTTAGCAGACTTGACCACTCTCCGTTCTTCCGACAACCAAGGCACTGTTGTCAGCACGTCAACACTCAAGGTGTGCTCAGTTCCTCCGATTCCTACCGCCTCTCCGCCTTGATACGCGCGGCTCAGGCGCCTGGTTCATGATCCACCAGTGCTGCAAGTCCTCCAAACGCCTGCCGCTGCCATCGCACTGCCATTTTGGGGCAGTCCGTTACCGCTTGTTGATTAGCTGCAACGGCCATGTCGACGGAGCCCGTGTGGTCCACTCCGAACTTGAAGTTGGCATTTCAGCCAATCGGGGCCTCTCAGTCGTCTGCACCTCGTATTCGACGACATGGTCACCTTGCAGTCGCCGTCGCCTGGCAAGCACAGTCGAATCTGACGTCCACGACCGCCTTCTCCCTCGGATTCCCGCGATGCTGCGCGTTTTGTCCACGCGCTCGGTGGCCCGCGCGGCTTTCGCTCGAACTGGCGGCGCTCGCTTCATGGTGCGGTCGGATTTTGCGTAAATGGGTTTAAAAAAATCAAACAAATGGGAGGGCTGACGAGGCGGGGAAGTCTGCGGGCTCGTTCGACCTGTTCACGCCCACGGAGGAGCACGGCGCGCTGCGAGACATGCTGGCGGGGTTTGTCAAGACCAAGGTCGACCCTCAGGTGCGGAGATGCTGGCGGGGGTGGATGGACTGGAGAAAAGGAGCTGATCAAGGAGGAATTCCAGGCGCTGGAGCACGACCGCGAGGAAAAGTTCAACGTCTCGCTCTTCCGCGAGCTCGGCGATATCGGCCTACTCGGCATCACGGCGCCGGAAGAGTGAGTGCTGGGTGTGAAAAAAAAGCGAGAGGAGAACTGGACTCGTCAATTCTGACGTCTGAGGTGGTGAGCAGGTACGGTGGCTCGGGCATGGACGCGCTGGCGGCGGTGATCGCGCATGAGGAGCTGGCGTCGAGCGACCCTGCCTTCTGCCTGTCGTTCCTCGCGCACTCGATGCTGTTTGTCAACAACGTCGCGCGCAACGCGTCGGACGAGCAGTGCCGCAAGTACCTGCCTGGCGCGTGCTCAGGCGAGAAAATCTGCGGCATGGGCATGAGCGAGCCGTCGGTCGGCACGGACGTGCTGGGCATGCGCACGACGGCCAAGAAGTCGGACTGCGGCAAGTACTATATCCTCAATGGCTCCAAGTGCGTCTACGCTAGTGCTGTCCCGTGTGGTCGTGTGATGCAGTGGTGTCTGACGCTTCATGGTGCAGAATGTGGATCACGAACGGCGCGCTTAACGACACGGAGCTGGGCGACACGTTCCTGATCTACGCGCGCACGGGCAACTCTGGCAAGGCCAAGCAGGACTTTTCTTCCTTCATCGTGGAGAAGGGCTTTGAGGGTTTCTCGCTGGGTCAGCGCATCAAGGATAAATGCGGCATGCGCGCGTCCAACACGGCCGAGCTCGTGTTCGAGAACTGCAAGGTCCCCGTGGAGAACCTCGTGGGGTCTGAGGGCAGTGCCGTGCTGTGCATGATGCGGAACCTGGAGATCGAGCGCGTGACGTTGGCTGCCATGAGCCTCGGCATCGCGCGGCGGTCGCTCGAGGTCATGAGCAATTACGCCAAGGAGCGCGTGGCGTTCGGCAGCCCGCTCAACAACTTTGGGCAGATCCAGAAGAACATTGCCGAGTCCTACGCCGAGTACATGGCTGGTCGAACCTACGTGTACAACACGGCAAGGTGCGTGCGTGCACGACGAGTGTGATGCGGTTCATTTCATTCACTGACGGGGCCTTGTTGCTTGCGTTCGTGTGTGTGTGTGTATGGCACAGACAGCTGAAGCTGGACAGCGCCGGCAACCGCGTAGACACGGACGGCGTGAAGCTGTACTGCGGCGACATGGGCAAGCGCGTGGCGGACCGCGCGATCCAGACGCTGGGCGGCTACGGCTACGTGGGCGAGTACAACGTGGAGCGGCTGTGGCGCGACTCGAAGCTGCTGGAGATCGGCGGCGGCACCAACGAGTCGCACCACAAGAACATGGTGCGCGATCTTGCGCGCATCGACAAGCTGTAAGCAGCGGCTAAAGATCTCGCGAGGCGCCGCGCGATCCTCGTTCCGTCCGTAGAGCGTTTAGCGTCCGTCGTGTTCCATCGAAAACGAAAGATCGCGACCATCACTCGGTCGTTTTCTGATTATGCGGCGAAAGTCCCTGTATAAGAGCACCTCAACTCTCTCTAGAGGCCCCTTGTCGTTCTTACGTGGCGACGCGCCACTGGTCGGCCGCTCTATGGCGGTTTGTATGTGTTGCGGCATCCGTCGCTGTTCCAGCCACTTGCGGGTGTAGGACACTGCGTTCTTCCTGGCGTGTTCAACCCACGACGGTCGCTGCTGCTGCTGCTGCTGCTGGTGCTGGTGCTGCTGCTGCTGCTGCTGCTCTCTGTCTCTGGTTGAAGCCCTGCTCGAAGGGCCACGGCGCTAATTCCGGTCGCGGCCGTAACGTCGCGGCGCTTTTTGGCTGTCGTTTCGCCTTCTCAATTGGCGCGAGGGAGCCCTCTCTGGCTCCCCCCTCTTCTTGGGACGTTTCGCGGGCATTCGTTACCCCGCCCCTGTTCTCGATTCATCCGATGGCACCACGCGAGCATCGCGCAAGAGGGAGGGAGCGAGTGGAACGAGGGCGGCAAGGCCATCACCACGTCATGCGGCGAGCTAGCGCTACGCTTCTTCTCGCCGCCGCCATTCTTCTGTGCACTTTGGGGAAGGGCCTCAAAACATAAAGATCCAAAACAGGGTCGAACGTCCTTTTTCTAGCAAAAAACCTCGCGGTCTGTACCGAAACATCTGTGGCTGTTTTAAACTAGTATCGTATATGCCAGGTGATATATACATACAGTAATATACATTCTAGAACCATAGAGATAACCAATTCATCGATTGATATGTATTTCAAAAGGTAAGGCCAGAGACCGTTCCTGGCCCCTCTACAAGGTTTTATCTCGGCATACATTCTCCAAGTCGTATCATGAGGTTTTTCGTTTCTTCTTATTTTTTTTTTTGCTGGGTGCAAATTGCAAAAGTAGCCGCCCTGCCCAGCCCGTCCTCCTCCGTCGTCGAAAAAGCCTTGGCGCCAACGCATTCATTTTGGAAAGAAAGCGGTGGCGGGCGCGTGCCTCAAATACAACGCCCTCCCTCCCTCCCCTCTCTTCGAGCAACCCGCGGGCGAAGAGAAGCGAGCGACCAACACTCCTGGGCGTCACTTCCCAATCCGCCGCTTTCCGCGCTCACCCCTCGGCAGCCCACTTGGAGAAAGTGCGCGCCGTTGCCAACTCTGCTGGCGTCGACTGGCGGCGCCTCGCCCTCCCTCCCTCCTCCTTCGCCCGCCGCTAGCAGCAGCCGCGTGCGCTGCGGCGGTCGTCGAGAGCGCTTCCAGCCCGCTGCCGAACGCGACCGCGGCGGCGACCAGAGCAGCGAGGCCGACCGAGCCAGCCCGTCGCAGCCGACGGACGCGCCTCCAGCCGCGGCGCTGGGGATCCCGGGCACCATAGGCGGCCCACTGGTGGACGGCGACGGCGGCGTGGTGGCTCCGGCGCCAGCCAAGAGCGTCGGCGCCGGCGACAGCCCCTTCCAGACGACGCACATCCAGCTCGGCGAGCCCGTCGACTCGCCGCGCTGGGACGCCCCTCCGAGCAAGCCGCTCGACGTCCACGTCTGCGTGATGATGGTGGAGGACCCCGCGCGGGACAAATGCTCGCCGGTCAAGCCCTCGCCCCCCAGCAACGCCGCGTCGGACGCTGCCGCGAGTGGGGATGACAAGACGCCCCCGACCCCGCCCGCACCCGACAACAAGGCGCCCGTGACGGCGTCCAGACAGCACCCGCCCGTGCCCGTGAGCAAGGAGGCGCTCCAGTACGCTCCCCTGCTCGTCGGCAAGTACTACATTGAGGACAAGCGCGCCGTCTGGGCCGGCAAGTGGGGAATGACCGAGGCCGCGTTTGGGCCCAACGGCATCACGAGCCCGTTCGAGATGCGCTCGCAGGAGGATGTCTTCATCCCAACGGCCGCCACGGACGGCGCCGAGGTTGTCCACCCCTCTTTCTTCGGCATGGCGCTGGCCCGATCGGCGCGATCGGAGAACGAGCAGCCTTCGCGAGTCTCGCCGACGTTCCTCGGGTACGAGACGGATCCGGACGTGCGCTCGGCGATGCCGTTTCACAGCAAGTACAGCGGGTTCTTCCAGATCCAGGCGGTCAAGGGCAAGCACCAGACAGTCACGGAGAAGGACGTCGATATTCGCTTCGTGCACGATGCCAGCAACCCTTCGTTCTTCGTGGTAACGGGCTCAGGTGAGAACCGCTTCGGTGAGTTTGCTCTGCACGGCTTTCTAGACAAGACGACCAACGAGCTGCGGATCTACAAGATTTACAAGCCGAAGGAGCAAGTCAAACGTACGCTGCCGCGGCGAACACGGAACATGAAGGCCGTCACGCCACCCGTCGCGCCAAAAGCCCCAGTTGCGCCCGTTGTAGCCCCCGCCGTTGCCGCCCCCGGCGTCAGCTCTGCTCGGCCTACGATCACGCAGACCCCCGTCGCGGCCGTCGCGGCGCCTCTTCGGACATTTACTCCACTATCCGACTACAGCTCACCATCTGTCGGCGGCCGCGCTCGCTCACAGCGAAAGATCATTGTTCCCGCGCATCTTCGTGACGAGAATATCATCGAGTTTGATAGAGTACCGGCCAGCGTGAAAAAGTGCCACGCCGTCCTGAAGAGTCTCATGTCGAGCTCAAAAGCTATTCCATTCCTCTCGCCTGTCGACCCTGTGGCGCTCGGCATTCCAGACTACTTCCAAGTGATCAAGGAGCCGATGGACCTCGGTACAATCAAGCAAAACCTAGAGTGCGGTTACTACGACGACCCGTCAGTGTTCGCCGACCACGTGCGGCTTGTGTTCCGCAATGCGATGCTGTACAACGCAGCTCACAGCCAAGTTCACATCTACGCTCAAAAGTTGTTGGAGGAATTCGAGAAGCGGATCAAGTCGCTAAACCTGAAAACTTCTGCAAAGGAGAAGACGCTTCAGAGCAAGACCGCGGCTCTCAAGCTGAAGAAGGATCGGAAGGCCGAATCGTACCATTCTTCAAAGAAGGTTAAGGGCGGAAAGGGCGCCAAGGGTAACTCCAAGCGGATGGCTTCAGGAGACGAAGCAAGCGTGATCATGTCGCTGAAGGAGGACATTGAGCGTTTGAAGGCGAAGCTTGAGCAGCTTGAGCCGAATATCAAGGTGACGACTCCCAAGCCCTCGAAGGCAGCATCTCGGTATGTAGGCTTTTCTCATTTCTGATTTCTCTTTTTTGGGGGCTCAGTACTGACATGTCCTTCTCACGTGCGCAGCCCCTTCAAGATGAGCGACCTCACGGAAGAAGAATTGAACGAGCCGATGACACAGCACGAAAAGGCTAGGCTAAGCGCCGACATTAAGTCGTTGCCTCAAGACAAGATCAACCGTGTGCTCCAAATCATTGCGGAGGCAGTGCCAGTCGCAAAGTTGGCCAACGAAAATGACGAGATAGAGCTAGACATCAATGCTTTCGACACTCGCTGTCTGCGCATGCTGGAGGGCTACGTTAGGGTACGTCAAAGCGTGCACTATGTCAAAGTGCGCATGTGCGCAGTCTAACGGTGCATGCATGCGTTGAACAGGAAAATGGAATTGGACGAAAGCGGAAGCGTCCAGTTGCCAAGAAGGGAGGCTCCCTGCCGACAGAAAACCGCCTCAAATCTGCAAAGGTAGCGGCACTGAATATTCGGTACCGCCAGGAGGAGCTCAAGAATCAGCTTGCTGAGATTGATCGCGACGTGTCCGGGGTTGCTGGTGCTGCTCGCGAGCAGCGCCCAGACTTGGACGTTGTGATGGCAGATGCGGACGGCAGTGTTGCGACAAACGGCAACGGGCAGCACAAGGCTGCCGATGACAGCTCGTCCGACAGCTCATCCAGCTCATCGGACTCGTCCGACTCGGATGACAGCGACTCGGAGTCCGACTCTGATGACGATGCTGGCGCACCGCTTGAGCGGGTAGGACTATGATGTGTCGGCTATCGGCCTGAAGGATGAAGATTGACAAGTGTGTGTTGTTGGATCCGTCCGCAGTCGCCCCCGCTCGCTAGTGCGCCGGCATTGTCACAGATTTCCGAGTCGGCCCGCGCCGACATCGCCAAGAAAATCCGCGATGAAGTGACAACTAGTGAGCCGCTTCGCGTCGAGAATCGCGGCGCGTGGAGCATGCTAGCGAAGAAGGACGCCCCGCCGGGCAAGTCGCTGTTGCAGTCGGAGGACAACGAAACGAGCTCTCTGTGGCTTTCCGCCCGGTCGATGGAGCAGCAGAAGCAGCAAAAGATCCAGCAAAAGGAGAAGGAGCGCAACGAAGAGCTCGAGGCCCAGCGTCGTCGCGAGGCTGAGCAGCGCGAGAAAGAACGTGAGCGCGAGCGCGAGGAGGCAGAGCAGCGCAAGCGTGAGCTCGCAAAGCAGCAAGAGGAGGCGCGGGTGCGAGAGGAGCGCGCCAAGGAGGCGGAGCGCGAGCGCGCTGCCCTCCGCGCAGCGGCGCGTGAGAAGCTACAGCCGCCCGAGGAGGAGCTGGAGCACCACGACCATACGCTGAATGAAGACCTGGAGTCGTTCAGCTCGTCTTCATTCTTGTAGGCGGCGTAGAGTTAGTTGCGTCGGTGGCGTGCGTGCTTGCGTAGCGTTGCGTTGCGTGGGCGATGAGCAAGCGAGCGAGAGAGCAGAGAAGATCGGAACCCTCCGCATTATTTAAATCGGCGAACACGACGGCGCGTTGGGCAGCGACTGCGAACCCGCGCGGCGATGGAGAGAACTTTGCTTGTTGAGGTTTGGGCTTGACGTGTATTCATGTTGTGGTGTCCTGCGCTCACGCATGTGGCTCAGTGGAGGGGCGCAGTCGTTTCAGCGGATCAGCACCGCTGACTGCGCGAATCGGCGAGATGGAAGGCGCGGCACATGCACAGGAGCTTCACCGCAAGTTCCAGGCGTTGAATGAAGATGTAGCCGCAGCTCTTCGTGCTCAGGAAGATGCACTGTCAGCGGTTGGCGCTAAGGGCAGCGCCAAAAGGGACGCGGTTCGTCTCGCGACGCGCGCTATCGACTGGCGTGAAGATGTTGCGGCGCTTGCCAAGCACATCGACGGGCAGCTGCAGCACTCAAGGGCGCTGAGAGCACACTATACCAGTGCGCAACTTCCTGTCAACCCTGACCGACAGCGAGCTGAGGACGAAGGCGCACGGCTTCGGCGGTTGCGATCTGACCTGCGCCTGCTACACGGGCTTCGAGTGTCCATGGCTGCTGCGGAAAAGGAGGAGTCGAGCGATCCCGTCAATGAGACGGTGAGGATCGTCAGGGTGGACGTGGTTGTTGGGTATCTGTCTTAGCGCTCGGGTTTGACGGAACAGAGCGCGTTGCAAGCATTCCTCGACTGGAGCGTCAAGCGGGAAAAGACTGGTGACACTGGAGCGGCTGTGCCACTTGCCGTGGAGCTGTTCGAGCGTCGCCGTGAATTCATGCGGGCCATCGCTGAACAGGTGCTACGTGACAAGCTCCAGCGAGATGCCGACGTTGGGTGCGTCTGTTTGTGTGAGGCAATAGAGGCTCTTACCTGATGGCATAGCAATGCTGAGAACCCAGGAGTCTCGCAGTAGGAGCAACCGGAGAGAACGACGAGCGTGATGTGCTGGCTGCTCGAGACACGCAGCTTTTCATATCCTCCCAACTTCATTTTGTTAGCTTGCATGGCCACGAGCAATGCACGAACACAAACATGTTTTATGCCCTTAACTGCTTGAGCTCACGTCATGCTAGTGCAGACTGTTGTGGAGTTGCAAGATGAGCTACGTTCGCGCTACTCCAACAGCAATCAACAACAAGTAGAGGGCAATCCAAACGGAGAAGTCAATGCTCACAGCGAAAGTTCGAGAGAACGGTCTCCCGTGCCATCTGCGTCAACACTCGAAGAGCTGCAGGTGGCGACGCAGAAACTACGACGTGAACTCGCCGAGAGCTCTGCGATCAATGCCAAGCTTGTGCTCGCCAACTCCCAGCTAGAGGATGACCTCGTGCACCTACAACGCAAGTATGAGGATGAAAAGCGGGCACATATCAGTGGCCGCACGCTGTTCTTGCCCAAACTCCAAAAGCTTGAAGAAGCTGTTTTGACAACTACATCTGCGTTTCATGAGGTCAAGCTCAGTGTTGATCTCGTCACGAACATGTACAAGGTGCGCCAATCTGTCAAGCTGCAATGTGTTTTATTTTGCTGACGGCTATCGTTGTCCTAGTCTTTGAGCCAGCAAGTGACAACTCAGCAACAGGAAGAAGACGAGCTCAAGCTTGAGCGAGACCGAATAGCGCAGCTTCTCGCGGCAGAAATAAAGAAAGTCGCGCTGCTGTCCAAGGTTTGTGCCATGTTTACCATGAGACTGTCGATGAGGTGCTAATCTATTACCATAGGAAAATGAGCGCAAAGATAAGCTCGTGGGGATTGCCATGGCAGCTCGACACGAAATGGCTCGACATGCTAAGGATCAGGAACAAATAACTGCGGGTGTTCGTGAGCAATATTCGGCTCTAGAAGTTCGTGCGCAAGTCGCGGAGGACGAAGCCACTGAACTCAAGCAGCAACTTGGCGAGGCGTATGCGCACACAGCAACGATCGGAACTAAGCTGCACGAGGTTACTGCTCGCGAGCAAAAGGCTCGAGAAGAACTTCGTGTAGTGGAGCAAGCGGCTCGCGCGCGCGAGCTCGAGCTCCAGACAGCAGCTGAGAAGCAAGAAGCTGCGCTGCAGCAGCGTCTTGACAAGACCAAGCGGGAACTCATGGATGTTATGTCGACTAACCTGAACCTCGATTCGCGCTTACGGAAGGCACAAGAGAAGCTCGCGCGGGCAGCAGCAGCAGCCGTAGCCTCTAGCTCAAAGGACAGCACTGAAGGATTCTAAACAACTTGTGGAGAAATAGACTATTGCCGCGTTAGATTTCGATATCACGTCGTTGCGGTACTCGAATGTGACGCATTGTGGAGCCTTGTTGTGTTGGTTTGAATGGCGCCAGAGCTCCGTATGGTTTGGGTATGCCCAGCTCTTCGGGGATGTATGCGTTCGGCCGTGCCTCGGCTGTGGTGTAGGTAAGCTGGGTTGGAAAGTTCTGGGCGTGCTGTGCAGCCATCCGAGCGTGCTGTTTGGCGAGTCGTATCTCTTCGTCTTTGAGGCGCTGATTCTGTAGCCGCACAAGCTGCTGCTCACAAAACAGGTTGGGTGGTAGACCTGCAACTAGCCGCTTGGTGCATTCATCCACATCGACTGCCGCGTCGTGTTTCTCCTGCTGCAATTTCATGGCAGTCGCCTGATACATTGAGAGCTCGGATACGATCGCCATCATCTTGCGTGTTGTGTCTTTGATTTTAGCCTGGAACTCATTCACTTTTTTGGCGAGCTCTAAAGTCTCGCCCCGTCGATCAGCTGCTTGTGCGCGCAACTTGTTTGACAGACTAGTCACCTCTTCGAGAACGAGCTCCTTTTCTAGCAGCTGCTCCTTTTTCTTGTTATATCGAGTCTCTAGAAACGCGAGTTTGACTCCAAGTTGGTCTTCGTCTGGATCGTCTCCATCAAGAGCACGCCAACGCTCGCCATTCTTCGGTGTCTCCAGATCACGGCAAAGCAGCTCTGTCACATCTTTCTCTTGTTTGAGCTCTTCTTGGATTGAAAGGATGCGCTTTGCCAACTCGGGCAGATGGGGAAGTTGTCGCCGAGCGTTTTCCAGTTGTCGCTGGAGGTCAGCGAGCTGAATGTTCAACATCCGAATCTCTTGCTCTTTCCTAGTTAATGCGACTTCACCATCGTTTAGTGCTCGTTCTTGAAGATTCGACTTTTCGTACAAGATGCACAACTCGTCATTGCGGTCAATGAGCTGTACGCCGGTTGCATTTCTCGCGTCAACTGCGAGCTCATACTTTTTCTTGAGTCGAAGAAGCTCCCGCTCAGTCAGGGAAATGATTCCATTAAGCTTGTCGATTTCAACAATTTGCTGTTCAACCTGTTCCTGCTTGATACGATAGGCGTCATGTGACTTGTTCGTGTCAAGTCGAAGGGAATCGCGCGAGCACTGCGCCGTTGCATGAGCAAGTTTTTCCTTCACAAGCGCTTTGTCCTTTGCGAGCGACTCGTTACGCAAGACCTCGACTTCGTTTTGAAGAATCTTGATTTTCTCCTTCATCTCAGCAAGAGCTTGAGAGGATGCTTGAATCAAGTTGACGTACTTATTGCGCTCGTTCTTGACGACATCGTACAGGGCTGAAAACTCTTTGAGGTGATTGGTTGTCTCGTGCCACTTTTTAGCAAGATCTAGGATCACTAGCTCTTTCATCTTGAGTTCCTGCTGTGTTTCGCGTTCGTGCTCCAGGGCTGCAGCTGCCTCGCGAGCCTTCAGCTCACGCTGCGCCGTCAGCATCGCAACCAACTTCTTCTGCTTGCTTTCCTCGGTCACCCACTGCCCCACTTCCTCTTCTAGAGTAGTTACTTGAGACCCTAACTCCTCGAGCTCGGCAGTTTGGTGCTTTTCGCCTTCCTCTCGCTTTAGGAATCGAGCGATCAGTAGGTCGACTTGTTGTTTCACCTCAAGTTGGCGCTGTGCTTGCGTCTTGTTATCTGTCTTGAGAGCAGAGACTTGGTGCTGTGCATCTACAACCTGCGCTTTGAGGTTGGGTAGCAGCGCACGACTCGCGTCGTACAGCAGGATCTTCTTCTTTAGGTCTCTCTTGGCACTGTCATAGACTTTTTTGGCCTTCGCGACACGCTCATTCTCTCGGCGCTCAGCAGCGTCGATAGCTTTTGCAGCCATTTCAAGCCTTGTCTTCTCGGATAGCCTCAGCACATGGGTGTTTTGCTCTTCTCGCAAATGCAGTGTCACATGATCGACGTCACGTTGGCGCTGATCGATTGTTTCTCGGTGCACGTCAAGTTTCTGAGCAAGCTCTTTCTGAACTTCCTCTGCTTCACGAAGCTTTGTCTGCTGCTCGTCGAGTGATGATTGAAGCACAGCGACCACTTCGTGCTGCTTTCCGGTTTCCTTCTCAAGGTTTTGTACCGCTCGCTGCACCACATCTGCTTGTTTCTCTAGTCGTTCGGGATCATGCGCCAGCTGCTGGAGCTTTTTGAGCTCACTTGTATTCGTTTCCTCGAGGCGAGTGTTTTCTTGCTGCAGGAAAGAAAGTCGTGCGAGCGCGTCTTTCTTTCGCTGAGCTTCTTTTGCGAGCTCTGCATCGACTCGATGGTTTTCGTCACTGAGTGCAGCAATCTCGTCGCTGAGCGCTCGAAGCTCTGGCTCCATCAGTTTGGCGTGGGCTGCCAAAATTTCATCTTTCTGAGCTAGTAAGTCGACATGCTCTCGCTGGAGCTCAGTAATCTCAAACGTGAGCACTGCGTCCCGGTCGATGCACTCAGCAAGCTCCTTAAGAGCTCGCTCTTTTTCCTTGTCGACTGCCGAGAATCTCGCGACCTCTTCTGCCTTGCGGATCGACTGCTTCTCACCCGCGATTTTGTCGGAGAGCAGCTCGCTGTTGAGTGCTTTGGCCTGCTTGAGCAGCTGCTTCTCGTGCGCGTAGGTCTCGAGCACGTGCTCTCGCAGTGCCTCAAACTTGTTTTTGTGGAACTGCAGCTGGTCGAGCGTCAGCATGTCGGCCTCAAAGTACTGCTCGAGCAGCCGGAAGGCTGCGGCGTGCGAAGCTCCCGCGCCGACATTTGCATCCAGGTCTCCTCCGGAGTCGCCCAGCTGCTCGCCATCAGCATCGATGAAGGAGGAGCTCGCCATGCCTATCTATCGAGTGGCAGCAAGTGCCAGTCTCGCTATATCTGCTCGAGTCGAATCGAACGAAACGGACGCCCCGCCCATGTTGAAGCTCGAGGAATGATGGTCTCAAATTCAAAGCGTGGAAGTTGATTGGCTTGAAGAGTACCCATTTCTCCACCAATCATATCCCGAAAAAAAATCAAAAAATTCGCTTGATTCTTCCCCTCCTCATAGCGACTGCTCAGTCCTTATTTCTCCATTCATTCTTCTCAACTAGCTTCACAATACCGACTGTATCCTTGTTTGGAGTCACTAAACCCAGGAAATGTCGCTGTGCACATGTTCTCCGCCGCGGATGACGGCCAGGCGCACTTGGCGTCAGCTCCCCCTGCATGGCGTCGCCCTCGCGGGTCGAGTACTGCCGGCGCAAGAGCTGCACGCGCCTGGAGCTCGAGTGGAGCTGCGGCCTGCCGCATCCTGTGGAGCCCGTGGTGCCGCTGGAGCTGCACCGCGTGACGTGCGACGACATGGGCGACGGCCTCGTGCACGAGGACGGCATGGGCATCCTGACGACCGACACGTGGGGCTTGGAGCCTGAGCACTCGAGTCGCCCAGAGGACGAGGAGGAGGAAGAAGCGCCGGCTGTGGACGCGGACGCTCCGTACGTGGTGCACGCGCGCGAGATCCGCAGCATGTGGAGCGAGCCCGACACGAGCGAGGTGCTGGTGCGCGGCCACAACTACATGGAGGACCAGGTCAAGGTGCCGGCGGGCAAGGCGATCGGACGCCTGCTGCACGTCGACATGTGGACCACCAAGACGCCCGAGGGCCGCCACCACATCGCCATGCGGGAGGAGACGAGGCCCAACAGCGTGCTCGCGTTCTGCAAGGAAAAGTTCCCCGACTCGCTCGTGTTCATCGTCAACGTCGAGCTCCCCAACGCGGACAACGTGAGCGTCGTCGCCTACTGGCTGCTCCCGCCTGCGAGCGCGAGCGACGACTCGCCGTTCCAGAAGCTCGTTGAGCGGTTCTGCAACGGCGAGAACGACGAGTTCCGCGACCAGCGCTTCAAGCTTGTGCCGAATCTGCTCGATGGGCCGTGGATCCTGCAGCAGGTCATCCCCAACCGCCCTGCCATCACGGGCACCAAGCTCACGCAGCACTACTTCCGCCGCAGCAACTACTTTGAGCTCGACCTGGACGTATCGTCTAGCACGACGGCGCAGTACGTGGGCGGGCTCGCGCAGAGCTGGGCGAGCTACCTAGAGATGGATCTGTACCTGACGATCCAGGGCGAGGCGGAAGACGAGCTACCCGAGCGGGTCCTCGGCGGACTTGCACTCAAGCAGCTCAATCTGGACTTGGCACAGCCTCTCGGAGACTGAGGAGTGGAGGTTGTGATTCAGATGGCTCGGTAGGCACTCAACAGTAGATTGTTTTTTTGGCATAGCGCTGGCAATGGGAACTCGAGGAGATCCCACCACTGATGTTCATATCGATACAAATGAAGACGTCATGAAGTCGTTTGCGATCCACAACCAGCGTGGATTTGCTTGCATTTGCTTTCGTGACGACGTGGAAAATCTATTCGACGACGTCGGGCAGAACCTTGTACGGGTTGAGGATGCCGTTGGGGTCCATCATGTTCTTCATCTGCTTCATGAGCTTGATAGAGTTGGGAGACTTGGACAAGTGCAGGAACGACGGCTTGTGCGTGCCAATGCCGTGCTCGGCGCTGATGCTGCCGCGGTACTTGGCTGTTCAAATCAGTGGTATCAGCGCGGAGCAATACCATCGAGATATCATTATCAAGCAACGTACCCGTCCACTCAAACACGTATGGCTCAAGCTCGTTGAAGACACGATCGTCAGCCTCGAGCGTCGAGATGTTGAGATGCAGGTTGGAGTCGCCCAGGTGACCATATCCAACGACCTCGGCACCGAGCGGAGCGAGCTTCTCGCGCGTCTCCTCCACGATCTTGTAGTACTGCTCCATTGGCAAGGAAATGTCGTACTTGTACACGTATCCGCGCGAGCTGAGCGCCACTGTGATGTCCTCGCGAATCATGAACAGCTTGCGGCCTTGCGCGGCGTCCTGAGCCACCGTGCCATCCACCACGACACCCTCAGTCATGACGTCCTCAAGGTACGCCTCGAGCTTCTCCATGTCGTGCGACGAGTTGCTACCGGAGGTCTCAATCAGGACGTAGAACGGGTATGAAGACTCAAGCGGGTCCTTGACCCAGTCCTGCTGCGAGAGCACCATGTCGAGAGACTGGCGGTCGAAGAACTCGATCGCAGAGACCACTTCGCCAAGCTGCTTCTTGGCCTCCACGAACGCCTTCTGCACGGCGTTGAAGTCCTCACATCCGAGCAGGGCGACGTTCACCGACGATGAGCGCGGCGGTGTGAGGACCGAAACTTTGGTGATGAATCCCAGCGTGCCCTCTGAGCCGATGAAGAGCTGCTTGAGGTCATAGCCCGTGTTGTCCTTGCGCATGGTGCTGAGGCAGTCAATGACAGTACCATCGGCCAGCACAGCCTCAACTCCAAGCACCGTGCCGTGTAGCGATCCGTATCGCAGCAGGCGCAGACCGCCAGCGTTCGTCGCCACGTTGCCGCCGATCTGGCACGTGCCCTTGGCACCGAGATCCAGCGGCATCATGTAGCCGTGCTTGGCGACGTAGTTGTCGAGGTTCTCCAGCACACAGCCAGCCTCACAGACGAGGATGCCCGACACCTCGTCGAAGGAGACGACATTGTTCATGGAGCTCGTGGACACGACGATCTCGTCGTGCACTGGCACAGAGCCGCCGACGAGTCCCGTGTTGCCGCCCTGCGGGACGACCGGCAGGCGGCGCTCGTTGCAGTACTTGAGGATGGCGGAGACCTGCTCGGTGGACTTGGGGCGCAGCACCATCTGGTGGCTGCTGCCAGCCTTGTACTTCTTGAGCCAGTCGGTCGTGTACGACTGCGTGTCGTCGGCGTCCGTGAGCACGTTCTCGGGGCGCAGCAGCTGCTGGAAGAACGCCTTGTCCTCCTCGCTCCACGAGGCCAGCGCTGGGTTGCGAGCCACGGCGGCCGACAGCGAGCGGCGGCCAGCGGCCAGCGCCTGCGAGGGGCGGCGCAGCAGCGACGCCAGCATCTCGGTCCTGCTCGGTGATGGCAAAGTGGAGCTTGTGCCAGCCGCACGATTGCGCTTTTGGTGGCGGGAGTGGTGCCTCCACTGCGCAAACAGCGGCTGGGGCGACCTTCGGGCGACATGGAAAGACTGCTGCCACCGATTTTATGCCCTGATGCCGCAGCCAGCCAACCCAGCAGCTCCAGACGACGTCAGTGCTCACGAGCTGCGCGGCGCCTTTGAGCTGCAGGTCAACTGCGAGCGCGAGCGGAGAGGATGCTGACGTGCACGGCGTGCCGCATGGCCTTCGGGTCGCCCGAGGAGCAGAAGGAGCACTTCCGCATGGACTGGCACCGGTACAACCTCAAGCGCAAGGTGGTGGAGCTGCCGCCCGTGACGGAGGAGCAGTTCAATGCGCGCATGCACAAGGTGCTGCAGGAGAAGCAGGCGCAGGCGGCGGCCGACCCCAAGAAGAAGCAGCAGGCCAAGCGCGAGGAGATCAAGAAGGCCGGCGGCGTCAAGACCATGACCAAGTGCGTCGCCTGCAACAAGACCTTCACGAGCGCCAACGCGTACGACAACCACCTCGCGTCCAAGAAGCACCTGGCCAACGCCAAGAAGAACCCGGAGACCGGCAACGCCGTCGAGACTGTAGCCAAGCAGCTCGAGATCGTCTCGCTAGACGACAAGAGTGAGGAGGCTCCTGCATCGCAGGAGATGACGGACGAGGAGATTGCGGCGTCGCTAGAGGAGTACCGCAAGCAGGTCCCGCTCGAGAAGGAGGACTGCATCTTCTGCACGCACCACGCGAGCGACGTGGACTCGTGTCTCTCGCATATGCTCAAGGAGCACGGGTTCTTCATCCCTGACGTAGAGTTCCTGGTTGACCTTGGCGGCCTCGTGGGCTACCTCGCGGAGAAGGTTAAGCTGGGCCAGATGTGTCTGTACTGCAACAAGTCGTTCCGAACGATGCAGGACGTCCAGAAGCACATGACTGCGCTGTCGCATTGCAAGCTCCGGTACGAGGAGGAGGACCTGGACGAGCTGGTCGAGTACTACGACTTCTCGTCACAGTCGTCCAAGGCGAAGGCGATCGCGGAGGAGGAGGAAGTCGAGTGGGAGACTGACAGCGAAGCGAGCATTGGCGACGACGAAGAAGTTGTTGAGGAGGAGGAAGATGCAGAGGACGACGAGGACGAAGAGGATGAAGAGGATGCGATGCACGTGTCGGAGACTGGCGAGCTGGTGCTGCCGAGCGGCCGGCGCCTCGGCCGACGAGAGTTCCAGCGCTACTACAAGCAGCGGTTCCGCGCCGAGGAGTCTCGCGAGTCGGTGCTGGCGGCCACAAAGGAGCGACTGCTGCTCGCGTACCAGGTTGCGGGCGTGGACCCCGGTGCCGGCAGCACGGCGCTGTCGACTGCGTTCGTTGCCAACTTTATGCGGAAGCGCAACGTGAGTATTACCAGTCGTCACAGCTGCCATGTAGCGGGTGATACTAACGGATGTTTGGCTCGAACAGAACATTGGCGGCGGCATGACGATCCTCGAGTCGCGCAAGCAGAACTTCCTGTTCCAGAAGCACCGCGAGCGGTTAGACAAGCGCAGCCACAAGCTGCAGAAGAATCCGAACCGCCGAGCCATGGTGACCGTGTAGATAGCTGTTGGTCTCATGAGCCGACGTCGGCCGCCCGAAATGATTTGCATGCACGTGAATGTTGTTGGCGTCGACCTTTACCTACATGCGTGTCATCTTGGTGATGTGGAACCACTGGACACGGCTTCTGCTGTGCTGATCACCGAGAGTCGCCATTTTGCTCAGCTGCCGAGTGGCGTCAGTGGTCTCATCCATCGCGATCATGATTTTTTTTGGATCGCTCGCGCGATGACGCGCGCTCGAGGGTTGAGTCACGGTGGCACCGAGGCACGTGGAGATCGGAGTCGAGTCACCCGTAGCAGCTCCACCATGAAGCTTTCATGGTACGTACGCGTCGCACGTACACTTTCGACGCTGGCGCATCGAGCCAAGACGCCACGGAGATGGAGACAGCCCCGCAAACTCCGTATCATCTACCGTGCAGCCGTCCGCATCCTCTTTCCCGACAGCCGTGAGCCAGCCATTTTGCAGCCTCGGCTGCCGGATCTTCAGCGGCTCCAAAGGTGGCGCCTGAGTCAAGGGTGGAGCATTGAGGCACGCTCCGGTGCACCTTTGGCGGAGCTCAACTTCAACGCGTTCGGGTGGCCGTGCAGTACCGCGTTGTGCGCGCTAAGTGCGATGTGTTTGGTTCGGCGCGAACGATTGGCTAATAGACAGCCGTGGGACGTGGCGTTTACCCCCATCCCCTTCTGAGGTCAGTGGGGGGCTGTCGCACGTGGCATAGTGAATCCGAGAGGCGGCCCGGGTTCAGCTAATTCGGCTTCCAGCCAATGGCGTCTCTTTCTCCCTTAAAATCAGCCAATCGCTGCTTTCTTCTCCTCGTCTTTTCCGCCAATCCCAGCTCGGAAACCGCCGCCTTCCTCGCTGGCGTGCCACTGTCGGCGGCGTGGAACTGGGCGAGAACGCGCCTCGGCTCCATCATCTCGAGCCTGTGCGCGCGTCCGCCGGAAGCGCCGGCGCATTCCTCGATTGGCTCTGTGCGTGTCGCTTGCCTGCTGCTGTTGTTGTCGCCTGCGACTGCTGTTGACGGCGGCGAGTCGACGACGGGGGAGGGCGGGGAAGGCGCCCGAACTGCAAGTGAGTCGGCCGGCGTGCTGGTGTTACTAATTCAACGTGCGCGGCTATCCTCGCCGCCAAGAGGTGTCGCGCCGGTCGCCTACAGCCAGTGACGCTCTCTCCGCGCGCGGACGACAAGAGTGCAGCCATGAACAGGGTCAACGCCTTCTTCTGGGCGCGCAGGAAGCCCTCGATGGAGCTCGTGCGCTCCGTGGACGCGCTGCTGGACGAGCTCATCCCGGACGACGACGCCGCGCTCGAGACGTCCTTCGACGCGCTCTGCATCCCCTCGGACGACGGCGCGCCGGAGCAGGAGCCCGCCACGGGTGAGGCCGGGCCCGACACGGACGAGGAGGCGCTCGCCAACTTGCACGAGGAGGAAGGCAGCGACGAGGAGATGGACCTCACGGTGCCCGGAGATCTCGAGCGCAAGTGGGCCAAGATCCGCGCGGTGTTCCAGTGCTGGGACGGTGATCAAGAGGAGCGCGAGAAGAAGATGAACCGCATGGCCGAGCTGCTGCTGCGCTACCATGTGCTCGAGAAGGTGCTACTGCCCAAGGTCATGGCCTTCCTCACGTTCGAGACGCGCAAGTACGTCGGACACGTCTTCCGCGCCATGACGGTGCACAACCTGCGCGGCTTCGTCGAGTACGTTGCCGAGAAGCCCGAGATCATGCACTGGCTCGTCGAAGGGTACAAGAACAATGATACGGCGCTCACGTGCGGCGCCATGCTGCGTGACTGCTTCGAGCACCAAACGCTCGCCGTGCACTTTCTCAAGGACATGGAGGCCGATTTTGCGTTCCTGTTCAAGGTGGTGATGACCAATAGCAACTTTGACATCTCGGCCGACGCGTTCATGAACATCTCGCGTCTGCTCATGGAGCACAAGACGGTCACGGTGGCGTGCCTGGACTCGTCTTTCGACCGTATCTTCGGGCTGGTCAACGGTCTGCTGACGTCTGAGAACTACGTGACCAAGCGCCAGGCGCTGCAGCTGCTCGCTGAGCTGCTGCTGAACCCCGTGAACTTTGGCGTCATGCAGCGGTACATTGCCTCGCGCAACAATCTCAAGCTGGTCATGCTGCTGTTGCGCGAGCCGAGCCAGGCACTGCGCATGGACGCGTTCCACGTATTCAAGATCTTCGTGGCGAATCCTAACAAGTCGTCCGAGGTCGAGCAGCTGCTGCTCCGCAATCGCGAGAAGCTGCTGGCTTTCGTGAGCGATTTCGGCAAGACGGAGTCGAACCGCGACTTTCATCAAGAGAAGTCGCTGTTGATCTTCACGCTGCAGCACATGGCCGAGAAGACGGAGCAGCAGCAGCCGTGCCAGGTGACCGCTGGATCTCCAATGTCTCCGCTCGCGGCGTCTCCGACCAGCGGTCTACCGCTCGCGAGCCCCGCATCTCGCGTCGTGGCTCGCCAGGAGTAGAGAGGGAGCAAAGCAAGAGAAGCCAGCGGCTGCACCCTCGCAGCGCGCCAAGCGAGCTCGCCGGTGGAAGCCCGGCGCGAACCATAGACGGTATTTATCGAGATTGGGGACGGCCGACCGACGCACGCACAGTAACGAAAAATAAAGGCATGATCCGTTCCGAGGTGGTGCGTGGCGTTGGCGTTGCGTTGGCGTTGGGCGGTTCCATTTTGAGAGAGAATCCACCACCACGGATGCGAAGATTTTTGCTTATCGCTGCTGTTGCGCATGGCGTGTCATGAAGGCAACGCCAGAGAGCGCCAAATGGATGGATATTCGCTCCCCCCTGCATGCAAACCATCTCGAAAATCGAGCCCTTCGAAAAAAAAAAAAAAATCATAAAATTCGGACCCTTTTGAAACCGATCGAAACGCCATATATCGGATTCGACAGGACGTCAACTCTCTTGATGTTTGTATACCACCATATCTCGCTAGTCGCCGTTCCGTTCCGAATTTCCTCATAAAACCTCAGGTTTTTTAGAAAGTTCTCGAGGTGTTTCAAAACACCTCAAGGTGTTTTATGCATAGTGAGGTTTTTCGTTTTTGATGCTTTCTTTTTTTTTTTTTTTTCGCCGCCCATCCATGCACCGCCGCCATCGTCTGCCTCGCCTTGTTGCCGCCACTTCGCGGTCGGTCGGCTGGTCGGCGAGCGGGTCCGTGTGTGTTGCTCGCGTCTGCAGTTGAGGGAGGGAGCGAGGCCGCGATGATCAGCGAGGACTCGATCTCCGTGACGATCACGGCGAGCAAAGAGGTCGAGAGCGCCGGCAGCGGCGACGAGGGCGCCAAGCGCGGCAAGTACACCATGTACACGGTGTTCGTACGCAACCGCGTGTCGGGCGGCAAGTGCGTGGTGCGGCGGCGCTACTCGGACTTCTTCAACCTGCGCAAGGAGCTCATGGGGCTCGTCTCGTGGGGCCACTGCGCGCACTGCGAGCAGTTCCTGCGCCAGATCGCCGAGTACCCGTTCCCGCGAAGACGCCTGCTGCGCTCGAGCCGCTCGGCCGTCGTCAAGGAGCGTATGGACAGCCTCGGGCTCTTCCTGCGACACATCCTGCTCTGCATCATGGGCCACAGCTTCGAGGACTGCCGCCAGGCGAGCGAGAACATCGAGAACTGCGTGCTGCGCTCCTTCCTCCAAATGGACCAGAGCGAGGAGCTCTTCCCGTCCATCACGACCAAGCAGCGCCCCATCGAGATCATCCAGGCCATGGAAGAGCGCCGCCAGCAGCAGATCAAGGCAGCTGGCCAGCGCACCAAGAGCCTCGTCTACTCGGCGCTCACGGCCGAGGCCGCGCAGCAGCCGCAGTCGCAGAGCGACCTCGGGCCTGACCGCTGCCACCGCTGCCGCCAGAAGTGGGTCAACTGCTACTGCAACAGCGAGCAGGACAGTATTTATCCCATCGGCATGGGCGCCGCCATCGCCGCCGAGGAGCTCGAAGCCAGCGGCTCGCTGTACCCGGACAGCAGCGGCCGCGGCCAGCGCGACAGCAACGTCAGCGCGGCCGACAGCAACTCCAGTCGCTGCAGTCGCTGTCACCACGGCTGGGACAAGTGCTACTGCTGCCAGCAAATGTCGCCCGCCACCTCCTCCGTCTACACGGAGACCTGAGGGTCTCCATCGCCGGCTCGCGCGCGCCTCGTTGCGCAGCACGGCACCACAGTTTTGCACCCGGCCACCGCTGCAAGATCGCCATGGCACGGGCTTTGTCGCGTGTACCTACTTTTTTTTGATTGGGCTAAAGTATGAAGCAGTTTTGAAAGAACACGAAGTGGGAATGGATGGCTCGACGCCAAGTTTTCCTGTGTCGTCCAGGTGATTAGTCACTCTTCCGCGGCAATGCCTCATCTACATACATGAAATTTACACATATGGACGCGACCTGCTCGACCACCACGCACTTCGACGAACCACCAAGCATGGCGACCAGGAGGGCGACGCCCGCCGTGGCGCCGTGGCGCGACTGGCGCGAGTGGCAGCAGGTGCACGCGGAGCTGTACAGTGCCGACGCCTTCGAGCGCCAGCGCGCCATCTCGCGCGTCGCGGCCTGGCGCAGCCGCGCGCAGCTGCCCGTGGCCATCAACGCGACGGCGCAGCTGGCGGAGCTGCAGTTGCACGAGCAGCTCGCCGAGCACCACCACCACGCGGTGGGCGTGAGCTCGCGCTCGCACATGGAGCTCTCGCTGCTGTACGCGTCCGTGGTGGTGCGCTGCGTCAACGGCCTCGTCGACGGATCGCAGACCGGCGCGTACGCCATGCCTGTCAGCGCGCTCGCGCAGCGCATTGGCATCCCGCTATGGATCGTCGACCTGCGCCACGAGTCCACGCACAACCAGCTGCCGTCGCTCCCTGTGCTACGCTTCGCGGCGCAGCACCTGCTCGCGTGGCTGCAGGCCAACTACTGGAACAAGCAGGAGGACGAGATCCGAGGGCTTGTGCACCGCGCGGCTTCGTGGCTTTTCTCGCAGCCTCCACTGGGGTCTCCACCCGACGCAGACGTATCTGAATTGCCGGTTTGCCCGGACGGCGACTGTGTTCGCAGCGTGGCAGTGTCTCTACTGGTGTTCGGCGAGCAATTTGGGGAGCGTGTGGCGCCAACCGGTCTCCTTTTCCTAACGACGAGCGACGATGGAGCACCGACCATTGACAAGTTTGTCCCTGTATTGCTCGACCTCCACACGCAATGGTATCGCTTTAGCGCGTGTCTTCTTGCAGGCATTGGCAAGAAGTTCTTTGACTCTCTTCTTCAACTCCGAGAACTCGAAGCGAGCGAAAGTGGGGAAGCGCGAGGGTTGCTAGAAGAAGAGGCAAGCACGGCCATTCAGTGGGTCGAATTCTTGACCGGCAAACCCTGGCGAGAAAAGCTCAAGGCAACACCCGCAGCTGTCGACGATATTTATTTTTGCGGGGCGGAGCTGCTCCTTGCAGCGAGCGCATTTCGCGCTCGCATTGGTGAAGGTGTTTGTACGCCTTTCCTCGACAAGCTTATTGGCATTATGCGCGCCTGTAGCGGCGTCAACAAATTGCCAATGCTAACGTCGGAGGCATCAGTTAGAGCGTCAATCGATAGCCTGCCTTCCGATTTCACCTGGACTGCGCTTCCTGGGTGGACAGCGTGCCCGATCGGTCTTCAGTGCTCATACGACGCAGACTGGATTGGCGAATCGAGTCTAGTGGAGTACTCTCTTGACGATGATAGCGTTCCGCCTCCAAACGGAAGCGCATTCGTCTCGGCCGGAGAAGACGACACGGATGACGACGTCATTGACACGTTGATGAAGGAGAATGACGAGGAGTACGACTTGGCGCTCCAGAAGATTGCCGGACTCCAAGCAAAGATCTGCCAGGAGCATCAATCTGCGAGCTCGCTTGTATCGCACCCTGTCATCCCGAAGCAGGAGCTTCAGCGGATTCAGGACGAGATCGAGATTTGGTAGACGCGTGTGTTATGTAATAGAGCAACAGCAAACAGCAGCGATCGGAGAACCTTATTACTGTATCTAACGCCTGTCCAGCTTTGTCAAGATGCTACGGCTTTGCAACACCAGTTCCTACACGCACCAGCATCCATCCGCTAGCACCATTCAAAAGATGAATGGGCTCAAGCTTACAAGATAAACTTGGAGAGGTCCGTCTTCTTCATCAGGCTTCCGACGCGCTCCTGAACGAACTCCTTCGTGATGGTCACCGTGGTGCCCGCATCCATGTCGGAGCTGTCAAAGCTGATGTCCTCGACCACCTTCTCCAGAACTGTGTGAAGGCGACGTGCACCAATGTTCTCAATCGTCTTGTTGATCTCTGACGCCACGCGCGCAATCTCACGGATCGCCTCATCCGTGAACTCGAGGTGGACATCCTCCGTCTTGATCAGCTCAACCTGCTGCTTGATCAGGTTCGTGACGGGCTCGGTTAGGATGCGATACAGGTCGCCCTCGGTCAATCCCTTCAGCTCGACGCGAATCGGCAGACGACCCTGAAGCTCTGCCAGAAGGTCCGATGGCTTTGCCGAGTGGAAAGCACCCGAACCAATGAACAGGATGTGGTCTGTGTTGACGTTTCCGTGCTTGGTCGAGATGACGCTGCCCTCGATCAGCGGCAGCAGGTCGCGCTGGACACCCTCGCTGCTTGGGTCGGCTTGGCGACGGAAGTCGCCGTTGGAGCAGATCTTGTCAATCTCGTCGATGAACACGATACCATTCTCTTCGGTCTCGTGGATGGCCTCACGCACGACGTCGGTCATGTCGATGGCCTTCTCCATCTCCATCTCTTCGAACACCGCGCGGGATTCCGCGACCGTCATGGTCTTTCGCTCCGTGCGCTTCTCGCCGTAAGCCTTGTTGAAAATCTCGCCGATCGGCACCGCCTTCTCGGAAGCGAGGAACGAAATGGGCGTCCCCGTCTGGTTGCGCGAGACTGGCACGTCAATGGTGATCTTGCGGTCCTCCATCTCTCCGGCGCGCAGCAGGCGCTCGAACGAGGTGCGTGAGCGCTCGGTGACGTTGGCACCCGTGAGTGCGTCGAGGATGCGGCTCTCGACGAGGTGCTGCACCTCCTTGCGCACGCGCTCCTTGCGGTGCTTCTTGACCATGTTGATGGCGTTCTCGACGAGGTCTCGGATGATCTGGTCGACGTCGCGGCCGTGGAAGCCGACCTCGGTGAACTTGGTGGCCTCGACCTTGACGAATGGCGCCTCGGACAGCTTGGCGAGGCGGCGCGCGATCTCGGTCTTGCCGCAGCCCGTGGGGCCGATCATGAGGATGTTCTTGGGGCTCACCTCGGGCCGCAGGTCGTCCGGGATCTTCTGGCGGCGCCAGCGGTTGCGCAGCGCGATGGCCACGGCGCGCTTGGCGTCCGGCTGCCCCACAATGTACTTGTTGAGCTGGTCCACCACCTCCTTGGGCTTGAGCTTGCGGCCCATGTCGTCCTCCGCCGCCTCCTCGGCCTCGGCCAGCACCTGGATCGGCACCACGTCCTCGTCCGCCGCCATTGGCGCCGCCGTCGAGAACGAAAACCGCGCGTAAGGGACCGACGCGCGGTTTAGAGCGAGCGCGGAGGCCTCGGAGCGCGGCGCAGCGCGGCGCGCGAGTTGCTGGAGCGCGCGGGCGCGGAGCATCGAGGAAGAAGGCGAGGGCGACGAGCTGCTGCGCTTCCCCCGGTGAGGAATCCGATTTAACATGGGGCTGGTTACCCAGCATCGCCTCTCGGAGATAGCCGCCTTACTTTGTATTTTTACGGATATAGATGGTTACGTTACTTTTTACGGATGGAGTATGCAATGCTAAATTACGAAAAGAGACGAGATGGGTTTGTGCGTTGAAGTCCCCGTTTTCTGCATTCCTCGCCAGTCGCGCGATCGATACGACTGTGCGCTTGAGACTCTGGGTCCGCTTCGATGACAAACTCTTTAGCTGTCCTTGGGCATTCCTACCAGCATCAAGCGCTCGGTGGACGAAATCCCATCTCCATTTTTTTTTTTTTTTTTTTGTGGATTTCTATCGTTAGAAGCACTGCACGTTTGAGGCCACACATCACGCTATCAAAGCGTTCACTGGTGATGTTGAAGGACGGTGGAATAACTGCCCATCATGCAGTGCTATCCCTCATACTAATGTTGGCTACAAGGCCTCGTGTCGCTCCAGCCTGATGTTGGCGCTGCTGCATTGCCGGGCAATCCACCTTCCATCATATCGATCTTGCAGGCTTAATTCGTTGCCGTTTCAAGAGATCGAGAGAGGTCGAAGCCAACAAATCCGGACAACCTGTTAGAGGCTCATCAATCGTCCAAGAAAGATCCTTTGAACGAGATAGAAGCTTTATAATAGAATATTACAGCAGAAAATCGGAAGCGAACCATGGACCCGTCCCCATCGGGTAAGGTTCGCGAGTTTGCAATTGTGGACCTTCCTGATCCGACGAATGCGAGACTAAAGAAGATCCGTAGCATCGGCGGTCAGCGTAGCTACGTCATGCAATATATACGGGAGTTTTGCCCAATCGAAACGGATTGGGCGGAGCACCTGCTTCCCGACTTCACTGAGGCTGCTAATCCTATTGAAATACGGAACAACAACCTTGTTCGGACTTGGAGGGCAGCGACCAGGCAAGCGAGGGACGAGAATGAACGAGCTCCATTACTTTGGAGTTGCTGAGCTTGTACTTACGCGTCTTCTAACAGACACAATCGACTTGTAGCATGCGGCGCCGGGAAATGTAGTGTTTCGGTATGTGGATACTGCTGTGGGCATCACCGATAATGATCCTCTCTGCGAAGTCCCTGCGTAAACCCAATACATCTCCCCACCACTATTTCACGTTTACTGCTACCTCCGACCACCGATCGTAACTGCACCGAAAACTCACGGCCAAACCACTCAGCGTATTCCAATGCCGCTTTGGACGCCATATCCATCATGCCAACTCATTATACGCTCCTCGATAAGACTGCCTCTCTGCTCCAATTTTGCCCGCTAACCGCAATGTAGACAGTTCTTGTGACAGAGCAAACAGCAGTAAGGGCACGAGGAGGCCTCAAGGCAAACTACTTGCCTTTAGTATAGGTTAGATAATTCACCAAATACACTTGTGCCTAGGCAAAATGGAGACTGTATTATTATATGCATTATGGTGTTCATAAAACTAAAACGCGCAATGACTAAAGTATGCAAGGATCATGATTTGAAATTTGTATGTGGGCGCTTTACGACATCCGGGTAGGGGTATTAGATTTCAACATGTTTTCTCGGCAAGGTCGTATAATACACGCCTTTCAGTAGCCTCAATTTACACCAATGTCTTATCTTACAATCAATTCAGATGACGCAGCGCGGAGGTGTTGCATCTTGAGGCCATCTCATTCAAGAAAAATCGAAATAAAAGGTACAACTCAAGATTTCACACTGATTACAGAAACCTGGACTAACATGCATCCAGTAAAGCGCAAGCTAGCTCGCACATCGGCACCGCCTTCCTCTTCCTCACTCTAATCGCCGTCGCCGCTGTCTCGAGACAACATCTTAAGCTCGATGCGCGTCTTCTTCCTTTGCCTAGGCCGCTGACTAGGCCACCAAAGCACGACACGCTTACCTAAGGTAGGCGGGATGTTTTGGCCGGCGTCGAAGTCTTCACGCCAGATTTCAAAGCATGTTTTAGCTGTGCCCCTTGTACTCATGTCATATCTTGTTGCACAACCAACACTTTGCGTCATCAACCGAGCAACGTTCACAGTAATAAGTTGTAACGGGACTGCGCCCACGTTACGCTGGGCGAGCACGAGGTGTGGAGGAAGCGTAGAAAATGAGACTGAGTATTGATTGTTAGCCAGGGCGGGAGCCCTGGGGCGCTACACACCACCAACCGTGGTGGTCAACGCCCATTGGCCTAAATGAGTGAATATTAGCCAATCATGGATTGACAACCCTTGAGTGTCAGCACCTGTGACGGGACCGCGTCACAGGTGGTTGACAACTCACCCACTTTTGTGTAACGGGGAACGCCCCGTTACATAAGTCATTGCGAAGGACTTCTTCGACTCAGTTCGCAAGAGCGCGCAGAACTTGAATGAGCGCTGAAGGTGCTTTTGAACAACTTCCTTTATCTCGACCGAATTCTCTGACTAGTCGAGTGTGTGCGTCAGACGGACTAGTGTGCGCTTACGCTTGTGACTGCTAAGAGGTGGTGTTGCTTGGACACCGACAAAGTCCTCCACTTTCAGCTGTAATAGCTGGTTCTGGAGGACAGACCCGTTCTGCTCACTTCGTTGGCTCTGTCCCCTTGGTTTTTGCTGCCTCTTTGTGTGAGAGGTAAGCGTTTACCATGACCCATGTCGATGAATCCCAGAAACTATATCTTGTAGTACTTCTTGACCCTGGTCGACACCTACAGCGAGTATGTTTGGAGACGAAGTTAGAGATCTACTCCACCCATCCAATTTTGGTTTTCTTTGATAGCCGACGGGCACGGCACATCAATTGCCCCAATTCTTTTAATCTTGCGCTCGCTAGTTGACGGCACCATGATGGAGTTTGTGCTCAAGTAATACACTGGCTTGCGGTCCCACCATAGATTCGTGACCAATGTTGGAATCGCGAGAGAATGCGAGAAAGAAAAGAGCCATGGGGTATACTTGTTGGCCGAGACTTCTGCTTTGCTTTGATTTTCTTGTTGAATCCCAATCGATTTGTCATGATGGTACTATTTGGTACTGCTGACTGCAATAGCTCGATGACTGGCTCGCTAGATGCTTAAAAGAGAGCGTAAATAGTACTCTGGGAAAGCTGAACGCTGGAGTCGATCTGCATGAGACGGGCTTCCTCGTCAATTTCACTCGATGCTGTGAAGTCAATGTGCACGGGTGCTTCAGTATTGGTCTCCAGATGGGCACCCCCGCCGCTCGGGTCGCCAACTCGGATGCCTCGTGCATCACCAGTAGCGCCGCCAACACCGCCTTCTCGACACTCATCACTGCCTTGACTTTTGTCGCCTATTTGATCATCGTTGGTTCCTGTGCTCCTGTCGCTTTCGCACATGTTCTCTTGAGCGTGGCTCTCGTCTTCCGAGCTGACGTCCTCTCTCAGCAAGCCCGACTCGAACGCATGCTCAACTATAGCGCAGTGACGCTTCTCGTTGGTCGTTGGGTTAGACGGTCGGAGGCGTTTTCCCGGGTCGTCTAGCTCAGTCGGCTGCTGTCCTCTGGCTTGCAGCAACCAGTCCTCTTCCACACACAGATGGCGGTCGGGCGCTTCCGCACAACCGCCGGCTTTCGCCTACTTATATTCCCTTGACTCATTCCTCTGCTCTACTACTCGTCTAGTGTCGCCGTCAACGCCTCTCACGACCTCGGTACCTCATCCACCCACAAGCTAGCCTTGTGCAGCGGTGCCCCGAGAGCTCTCTCTCAGCAGCTGATATCGACAATCGCAACCCACGCTGTAGAGCACTGTCCGCCTGTAACAGGGTTACACAGTTTGTGCAGTGGACTGAACAAACGAGTCACACTTTGTGCTGGGCACAAATCTGTGTGTTGCAGATTGTGCGAAACGCACAAATCTGTGGAGCAATGGTGCGTCACCATGGCTCCGTTCCAAGCGTCGACAGTGGTGTGGGATACACCACTGCTAGTCAAGCTCCTGACGGAATAGTGCCGAGTCACTATTCCACTGCGTACGTCCGGACAGCCACTCATGGCTGCCCTCGCTTCTCATTGGCTGTTAGCGGGCACTAATAGCCAATCAGCGTCGTTCATTTTTGGTGCGGCGCTCATGGCCACCCATGAGCGCCTGCAATAATGCATATATAGTTTCTAGGAGGTCAGGAGCCTTTGCACCCATCTAGCGGGTTGCTAACAATCAATACAGTTCTCATTTCTACCAGTCAAGTGTCTTTCGTCTCACACTGTACATTCAGTACAGTGTGCATACGTTAACCAAGTCAACGCTTCCTCCTTACACGCGCACGTGTAAGTCGCGTAGCTGGGCAGCCCAGTTACACCTGGTAGCACTTTGTAGTCCGTCTCACGACCGACTATTCCGAGCGCAATGAGTGCGCACGTCGCGGGTGAGGACCAGCCGATGAGCGGAGCGCCGCTCACCGGTTCCCACGACATCACACGAGGGATGTGCCCGCATCTCTCGGACGCCGAGTGGTTGGCGTTCCAGCGTCTCGCTGGAGTGATCGGAGAAGCATCCGTGGCTGCGATGCTGCAGTCACAGTCCAAGGACCAGCACCTCGCTTCGATTCGCGGGTTCATGCTGCATGAACTCGAGCAGAAGCAACAGAAGACCGCTCCTGGGGAGCCGGGCGCGCGGGGCGCGTCCGTGAAGCTCACGGTGCCTCCCTACCACGGGAAGAAGGGCGAACCACTGCTTCGGTGGTTCGTGGAGCTCGAAGACTCCATCTCGCTACGACGGATCGGGGATCCGTCGGTTCAAGTCATGTACGCCATGTCGTGCCTTGGCGGCAGCGCTAGGCGCTGGGCGTATGGTCGTAGGCTCGCGGAGCCTACGTGCTTTGCCACGTACGAAGCTTTCAAGACCGAACTGCGTGCGGCATTCGAGCCGACGCAGAACGAATTCCGCTCGAGGGCTCAATTCCTCGAGCTCAAGCAAGGCAAGCTCGACATCCGAGCTTACGCGGAGCAAGCAAGTTACCTTGCTTCGAATGTTGTGAGCGAACCGCTCACCGAAGCCACGAAGGTCGTCACCTTCATGAAGGGATTGAACGATGGGCCTGTGAAGACCCATCTGTTCCGCGTCTACCCATCTACGATGAAGGAGGCGATTGAGATCGCCTTCGCCGAAGACTTCAGCTTGAATCAAGCTGAAGAGTATGCTGTCGTCCACCACCGTCGACCACGTCTTCGGGTTGACGAGCCAGAGCCGATGGATCTATCCTCGGCTGTTGTCGAACGTCGACAGCAACCGCGCAAGCCGAAGCACGAGCAAGAGTGCTTCCTGTGTGGCCGTCGAGGCCACTATGCTCGCGAGTGCACGCGAGGCGGTCAGCGCCCGCCTCGGCGTGGGATGCGCGCCGACGGATTCCGTCCGCGCGGTCCACCAAAAAACGGCAACAACCAGTAGGGGCGGGGCGCCCTACTGGTGAAGCGACGTCACGAGCCGATGTTGGCAATGTGACCGTCGCTGCCCCCGGTGCGAGGGACTCGCACTGTGAAGAGGAGGACGGGTCAGCCGGGCTGATCGTCCTCGAGGTCGCGTCGGAGGGTAGCAACCTCCGCGCGTTGGTGGATTCAGGCGCGTCGAACAACTTCATTCGACGTCGGAGCCTGCAGAAGGTGTGCTTCGAGGAGACTGCTGCTCCTCGAAGCGATTTGGTGGTGCGCTTGGCCACTGGGGCCGAGCTGAGCACGCGGAAGCGCGTCGTGAACGCGTGCTTCCGATTCAAGAGACGAGTCTTCCGGGAAGACTGCATCGTACTTGATCTCGACAACAAGTACGATATGATTCTGGGCATGCCGTGGTTGCGACGGCATGAGCCTGTGATCGATTGGGTGACCCGATCGATCAACTTCAGAGCACGCTCCCACAAGGCCGTGGAAGCGTCGAGTGCGACAGTGAGCGTGAGCCCTGTCAGCACCGCTGGCTCACAGCGATCCCAGGCGACAGCGAGCGATGGCCCTGTCAGACTGGATCGAGAAGAAGATAACCGTCCGGCTCCGGGAGTCGGACGCCCCTCCGCTCAGGGAGCCGAGGGCAGACGCCGGGCGTCGAACGCTGTCTCAACGAGGAGACCAGCGACCAGGAAGATTCCTCTGTCGCGGACGCGCGAGCAGAGTGAGACGGCTTCATCTCCTTCGGGGAAGGAGATGTCAAGCAGCACGCTCCCTCTTGGAGAGGTGGAAGCGAAGGAAGACAACAGTGGTGAGCATAGCACTGCCACCACTGACGCGCTCTTGACCGGGTCAGAGCAGCGATCTACGAGCGGGGCTCGCATTGCCGTCGGCCAACCAAAGCCGACGAGAGAAAACAAGAGGAGTGTCGTGGCGATCAACGCCATGACACAAACCTGCACTGGTGTTGAGTGCAGAGTTACCGAGGTCGAGCAACCTCCGAGCACGGCGTCGGAGTTGGTTGCTCTTCCAGTCATGAGCTGGAAGCGATTCTCGAAGGAGCTGCGCGAGGGCGCGCTCGAACAAGTGTGCGTCATCTCTGAGCAAGAGATGACGGTCGACGTCAACAAGAAGGTCGAGGAGTTGCGTCAACTCCTCGTAAGCAAGAACCCTGAGGAGGAGACGACCCTCAGTGCGAAGACCAAGCGTGAGCGATTCGAGGAGCAAGGCTGGGCCGCCCTCGAATCGAGTCCGTTCTACGACGTCCTGCGTGAATACGCGGACGTATTCCCGGACGAGGTTCCGGAAGAACTCCCAAAAGACAAGGGAGTTCGGCACGAGATCGATCTCGTGCCGGGGACGAAGTACTGCGTGACGCGGCAGTGGCCACTGCCGCGTGAACAAGTCAAGGCGATCGACGAGTTCTTTGAAGCTCGTCAGAAGGCAGGGCAAGTGCGTGAGTCGACCTCACCGCACAGTGCCCCGACATTCTGTGTCAAGAAGGCACAGGGTGGCTGGCGCATCGTTCACGCTTACAATAAGCTGAACGATGCAACGGTGCCGGCACAGACGCCGATACCGAGGAAGGATGTCATCATCGATTCGATGAGCGGGAGTACAATCTTCAGTACTCTCGACCTGCGCGATGGCTTCTACCAAGTCCTCATGCGTGAGCAGGACATCCCGCTCACGGCAGTCAGCACCCCAAGCGGGATGCTGTGGGAGTGGCTAGTGATGCCACAAGGGCTCAAGAACGCCCCTGCAACGTTCAACAGATGCGTGACGCACCTGTTGCGGCCGGTGCGAGATTTCGCACCGAGCTACTTCGACGACGTGTACATCCACAGCCGGGCTGTGGATGAGAAGACTGACGTTGAGGTGCATGAGGAGCACCTCCGTCGCCTGCTGGAGCTCATGCGAAAGCATAAGCTCTATGCCAACCTGAAGAAGTGCATCTTCGGGGCGAACGAGATACCCGTGCTTGGGTGTCTCGTCGGACGTGATGGCGTTCGCCCGGACCCCGAGAAAGTCCGGGTGATCAACGAGTGGCCGCAGCCAAACAACCCCAAAGAACTACGTCAGTTCCTTGGCCTCGCCACGTACTTGTGCAAGTACGTGAGCAACTATGCGGGCCGCATTCGCCCGCTCTCACAGCTCTTGAAGAAAGAGGCTGCATGGGTATGGACACCCGAGTGTCAAGGTGCCTTCGAGGCGATCAAGCAGGGCTTGACCGAGGCACCAATCTTGGCCATCGCTGACCAAGATCGAGATTTCCACGTCGTGTGTGATGCATCCGATTTTGCAATCGGATGTGCATTGATGCAGCGCGATCACGAGGGGCGTGATCGTGTCGTCAGTTACCAGTCGCGCCAACTCAAGCCAGCTGAGCGGAACTACCCCGTTCATGACAAGGAACTCCTTGCCATGAAGTACGCGCTTGCGAAGTTCCGAGTCTATCTGCTGGGTGATAGACCGTTCACCGTCTACACGGACCATGCGTCCCTGCGGACAGCCGTGAAGACGCCACACATCTCGCAAAGGATGGCCAGGTGGCTATCCTTCTTCGCAGAGTACAACTTCCAGGTTGAGTATAAACCTGGAAGGCTCAACGTCGTCGCTGACGCTCTATCGCGGCGACCCGACTATGCAGTCAGGTCGGAGGAACAAGTTCACGCCGTCGGCGCTTGGAGCGCTGACGTCCCAAGGTCGTCGCTGATCGACGACGTCAAGACCGCCTACGCGCTTGATGAGGACATCAAGCGACTTCTCAAGTATGCAGAGACACCGTCGCCAGTGTCTCTGAAGGCGCTTCCTCCACACCTCCGAGCTCGTGCACACCGCTTTGCTGTGCACGACGGTGTCTTGCTCTATCGCGACACCGACGGCGACGCGCGTCGCGTCGTCGTGCCCAACAGCGAGGATCTCAAGCTGCGGATCCTCTACGAGTACCATGATGCGCCGGTGGCCGGCCATCTTGGACGCGAGAAGACGTACGTCCTCCTCGCGCGTGACTTCTACTGGCCGCACCAGTACAAGTGGGTGCGCAAGTACGTTCGTGCTTGCGAGATTTGCCAGCGTGTCAAACCAGCACCTGTGTCACAGGCGCCGCTCAACTCACTACCGATCCCATCGGAGTGTTGGGAGTCCGTCTCCATGGACTTCGTGTTTGGGCTTCCGCCCAACGCAAAGCGTCGCACGGGTGTCGCCGTCTTCGTCGACCGCTTCAGCAAGATGGTGCATCTTGCTGCTGTTCCCAAGACTATAACAGGCGCGCAAACGGCACGCCTGTTCTTTGACACAGTATTCCGATCTCACGGTATGCCGCGTGAGATCGTGTCGGACCGCGATCCGCGGTTCCGCGGTGGCTTCTGGCAGGAGCTGTTCAAGCTCCTTGGCACACAGTTGTCGATGTCGACAACTGACCACCCTGAAACGGACGGTCAGACCGAACGCGTCAATCGCGTGCTCGGTGACGTCCTGCGCAGCTACGCGCACTCGTTCCGGGACTGGAGCGAGTGTCTGCCGATGGCTGAGTTCGCCATCAACAACTCGGTGCATGCCTCGCACGGGCACACACCGTTCTTCGTGAATGCCATGCGGCACCCACGTCTGCCTTCCGTCCTGGGGACGTTGGCTCCAACCTTGAGTGGGGGAGGACCCGCAGTCTCGACACCGAGTCTGCGTGAGAATGCAAACACGAAGAAGCGCGGACAGCACGTAACGCTGTCTGCGGCAAAGGCAAGTTCCGACCAGTCCAAGCCGTTCTTGGACCGTCGTCAAGCAGTGATCCGGTACGTCCAAGACGCACTGGCGGCCTCTGTCGATCGACAGAAGCTGAACGCAGACAAGCATGGACGAGGGAACGTCAATGAGTTTGAACCAAATTCATTAGTGTTGCTTAGCACAAGCAACCTTCCTACACATGCAGTGCCGGACTACGGAGCGAACAAGCTCGCTCCGCGCTACATCGGCCCGTTCACGGTGCTCGCGCGCCGTGGTACAGCGTACACACTGGACATCCCGTCCAGCATGCAGCTGCACCCGACGTTTTACGTCGGGCGCTTGAAGCCTTACCGCCAGTGGCGCGACCGTGAGGGCGAAGACGGTGCCCTCACGAGTAGTACGCCTCAGAGTCGCTCGAGCGCTCTGGAAGAGGGCTCGGAGAACGCGTCTCCACGTGAGCCGCGTCGCGAAGAATCGGATCCGCGCGACGGCGGAACCGGCGGTAGCTCGCCTGGAACTCGCGATGGCTCGCCGCCAAGCGGCGACGAGCGTTCACCTCCGCCTCCAGCTGCGTCTGGAGGCGTGAAATCACCGCAGCGTCCTCGGCGCGCTCGCGGAAGCGCCGCTCGATCTCGGTCTCCAGCTGCGAGATCTGCAGCTGGAGTTGAAGAAGACGCTCACCATCAGGACGCGTTGACTGCGGAGTCAACGCGCGCGGCGCACCCTCCGCCGCCGCCGCCGCTGCGCGATGCGGCTGGCGCGACCCGCTGGATTGTTGAGCGGGTCGTATCTCACCGTACGGCACCGGACTCCCCAAGTCCGACGCATTTTCGAATTCGTTGGAGAGGATTTCCTCCCCAACAGGACACGTGGGAGCCGCGGGATGTCCTGATGCACGACGTCCCGGATCTGGTGATCGCGTACGAGGCGCAGCACTTGCCTCGTACGACCGCGACGACGACGCGTAGTCGAACTCGTCGAGCGGCCGGTCCGGCCACAGACGACGGCGCTCCGAGACGATCGAGTCGGGTATGGCGCCGCCATACCCGCGGCAGTCCCAGTCTGTAAGACGTGGGTCGCCCGGCCAACATCTGCGGCAGTACTCAGTGCTGGGTACTGCGCAAGCCACACCCGCCTGCACGCACTGGTCGTGCAGGCGATCGATCTGAAGCGTACGCGAAAACGTGTTGTAACGTTCACGCGCGTCTTGCAGCCGCTTACGGTAAGCGGCTGGATCTCTGTTAAAATTGGTGACGAAATCGCTCCAAGCTTGTTGGAGCGCCTTCTCGACGGAGATCTTGCTTCGATCGCTCGTTCCCTTCCCGCGAAGGAAACGCAACTCATGGAACAGCGCGATATAATAATCGCGCCGGCGCTCGCTTGCTGGAGGCAGGTTGAGCGCGCGCGCAACCTCGTCGTCTGCAATGCGCGTGCAGACGTACAGCATTTCGCTGTGATCTGGGTGTGAAAACCCATAGCGACGCCGAATGGTCTCGGCGTCGGGCATCCACGACGGTCGCTCGGTTCGCGCGGCTGCACCGCGTGGTGCAGTCGATCTGGATGCAGAGTCTTCACCGCGCGCGCTCGCAGCGCGCGCGTCACGATCTGGAACCCGCGCGCGGTCGCGCGCTGCAGCGTCGGGTGAGCGCGGCTCACTCTTCGGCTTCTTCACCACCGAGCCCTCGTCCGAGAGCTCGCCTTCCTCGCGCGTCCGCCGCGTGGCCGACGACGGCCGCGCCGGTTTCTCTTCCTCAGCCGCGTCGTCCGAGGACGACGCGCCGGACAGCGGCTCGGTGAAGAACCGCATGTCCATCGCTGGCGCAGCCAGCTTGTCGACGATAGAACGCGCGGCTCGAGTCGCACTCGAGCCGGAAGCTTGTGGCAGCGCCGCCGCCGGCGCGGAGCCCTCGGGCGGCTCCAAGAAGATCTCCAACGTCGTCAGCGGGGCTGACGACGACGACGGTTGCGCACTGGCCGCGCTTGCGAGAGCGGCGGCCTCTTCACGCTGCACCGGGGCGCGGTGCAGACGGTCTTGATAGTCAGCGAGCGACAGACGCTGTCGCTCGGGCGCGCTTGAAGTTGTGGAAGCCGCCGGCGCGGTGCGCGCCGGCGCGGGAGCTTTCTCTTCGAGGTCGCCGTTGCCCGAGCTCATGTTGCTGTATGAGCTCGCCAAGGAGCACGCGCACGCGCTGCTCTCTTCTCCCCGTCGCTCTGCTGCGCTAGCAGAGTGAATCCGACCAACAAGTGCCACCCGACAGGTTTACAGCGGGGCTGCAACCTTAACGGGGGGAGGGTGTAACAGGGTTACACAGTTTGTGCAGTGGACTGAACAAACGAGTCACACTTTGTGCTGGGCACAAATTTGTGTGTTGCAGATTGTGCGAAACGCACAGATCTGCGGAGCAATGGTGCGTCACCATGGCTCCGTTCCAAGCGTCGACAGTGGTGTGGGGTACACCACTGCTAGTCAAGCTCCTGACGGAATAGTGCCGAGTCACTATTCCACTGCGTACGTCCGGACAGCCATTCATGGCTGTCCTCGCTTCTCATTGGCTGTTAGCGGGCACTAATAGCCAATCAGCGTCGTTCATTTTAGTGCGGCGCTCATGGCCACTCATGAGCGCCTGCAATAATGCATATATAGTTTCTAGGAGGTCAGGAGCCATTGCACCCGTCTAGCGGGTTGCTAACAATCAATACAGTTCTCATTTCTACCAGTCAAGTGTCTTTCGTCTCACACTGTACACAGTACAGTGTGCATACGTTAACCAAGTCAACGCTTCCTCCTTACACGCGCACGTGTAAGTCGCGTAGCTGGGCAGCCCAGTTACACCGCCTCTCTTCGCAGTCTCACTTGTCACCGTTTGCCCCTCTGTCTCCTCGTCTGCCTCCTCGTTCTTCTTGCTGACAACCTCCTGTCGAGCGGGCTCCTCGTCGGCCGGCAATTCTCGAGGAAATTCGCAACTCCCGCCGGCGGCTTACAGCCCTCGTGCTGTCAGCGCCAGCCCTTTTGCTCTCCGCTTCACATTCACAGCTGAGACTTGTTGTTCCTCCTGAGTCCTTTCGGTCCCACGCTGGCGTGCGGGTGCGTCCTCCTTGTCAGCTGCTCGACCCCGTTTCACCGGCTGGATCACTGCAGCCCCTCATTGTCCACATCCTCGCCGATGACGATGATCTCGCGCCCTGCCGGGTCCTGCGTGATCCGCCAGTCGTGCCACTCGCTACAGCGTTGTTACCCACAAACACATTGGCAACGTCTGGACTGGCGAATGTCCACTCAGTTTGGATCCCCCTTTGGACGCTTCGATATCCAACCAGCTGCCGACTGCTACCTCCACAAATGAACGAAGTCAATATCGTGGTGGATGGTGGTGGTGGTTACAGCTTGCTTGCTCCTACGACTGGACCTGCGCACCATTTGGCGGGTTTTCGAATGAGTGGTCTCTGCACGCCACCCCCTATTGTGCTCTACCCCTGCCTTGGCTCTGCAACTCTCCAAATCATCCTGTAGCAACGAAAATGTAGGTGCTAACAATTTCTTTGACTTAATTAAAGTATCGGATCTACTATCCCGAGCCATTTTCTATTATTGAAAATTGTGTATCGTATCATACGACATAAAATTTAATCTCAGTCGTATCATACGACTTTGGGGATCAAGTGTTAAACTGGCGCCTAAGACCGCTCGGCCAATTGACCAGAATGATTGCAACACTTCACAATAAAACACATATATACAAACAAACACTACAAACACTACAAACAACACACACGAAACAACACAAACAACACACACACCACAAAAACAACAAAAACAACAAAAACACACACACTTTTCAAAAACACTCAAAAACAACACCATATACACACCACACACAACACAACACACACCACGCTCACGACCCACACGACGCCGTCTGTGGTGGTCTTTGGCGACTCAGAATCAGCCTCGCATCCTCGCCAACCGATCGGCATCTCATCGCCACTGTCGCGTTTCGAGAGATCGAGAGATCGAGAGATCGAGAGATCGAGAGAGGTCGGAACGGCAAGAGACCAACTGTTGATAGGTGCATAGAGAGGCGATAAAAAACAATACAACAAGCGCATGGCGATACGATGTAAGAAAAAAAGAAGGAGAGAAAGAAAGGACAAGAAATGGAATGGTGGGACCTCCGTGCAAAGAAGTAGCAGAGCAAGAGAGTGAGCGCGAGCGCGAGGTGTGTGGATGGAAAGAAAGGGAAAAGAGATGGCCAATGTGGGATTCGAACCCACGCCCTTTCAGACCAGTGCCTTAAACTGGCGCCTTAGACCGCTCGGCCAATTGACCAGAATGATTGCAACACTTCACAATAAAACACATATATACAAACAAACACTACAAACAACACAAACAACACACACGAAACAACACAAACAACACACACACCACAAACACACCACAAAAACAACAAAAACAACAAAAACACACACACTTTTCAAAAACACTCAAAAACAACACCATATACACACCACACACAACACAACACACACCACGCTCACGACCCACACGACGCCGTCTGTGGTGGTCTTTGGCGACTCAGAATCAGCCTCGCATCCTCGCCAACCGATCGGCATCTCATCGCCACTGTCGCGTTTCGAGAGATCGAGAGATCGAGAGATCGAGAGATCGAGAGAGGTCGGAACGGCAAGAGACCAACTGTTGATAGGTGCATAGAGAGGCGATAAAAAACAATACAACAAGCGCATGGCGATACGATGTAAGAAAAAAAGAAGGAGAGAAAGAAAGGACAAGAAATGGAATGGTGGGACCTCCGTGCAAAGAAGTAGCAGAGCAAGAGAGTGAGCGCGAGCGCGAGGTGTGTGGATGGAAAGAAAGGGAAAAGAGATGGCCAATGTGGGATTCGAACCCACGCCCTTTCAGACCAGTGCCTTAAACTGGCGCCTTAGACCGCTCGGCCAATTGACCAGAATGATTGCAACACTTCACAATAAAACACATATATACAAACAAACAACACAAACACTACAAACAACACACACGAAACAACACAAACAACACACACACCACAAACACACCACAAAAACAACAAAAACAACAAAAACACACACACTTTTCAAAAACACTCAAAAACAACACCATATACACACCACACACAACACAACACACACCACGCTCACGACCCACACGACGCCGTCTGTGGTGGTCTTTGGCGACTCAGAATCAGCCTCGCATCCTCGCCAACCGATCGGCATCTCATCGCCACTGTCGCGTTTCGAGAGATCGAGAGATCGAGAGATCGAGAGATCGAGAGAGGTCGGAACGGCAAGAGACCAACTGTTGATAGGTGCATAGAGAGGCGATAAAAAACAATACAACAAGCGCATGGCGATACGATGTAAGAAAAAAAGAAGGAGAGAAAGAAAGGACAAGAAATGGAATGGTGGGACCTCCGTGCAAAGAAGTAGCAGAGCAAGAGAGTGAGCGCGAGCGCGAGGTGTGTGGATGGAAAGAAAGGGAAAAGAGATGGCCAATGTGGGATTCGAACCCACGCCCTTTCAGACCAGTGCCTTAAACTGGCGCCTTAGACCGCTCGGCCAATTGACCAGAATGATTGCAACACTTCACAATAAAACACATATATACAAACAAACAACACAAACACTACAAACAACACACACGAAACAACACAAACAACACACACACCACAAAAACAACAAAAACAACAAAAACACACACACTTTTCAAAAACACTCAAAAACAACACCATATACACACCACACACAACACAACACACACCACGCTCACGACCCACACGACGCCGTCTGTGGTGGTCTTTGGCGACTCAGAATCAGCCTCGCATCCTCGCCAACCGATCGGCATCTCATCGCCACTGTCGCGTTTCGAGAGATCGAGAGATCGAGAGATCGAGAGATCGAGAGAGGTCGGAACGGCAAGAGACCAACTGTTGATAGGTGCATAGAGAGGCGATAAAAAACAATACAACAAGCGCATGGCGATACGATGTAAGAAAAAAAGAAGGAGAGAAAGAAAGGACAAGAAATGGAATGGTGGGACCTCCGTGCAAAGAAGTAGCAGAGCAAGAGAGTGAGCGCGAGCGCGAGGTGTGTGGATGGAAAGAAAGGGAAAAGAGATGGCCAATGTGGGATTCGAACCCACGCCCTTTCAGACCAGTGCCTTAAACTGGCGCCTTAGACCGCTCGGCCAATTGACCAGAATGATTGCAACACTTCACAATAAAACACATATATACAAACAAACAACACAAACACTACAAACAACACACACGAAACAACACAAACAACACACACACCACAAAAACAACAAAAACAACAAAAACACACACACTTTTCAAAAACACTCAAAAACAACACCATATACACACCACACACAACACAACACACACCACGCTCACGACCCACACGACGCCGTCTGTGGTGGTCTTTGGCGACTCAGAATCAGCCTCGCATCCTCGCCAACCGATCGGCATCTCATCGCCACTGTCGCGTTTCGAGAGATCGAGAGATCGAGAGATCGAGAGATCGAGAGAGGTCGGAACGGCAAGAGACCAACTGTTGATAGGTGCATAGAGAGGCGATAAAAAACAATACAACAAGCGCATGGCGATACGATGTAAGAAAAAAAGAAGGAGAGAAAGAAAGGACAAGAAATGGAATGGTGGGACCTCCGTGCAAAGAAGTAGCAGAGCAAGAGAGTGAGCGCGAGCGCGAGGTGTGTGGATGGAAAGAAAGGGAAAAGAGATGGCCAATGTGGGATTCGAACCCACGCCCTTTCAGACCAGTGCCTTAAACTGGCGCCTTAGACCGCTCGGCCAATTGACCAGAATGATTGCAACACTTCACAATAAAACACATATATACAAACAAACACTACAAACAACACAAACAACACACACGAAACAACACAAACAACACACACACCACAAAAACAACAAAAACAACAAAAACACACACACTTTTCAAAAACACTCAAAAACAACACCATATACACACCACACACAACACAGCACACACCACGCTCACGACCCACACGACGCCGTCTGTGGTGGTCTTTGGCGACTCAGAATCAGCCTCGCATCCTCGCCAACCGATCGGCATCTCATCGCCACTGTCGCGTTTCGAGAGATCGAGAGATCGAGAGATCGAGAGATCGAGAGAGGTCGGAACGGCAAGAGACCAACTGTTGATAGGTGCATAGAGAGGCGATAAAAAACAATACAACAAGCGCATGGCGATACGATGTAAGAAAAAAAGAAGGAGAGAAAGAAAGGACAAGAAATGGAATGGTGGGACCTCCGTGCAAAGAAGTAGCAGAGCAAGAGAGTGAGCGCGAGCGCGAGGTGTGTGGATGGAAAGAAAGGGAAAAGAGATGGCCAATGTGGGATTCGAACCCACGCCCTTTCAGACCAGTGCCTTAAACTGGCGCCTTAGACCGCTCGGCCAATTGACCAGAATGATTGCAACACTTCACAATAAAACACATATATACAAACAAACACTACAAACAACACAAACAACACACACGAAACAACACAAACAACACACACACCACAAACACACCACAAAAACAACAAAAACAACAAAAACACACACACTTTTCAAAAACACTCAAAAACAACACCATATACACACCACACACAACACAACACACACCACGCTCACGACCCACACGACGCCGTCTGTGGTGGTCTTTGGCGACTCAGAATCAGCCTCGCATCCTCGCCAACCGATCGGCATCTCATCGCCACTGTCGCGTTTCGAGAGATCGAGAGATCGAGAGATCGAGAGATCGAGAGAGGTCGGAACGGCAAGAGACCAACTGTTGATAGGTGCATAGAGAGGCGATAAAAAACAATACAACAAGCGCATGGCGATACGATGTAAGAAAAAAGGAAGGAGAGAAAGAAAGGAGAAGAAATGGAATGGTGGGACCTCCGTGCAAAGAAGTAGCAGAGCAAGAGAGTGAGCGCGAGCGCGAGGTGTGTGGATGGAAAGAAAGGGAAAAGAGATGGCCAATGTGGGATTCGAACCCACGCCCTTTCAGACCAGTGCCTTAAACTGGCGCCTTAGACCGCTCGGCCAATTGACCAGAATGATTGCAACACTTCACAATAAAACACATATATACAAACAAACAACACAAACACTACAAACAACACACACGAAACAACACAAACAACACACACACCACAAAAACAACAAAAACAACAAAAACACACACACTTTTCAAAAACACTCAAAAACAACACCATATACACACCACACACAACACAACACACACCACGCTCACGACCCACACGACGCCGTCTGTGGTGGTCTTTGGCGACTCAGAATCAGCCTCGCATCCTCGCCAACCGATCGGCATCTCATCGCCACTGTCGCGTTTCGAGAGATCGAGAGATCGAGAGATCGAGAGATCGAGAGAGGTCGGAACGGCAAGAGACCAACTGTTGATAGGTGCATAGAGAGGCGATAAAAAACAATACAACAAGCGCATGGCGATACGATGTAAGAAAAAAGGAAGGAGAGAAAGAAAGGACAAGAAATGGAATGGTGGGACCTCCGTGCAAAGAAGTAGCAGAGCAAGAGAGTGAGCGCGAGCGCGAGGTGTGTGGATGGAAAGAAAGGGAAAAGAGATGGCCAATGTGGGATTCGAACCCACGCCCTTTCAGACCAGTGCCTTAAACTGGCGCCTTAGACCGCTCGGCCAATTGACCAGAATGATTGCAACACTTCACAATAAAACACATATATACAAACAAACACTACAAACAACACAAACAACACACACGAAACAACACAAACAACACACACACCACAAACACACCACAAAAACAACAAAAACAACAAAAACACACACACTTTTCAAAAACACTCAAAAACAACACCATATACACACCACACACAACACAACACACACCACGCTCACGACCCACACGACGCCGTCTGTGGTGGTCTTTGGCGACTCAGAATCAGCCTCGCATCCTCGCCAACCGATCGGCATCTCATCGCCACTGTCGCGTTTCGAGAGATCGAGAGATCGAGAGATCGAGAGATCGAGAGAGGTCGGAACGGCAAGAGACCAACTGTTGATAGGTGCATAGAGAGGCGATAAAAAACAATACAACAAGCGCATGGCGATACGATGTAAGAAAAAAAGAAGGAGAGAAAGAAAGGACAAGAAATGGAATGGTGGGACCTCCGTGCAAAGAAGTAGCAGAGCAAGAGAGTGAGCGCGAGCGCGAGGTGTGTGGATGGAAAGAAAGGGAAAAGAGATGGCCAATGTGGGATTCGAACCCACGCCCTTTCAGACCAGTGCCTTAAACTGGCGCCTTAGACCGCTCGGCCAATTGACCAGAATGATTGCAACACTTCACAATAAAACACATATATACAAACAAACAACACAAACACTACAAACAACACACACGAAACAACACAAACAACACACACACCACAAAAACAACAAAAACAACAAAAACACACACACTTTTCAAAAACACTCAAAAACAACACCATATACACACCACACACAACACAACACACACCACGCTCACGACCCACACGACGCCGTCTGTGGTGGTCTTTGGCGACTCAGAATCAGCCTCGCATCCTCGCCAACCGATCGGCATCTCATCGCCACTGTCGCGTTTCGAGAGATCGAGAGATCGAGAGATCGAGAGAGGTCGGAACGGCAAGAGACCAACTGTTGATAGGTGCATAGAGAGGCGATAAAAAACAATACAACAAGCGCATGGCGATACGATGTAAGAAAAAAAGAAGGAGAGAAAGAAAGGACAAGAAATGGAATGGTGGGACCTCCGTGCAAAGAAGTAGCAGAGCAAGAGAGTGAGCGCGAGCGCGAGGTGTGTGGATGGAAAGAAAGGGAAAAGAGATGGCCAATGTGGGATTCGAACCCACGCCCTTTCAGACCAGTGCCTTAAACTGGCGCCTTAGACCGCTCGGCCAATTGACCAGAATGATTGCAACACTTCACAATAAAACACATATATACAAACAAACAACACAAACACTACAAACAACACACACGAAACAACACAAACAACACACACACCACAAAAACAACAAAAACAACAAAAACACACACACTTTTCAAAAACACTCAAAAACAACACCATATACACACCACACACAACACAACACACACCACGCTCACGACCCACACGACGCCGTCTGTGGTGGTCTTTGGCGACTCAGAATCAGCCTCGCATCCTCGCCAACCGATCGGCATCTCATCGCCACTGTCGCGTTTCGAGAGATCGAGAGAGGTCGGAACGGCAAGAGACCAACTGTTGATAGGTGCATAGAGAGGCGATAAAAACAATACAACAAGCGCATGGCGATACGATGTAAGAAAAAAAGAAGGAGAGAAAGAATGGACAAGAAATGGAATGGTGGGACCTCCGTGCAAAGAAGTAGCAGAGCAAGAGAGTGAGCGCGAGCGCGAGGTGTGTGGATGGAAAGAAAGGGAAAAGAGATGGCCAATGTGGGATTCGAACCCACGCCCTTTCAGACCAGTGCCTTAAACTGGCGCCTTAGACCGCTCGGCCAATTGACCAGAATGATTGCAACACTTCACAATAAAACACATATATACAAACAAACACTACAAACAACACAAACAACACACACGAAACAACACAAACAACACACACACCACAAACACACCACAAAAACAACAAAAACAACAAAAACACACACACTTTTCAAAAACACTCAAAAACAACACCATATACACACCACACACAACACAACACACACCACGCTCACGACCCACACGACGCCGTCTGTGGTGGTCTTTGGCGACTCAGAATCAGCCTCGCATCCTCGCCAACCGATCGGCATCTCATCGCCACTGTCGCGTTTCGAGAGATCGAGAGATCGAGAGATCGAGAGATCGAGAGAGGTCGGAACGGCAAGAGACCAACTGTTGATAGGTGCATAGAGAGGCGATAAAAAACAATACAACAAGCGCATGGCGATACGATGTAAGAAAAAAGGAAGGAGAGAAAGAAAGGAGAAGAAATGGAATGGTGGGACCTCCGTGCAAAGAAGTAGCAGAGCAAGAGAGTGAGCGCGAGCGCGAGGTGTGTGGATGGAAAGAAAGGGAAAAGAGATGGCCAATGTGGGATTCGAACCCACGCCCTTTCAGACCAGTGCCTTAAACTGGCGCCTTAGACCGCTCGGCCAATTGACCAGAATGATTGCAACACTTCACAATAAAACACATATATACAAACAAACACTACAAACAACACAAACAACACACACGAAACAACACAAACAACACACACACCACACACACCACAAAAACAACAAAAACAACAAAAACACACACACTTTTCAAAAACACTCAAAAACAACACCATATACACACCACACACAACACAACACACACCACGCTCACGACCCACACGACGCCGTCTGTGGTGGTCTTTGGCGACTCAGAATCAGCCTCGCATCCTCGCCAACCGATCGGCATCTCATCGCCACTGTCGCGTTTCGAGAGATCGAGAGATCGAGAGATCGAGAGAGGTCGGAACGGCAAGAGACCAACTGTTGATAGGTGCATAGAGAGGCGATAAAAAACAATACAACAAGCGCATGGCGATACGATGTAAGAAAAAAGGAAGGAGAGAAAGAAAGGACAAGAAATGGAATGGTGGGACCTCCGTGCAAAGAAGTAGCAGAGCAAGAGAGTGAGCGCGAGCGCGAGGTGTGTGGATGGAAAGAAAGGGAAAAGAGATGGCCAATGTGGGATTCGAACCCACGCCCTTTCAGACCAGTGCCTTAAACTGGCGCCTTAGACCGCTCGGCCAATTGACCAGAATGATTGCAACACTTCACAATAAAACACATATATACAAACAAACACTACAAACAACACAAACAACACACACGAAACAACACAAACAACACACACACCACAAACACACCACAAAAACAACAAAAACAACAAAAACACACACACTTTTCAAAAACACTCAAAAACAACACCATATACACACCACACACAACACAACACACACCACGCTCACGACCCACACGACGCCGTCTGTGGTGGTCTTTGGCGACTCAGAATCAGCCTCGCATCCTCGCCAACCGATCGGCATCTCATCGCCACTGTCGCGTTTCGAGAGATCGAGAGATCGAGAGATCGAGAGAGGTCGGAACGGCAAGAGACCAACTGTTGATAGGTGCATAGAGAGGCGATAAAAAACAATACAACAAGCGCATGGCGATACGATGTAAGAAAAAAGGAAGGAGAGAAAGAAAGGACAAGAAATGGAATGGTGGGACCTCCGTGCAAAGAAGTAGCAGAGCAAGAGAGTGAGCGCGAGCGCGAGGTGTGTGGATGGAAAGAAAGGGAAAAGAGATGGCCAATGTGGGATTCGAACCCACGCCCTTTCAGACCAGTGCCTTAAACTGGCGCCTTAGACCGCTCGGCCAATTGACCAGAATGATTGCAACACTTCACAATAAAACACATATATACAAACAAACACTGCAAACAACACAAACAACACAAACAACACACACGAAACAACACAAACAACACACACACCACAAAAACAACAAAAACAACAAAAACACACACACTTTTCAAAAACACTCAAAAACAACACCATATACACACCACACACAACACAACACACACCACGCTCACGACCCACACGACGCCGTCTGTGGTGGTCTTTGGCGACTCAGAATCAGCCTCGCATCCTCGCCAACCGATCGGCATCTCATCGCCACTGTCGCGTTTCGAGAGATCGAGAGATCGAGAGATCGAGAGATCGAGAGAGGTCGGAACGGCAAGAGACCAACTGTTGATAGGTGCATAGAGAGGCGATAAAAAACAATACAACAAGCGCATGGCGATACGATGTAAGAAAAAAAGAAGGAGAGAAAGAAAGGACAAGAAATGGAATGGTGGGACCTCCGTGCAAAGAAGTAGCAGAGCAAGAGAGTGAGCGCGAGCGCGAGGTGTGTGGATGGAAAGAAAGGGAAAAGAGATGGCCAATGTGGGATTCGAACCCACGCCCTTTCAGACCAGTGCCTTAAACTGGCGCCTTAGACCGCTCGGCCAATTGACCAGAATGATTGCAACACTTCACAATAAAACACATATATACAAACAAACACTGCAAACAACACAAACAACACAAACAACACACACGAAACAACACAAACAACACACACACCACAAAAACAACAAAAACAACAAAAACACACACACTTTTCAAAAACACTCAAAAACAACACCATATACACACCACACACAACACAACACACACCACGCTCACGACCCACACGACGCCGTCTGTGGTGGTCTTTGGCGACTCAGAATCAGCCTCGCATCCTCGCCAACCGATCGGCATCTCATCGCCACTGTCGCGTTTCGAGAGATCGAGAGATCGAGAGATCGAGAGATCGAGAGAGGTCGGAACGGCAAGAGACCAACTGTTGATAGGTGCATAGAGAGGCGATAAAAAACAATACAACAAGCGCATGGCGATACGATGTAAGAAAAAAAGAAGGAGAGAAGAAAGGACAAGAAATGGAATGGTGGGACCTCCGTGCAAAGAAGTAGCAGAGCAAGAGAGTGAGCGCGAGCGCGAGGTGTGTGGATGGAAAGAAAGGGAAAAGAGATGGCCAATGTGGGATTCGAACCCACGCCCTTTCAGACCAGTGCCTTAAACTGGCGCCTTAGACCGCTCGGCCAATTGACCAGAATGATTGCAACACTTCACAATAAAACACATATATACAAACAAACACTGCAAACAACACAAACAACACAAACAACACACACGAAACAACACAAACAACACACACACCACAAAAACAACAAAAACAACAAAAACACACACACTTTTCAAAAACACTCAAAAACAACACCATATACACACCACACACAACACAACACACACCACGCTCACGACCCACACGACGCCGTCTGTGGTGGTCTTTGGCGACTCAGAATCAGCACTCGCATCCTCGCCAACCGATCGGCATCTCATCGCCACTGTCGCGTTTCGAGAGATCGAGAGATCGAGAGATCGAGAGATCGAGAGAGGTCGGAACGGCAAGAGACCAACTGTTGATAGGTGCATAGAGAGGCGATAAAAAACAATACAACAAGCGCATGGCGATACGATGTAAGAAAAAAAGAAGGAGAGAAAGAAAGGACAAGAAATGGAATGGTGGGACCTCCGTGCAAAGAAGTAGCAGAGCAAGAGAGTGAGCGCGAGCGCGAGGTGTGTGGATGGAAAGAAAGGGAAAAGAGATGGCCAATGTGGGATTCGAACCCACGCCCTTTCAGACCAGTGCCTTAAACTGGCGCCTTAGACCGCTCGGCCAATTGACCAGAATGATTGCAACACTTCACAATAAAACACATATATACAAACAAACAACACAAACACTACAAACAACACACACGAAACAACACAAACAAACACACACACCACAAAAACAACAAAAACAACAAAAACACACACACTTTTCAAAACACTCAAAAAACAACACCATATACACACCACACACAACACAACACACACCACGCTCACGACCCACACGACGCCGTCTGTGGTGGTCTTTGGCGACTCAGAATCAGCCTCGCATCCTCGCCAACCGATCGGCATCTCATCGCCACTGTCGCGTTTCGAGAGATCGAGAGATCGAGAGATCGAGAGATCGAGAGAGGTCGGAACGGCAAGAGACCAACTGTTGATAGGTGCATAGAGAGGCGATAAAAAACAATACAACAAGCGCATGGCGATACGATGTAAGAAAAAAAGAAGGAGAGAAAGAAAGGACAAGAAATGGAATGGTGGGACCTCCGTGCAAAGAAGTAGCAGAGCAAGAGAGTGAGCGCGAGCGCGAGGTGTGTGGATGGAAAGAAAGGGAAAAGAGATGGCCAATGTGGGATTCGAACCCACGCCCTTTCAGACCAGTGCCTTAAACTGGCGCCATTAGACCGCTCGGCCAATTGACCAGAATGATTGCAACACTTCACAATAAAACACATATATACAAACAAACAACACAAACACTACAAACAACACACACGAAACAACACAAAACAACACACACACCACAAACACACCACAAAAACACAAAAACACACACACTTTTCAAAAACACTCAAAAACAACACCATATACACACCACACACAACACAACACACACCACGCTCACGACCCACACGACGCCGTCTGTGGTGGTCTTTGGCGACTCAGAATCAGCCTCGCATCCTCGCCAACCGATCGGCATCTCATCGCCACTGTCGCGTTTCGAGAGATCGAGAGATCGAGAGATCGAGAGATCGAGAGAGGTCGGAACGGCAAGAGACCAACTGTTGATAGGTACATAGAGAGGCGATAAAAAACAATACAACAAGCGCATGGCGATACGATGTAAGAAAAAAGGAAGGAGAGAAAGAAAGGAGAAGAAATGGAATGGTGGGACCTCCGTGCAAAGAAGTAGCAGAGCAAGAGAGTGAGCGCGAGCGCGAGGTGTGTGGATGGAAAGAAAGGGATAAGAGATGGCCAATGTGGATTCGAACCCACGCCCTTTCAGACCAGTGCCTTAAACTGGCGCCTTAGACCGCTCGGCCAATTGACCAGAATGATTGCAACACTTCACAATAAAACACATATATACAAACAAACAACACAAACACTACAAACAACACACACGAAACAACACAAACAACACACACACCACAAACACACCACAAAAACAACAAAAACACACACACTTTTCAAAAACACTCAAAAACAACACCATATACACACCACACACAACACAACACACACCACGCTCACGACCCACACGACGCCGTCTGTGGTGGTCTTTGGCGACTCAGAATCAGCCTCGCATCCTCGCCAACCGATCGGCATCTCATCGCCACTGTCGCGTTTCGAGAGATCGAGAGATCGAGAGATCGAGAGATCGAGAGAGGTCGGAACGGCAAGAGACCAACTGTTGATAGGTACATAGAGAGGCGATAAAAAACAATACAACAAGCGCATGGCGATACGATGTAAGAAAAAAGGAAGGAGAGAAAGAAAGGACAAGAAATGGAATGGTGGGACCTCCGTGCAAAGAAGTAGCAGAGCAAGAGAGTGAGCGCGAGCGCGAGGTGTGTGGATGGAAAGAAAGGGAAAAGAGATGGCCAATGTGGGATTCGAACCCACGCCCTTTCAGACCAGTGCCTTAAACTGGCGCCTTAGACCGCTCGGCCAATTGACCAGAATGATTGCAAACACTTCACAATAAAACACATATATACAAACAAACAACACAAACACTACAAACAACACACACGAAACAATCACAAACAACACACACACCACAAAAACAACAAAAACAACAAAAACACACACACTTTCAAAAACACTCAAAAACAAACACCATATACACACCACACACAACACAACACACACACGCTCACGAACCCACACGACGCCGTCTGAGGTGGTCTTTGGCGACTCAGAATCAGCCTCGCATCCTCGCCAACCGATCGGCATCTCATCGCCACTGTCGCGTTTCGAGAGATCGTGAGATCGAGGAGATCGAGAGATCGAGAGAGGTCGGAACGGCAAGAGACCAACTGTTGATAGGTACATAGAGAGGCGATAAAAAACAATACAACAAGCGCATGGGCGATACGATGTAAGAAAAAAGGAAGGAGAGAAAGAAAGGACAAGAAATGGAATGGTGGGACCTCCGTGCAAAGAAGTAGCAGAGCAAGAGAGTGAGCGCGAGCGCGAGGTGTGTGGATGGAAAGAAAGGGAAAAGAGATGGCCAATGTGGGATTCGAA